>CM037852.1:151897672-152335307 GCA_021234595.1 Delia radicum
CAAAGCTTCGTATGTAATAGATCTAAGCAGTTGTGAATTTATATTATATTAAAAAAAAAGAAAACAAGCATTTTTCCCCGACTTAAAGATGTTTAGTTGAGTTTGGGGTTACTTATTTACAGGAAATCATATTAAATACTTTTAAATTCGACTCAATAAAACCTTTTATTTTATGTACTTTTTGGCGGAATTGATACAGAGCTTTAGTTGTCACATATCGAAATGTGTTTGAAAAAACTGCTGTTGTTGCCCCTGGGAATGAAATAAATTAAAGAACAAGAACAAAAACACGTGTATTGAATAAAACTAGTTTTAATCACAACAAAATTCGACCTGACGATAGATCAGTGCGCTAAAGCGCTCTGTCTAACATGTAGTGCGAGTGCATGTGGAATTATAAATCAGTTTATCTATACCACGGTCATTGATTGCACAGAAAATTTCATATAGACGCAATCGAACAAATAAAAACATAACAAATATTACATTATTAAAAAAAAAAAACAGGGTCACTGACGAAGGTTCAATACCAGAAACTGCGCAGTCTGATTCAGAAAATTGAAAATTTACAATGTAGTTATGATTTTTAGAAAATACACTCAGTCTTCTCTACCACGCCTTTTACAATTAAACTTTTTAGCGCTTTATCAATTTAGACTGTCGTAAAGATTCACTTTAGATACCTAACTATGTTCTTAAACAATGCTTTTGATATAAAAAAATGCGTAACAAAAATTTCGCAAAACTTTTAAAATGTTCATAAAACTTTTGCATTTTAAAATTTTAAAAACCCCTATTTGACTGGGAGGTGCTTTTTACTCAGTTCGTGAACTGCGCTAACCAACTTCGGTAACAATAGTGAATGTCAGAAGTAAAAAACAAGGATTTTTTCAAAAATGTTCGCTTGATCCTTATAAATAGGGCAACAAAAAAAAAAAAAACACAGCTCCAAAAATAATGCTTTAAGCGCTTAAATAAAGATCAAAAAACATTAAAATAAGCCGTTTAAATATAAAAATTAGCTGTATAACTTTTTTTTTTTAAAGAGAAGCAATACTTAGGAAATTCTTCCTATTAATTAATGTGTTGCTTTCTTTGGAAAGGGGCTAGGGGAGAGATGTAAGGTGGTGAAAGATGGAGGGCTTCAAACATGGCAACACTGTAATTGCGCGAGTAGATAAGTCTTAGAACAGTTGTTGCTCGCCACCTGATGTAGAGTTTGCGAATTTATTGAAGCTTTTTGTTTCATAGCCCTGATTCATTATTTTACTTCGGTGGGGTTAAGTGCTATGGAAACACCGAAGGTGGACGCAGCGATACATATAAGTGATAGAAAACTCATACATATTATTTTCCTAAATTGATGTTGTCGTCACCGGGAATCGAACCCGGGACCATCTGTGTAACAGTCCAACGCATTAGCCATTACAACACAGCCTTAAATTACATTAAATTTCATATTGTTTTATTAAAATCGTTGCTGCAAATAAAATTTGTATAAAACTTGGTATTTAAAACCTCGTCAGTACCAAAAAGCTGCAATAGAGAACTTGTTGTCTTTATTCAAATTGGTTAATAAAAATATTTTTTGATGAACCACCAACATTTAATATTAAATTTTCAACTTTCAATTAAAGATTTTGTTTTTAAATAACGATTTCTAAAAAATAACAAAAATGGTCTATTTTAAAAGAAAAAAGCTAAAATTAGTTTAATTTTTAGAGAAAAAAGTCAAACAGTATAAATTATTTACAAAATAAGCTGAAATAAGCAAATATCAAAATAAGCTTAAAAAATCTCCAACAAATATAGCTTTAAATTTTCATGATCAGAACTTGTATTTATTTTAAAAAGATCTATCCTTTCGAACAAAAAAGAGGCTTATATAAAAAAAAGCTTATATCCCTTCCAATAAAAAGTAGATATAGATAAGTGTATCCAAGTTATGTTGGGAAACGCAGATCACGAAAAAGATGTTGCTAGGACAAAACTAGATAATAACGTTGCCTCTTTTAAAAGAAAACTTCAAAACACAATAAAAGAAGAATTCATCCTAGCGATTTTTGAAAAACCAAAAATTTCGTCAGAAAACATAATGACATAGAGCAATTCCATATGAAAACGATCAAAATTGGCAAATTTTTGGACGACCCCTCTCCGATTTTAAAATAAATAGTCTCAATCGATTGCCCAGCAAAAAATAATGTACCTACATATTTTTTTTTTTTTTTATAGTGACTGGTTTAGTGGTGGTGTGCACCACTGTCATGTGACAAAATTGAATAATTCTTCATAAGGGAGTTTTTAAAAAAAACTACTAAAGCGATCGCAACGAGTGATAGCTCGTTGGAAAGGTATTGAATCAGGCTTTAATTGAAAAATAAAATTTTCCTAATTTTTCTCAGAAATTTACCTTTTTTCCCATGAAAATTAAATTTTCCCATGAAAATTAAATTTTCCGATTTTCCACAGAAGCTCCTAAATTTTCCGGCCAATTTTATTTTTTTTGGATTCCTCATAATTTTTGCTTTAAGAATCAGCAATAAAAAAATGGACCCCGACTCCTTGTTTGGACAGGAGAAGAGCATTTAAGAGACCACCTTGTTCTCATTGTTTTTATATTTTTTATAATTGAATTATTTTTAATTATTTAACAAGAAAAATTAGGAAATTTTTATTTTTCAATTAAAGCCTGATTCAATACCTTTCCAACGAGCTATCACTCGTTGCGATCGCTTTAGTAGTTTTTTTAAAACACCTTTCAATGAGGTCCCTTATGAAGAATTCTTCAATTTTGTCACATGACAGTGGTGCACACCACCACTAAACCAGTCACTATAAAAAAAAAAAAATATGTAGGTACATTATTTTTTGCTGGGCAATCGATTGAGACTATTTATTTTAAAATCGGAGAGGGGTCGTCCAAAAATTTGCCAATTTTGATCGTTTTCATATGGAATTGCTCCTTAATAATCATAAAATCAGATAAGGGTAATAAAACGGTGGTAATGAATAAACGCTAATATAATGCAAATATGGAGGGTTTAATAGAAGAATTGGGTGAGTTTATTCATAATATATGGGCTAACCATTAATTTTTCAAAGAATATACCGCACATTTAAAAAAACCATGAAAGTTTTCTTACTGTGTAGGAACTAGATCATACATTGTGTTAAGATGTTCGGGAAAAAAATTTATGTAAAATTCATACAGTTTAGAAACATATTCAATGCATTTATGAAATTTTGTGTTATGTGTAGTTATATCCGGATTAAGGTTTGAATATATAGAATAATATAAAGAACAATATAAAAAATGCTCTCAATAAAAATTGTCATAGTATTTGTATATAACAATATACGCCGTAATGTGACATCATCGTAAGTCAGATATGACTTATTAATATTATATATGAGTAGATATTTTTACCCGGGAATAAAAATCATAAAAAAATATGAAGTTTTTTTAGATTTTTTTTTTAATGCCAATAAAAATCTGAAATCATCAAACTACAATTTTTTAGTTAAAATTGTTGGTGAGTTTAGCAAAATATACTCTAATTTGCATTCTACTAAATTTCATTTAAATATAGCAAAAATTTTGTTGATATTACAGTGTTTGTATACAAATATTTAGTAAAATTTTTTAAATTGAAGTATTTGATTTTGCTGTTTTTATTTTATTACTATTTAGCTCAAAAATCTGCTAATTAAGGCAGTTCTTTCTGTAACGTAAATTTTAACTAATTTTTAGTTGCTTTTTTTTCTTTGCTATTTTTACAGGTTTATTTCTATGAGTGTAGCCTATATAGCCTTTAATCGAAATTATTAACTAAACTAAGTTGGACCTCACTACTAATATGCTATTTAATATATCAAATAATAATGTAGGGTACTCAAAAACATAAAACGATTTAGAACCAAAGAATCATAAACTTAACTATGAATTATGACCGCAATGACTGACTGAAGTCATAAAAAAGTAAAGAATTGAAATGTATTGCAACAAAAATATGAATTGTTAAAGAAATAGTACAAAAAAGTTTATATTTAAAGTTTATTACGCTTTTGTGTTCTAAACTATAAACGTCTAGGTTTTCTTGAGGTTTTAAGCATGAAACAATAAATTTAAAACATAAAAAGAACAACATAAAAAAAGAAGAAAAACCCCCGCTAACAACAACGCAATAAATTTAGCACTGAACATCAATAACACTAATACAAACGGCTTCGCAGCAATTCTTACAAAAACACAATTACGAGGTATACAACAGAAGTTTGTAAAAAAAAACGTTATTCTTATTGTTTTGCGATTTGGAAGATACCATAAAGTCATTGACCAAAAATGTTAACATGAAAAAAAATGATTCACTACCAATTAGCGAGATCATATCATTCTTCATTAATACTCTGATTTGTATAAATTTTTTTAATACATCTTCGTAGTCATTTTCCTTAAACTTATGATATAACCCACGTACTCCAATACAATCAGTCCGTGCTCTATGTTTGTGTGTGAGTCTGAAAATGTACATATAAAGGTTGTCGTCAATAGCTTAGAATTACAATTGCAAATCGACAATTATACCGTAAAAGGTGATGGTGTTAACATGGAATTTTTTTTATTTTTTCTTTTCAATGTAACAAAAATCTTACAACAAAAAGGCAAACAATTGTATTTGAAATATTTTAGGCTTAAATGTCATTAGCAAAATTAAGAAAAAAAAAAGTGGTCTGATATTTTGAGAGTAATTTGTAAACAACAAAAGAAAAAGTTTGTGTCTTAAGTCTTTTGTTTTGTTATAAAGAATATTCGATTTTTTATTTTTTTTTAAATTTTTTTTATTTATTTTTCAAACAACCTGGCACAACAAGAAAAACATCTTATAAATGAAAGTGCTTGTGACACGTAGTGAATATAATATAATATAATATGTTTTTTTTTTTTTTTTTTTTTTTGTATTTTTAAAAATCATTTTATAAAACATAATTAAAATAAATCTAAAGAGAGATGGTTAAAGCTACCTTACATCTATAACAATAATTTTCAGTTTATAAACACGCAAATTATTTGTAACAAATTGAATCGGAGAAGGAAAAAATATAATATATAAAGTAAGTAAATGTGACTTTAAAATTAAATAATAATAAGTAATACAATATACTTTAAAGAAATTTAATATTAGATAAAATCATTACTAAAGCAACATTTTCTAAAAAATAATGAATAATAATTGTGATGATATACTTAACATAACAAACATATGACATATTAAAAATTATTGAAATATTTTACTTAAGTAATTTTTAAACGTCCTTGGGTTGCTTATAATTTGAATATGATTTGGGAGTTCTTCCAAAGCACGGTGCGCCTGAGTGAATTAAAATAAAATTTGCGTGTTACTCCAATCTAAAAACGGATTTTTTTTTTTTTTTTTTTTCTTCATATAGGTTTTTTTTATTTAAAATTCAAATTTATACATTTTTCATATTATGCCTCTGCGCCATATTGGTTTTTGTAGAGGCTAGTTGCCAAATTTATACTAATTACTTATTTAAGTATAATAAAATATAAAACATAAAAAAAAAAATTTATATAATTTTTTTGCAAAATTAAAATATTTAATACATATTTTGAAATATTTAAGTTAATTTAAGCATAAAATTTACAAAAGTGTTTCTAAAGTTTCAAGCAGGCATTTCTTTATATAATATTTAAAAGTAGAAATTCTATTGATTTCTTTAATATGTTGTGGTAAACAATTGTATTCATTAGGTCCAGCAAATTCAATTCGTTGCTTTGTTAACTCTAATCTGCATTGCACAGGTTTTAAGTTTTATCTGCAACGCGTATTTATATTAGAAGAATCAAAATATCAACTGACCTGTATAAGATTATTTCCAATTCCATTCATCGATTTAAACAAAAACAACAGCAATTCTTTTTTATAAATTCCTTTTATAGGAAGAACAGTATTCGAATATTTTTTAAACAATTCCTTAGTAGAATATTGCGGTGATAAATTATAAACTAGCGTCAAAGCTTTATTATGAGCCGATTGCAGAGATTTTAAAGCATTATCCTTAGCACCATATATTATTGGTAGATATACCAAATGACTGTGAATTAGGGCATAGTAAAGCTGTAACTTTGTATCAGTTCTTAACTTGTATTTAAATTTTCTGAGAATGCCTATACCAGTCGATATTTTGAATTTAATAGCATTTATATGTGTATTCCACAAAAGATTATTTGACAAGATTATTCCAAGGTATTTTACTGACTCAGCCTCAGCCACCAATTTCCCATCAATATGAACAGACATATTTAAATAATTTTTTAATAAATATGGTCGAAACCTAATAAATTTAGTATTTTCTGCATTAACAATTAACTTATTGAGGCGGGCATATTAAACAAACATCGCAGCATAGTATTCTATTTCCGTTTGTAGAACCAAAGGATGTTTATAATTGTATAAAAAGCATCATCAGCAAACATGGTTATTTTTCCTTTGAAAGTTATATTTTTTAAATCATCAATGAATATCTTAAACAACAAAGGCCCAAGAATACTACCTTGTGGGACACCATATTCAACTGGCAATAAATCACTAGTTGCATTCCCAATTTTCACAAAATGCTTTCTATTATATAGATAGCTTCTAAATAATTTAATTGTTAAATCATCAACACCAAATGTTTTTAGTTTTATAACCAAAATTGAATGATCTATTAAATCAGAAGCCTTACTCATATCATAAAATACGCCAGCAACACCACTATACCCCTTATTAAGGCCATTGCATATATCATTAACCACACTCACAGCAGCTGTCTCAGTGCCAGATCCTTTGCAGAATCCAAATTGTCTATTAAAAAGTAACTTGTTCATATTTAAATAATCAGATAGTTGATTAAACAAAAGTTTTCAAATACTTTGTTTATAGTTGACAAAATAGAAACAGGTCGATACATATCAATATTATTATTACCACGACTTTTTGGCACAGGTATAATCTTGTGAATTTTCAAAATTTCAGTATTCTGTTTCTACATTATTTAAAAACCATTTGCCAACGAAAACAAAAAAAGTCTAGGTGGCGCTTTTTTTCGCGCCCAACCAAAAGTTTCAAAATTTGGCATGTCTTTAGTTTATGGACACCTCACCGGTTTTGATAAAAAAAAATTCGAAATGATTCAGATACGTGCGAAGAGTCTGAGAATGTCTTGAAATTTTAGATTAATAGATGCTTAAATGTTTCGGAGAAGAGAAATCGGAGAAATAAAATAAATGGCAGAAAATTTACAAAAAAAAAAAAAATTCAAATTCAGCAATAAAATTGTAATAAAAAAACGGTAAAAAACTAAAGTAAGAAATGTGGGAAAAATCACTTAAACAACAAAAACTAAAAAATACCTTTTTTTTTAGCCAGAAAATCTTAAGAAAAATGTATACGAGCGCTCGAAAATTCAAAATAAAAAATGTTGAAACAAAGCAATAACTATAAATTCGTCTTCTCTGGTGAAGACATTTTTCGAAGAAAGCCATTTCCGAATTTTAAAATATTGCACTAAATACGGGGTTAAAAAACTGTTTATAAGGTACGCAACTAAAAAAGTGCATTAAGAACCCTATTTATATAAAACGTTACCTAATAAACAGAAATAGGGTCTAGCGAGGCAGATATTGAAGGAAAACTTTAAAAGAGTTTTCTGCAATAAGTTATGAAATTATTCTTGAAAGTGAGCGATGTATATCTCATAATTAATAGATAACGTGCATTTTGGAATTTTCGACAGATGATAAAAAATTTAAATTTAGATACAAGTTCCCTGAGCCATTAAAAACGCAATTTTGTTAAAACACAAAAAAAAAGTAGTTAGTATTATGTTAATAGCGGTAAAATTAGCCCCCTTAATAATTCAGTCAAAACAGATAGAGCAAAGAATTTTAAATTTTGAATATAGTCTACAGCTAACAAGCTGTCTCGATGCAAACCACCGAAACCCCAATAATAGTTAGGTATCTGATAGAGGGGATAAAAATAAGAAATACTCGCTAAGAAGCTTACCTGCCCATGCGATTTTTTAGTGGGTCCACCCAGAAAAAAGACTTGATCATGGCTACCATATTTGTTGCCAATCGAATAATTCATTCGTTTCAACAGAATTTTTTGATTGTGATAAAAATCATTCGAATGAAACAACAGAAATTTGACTAGACAATAGAATTTCGATTGCCTAAACAGAAGTTTGCTGATAACTACCAATAAATCTTATAGCTATCACAAAACTTTTCGATTGGCTACAAATATGGCTGATAATACCGAATATGTTTTCTGGGAGTAATAATATGTTTGAAGTTTGTTTGAAACTTTTTTGTTTGAGAATTTTTCAACATATTTCATATTCCAATGGATATATCCTTTTGGGGCAGCTACAAAATACTTACTTTTTTCCTTTCTAACATATCAAAGTGATATTGCGATCTGATGATCCGCTTCTGTATATCTCCCTTGTCAGTCTCGGAGTTTTTAAATTCTTATGGAGGAAGAATATGTGGAACTAACCCTTTAAGGTCCTAACCAAACTCCTTGGGCTAAACGCATGAAAATTTAAATGTGTGTCTCTTGAGGTATGGGCAAAGATATAAAAGCAAAAAATTAAGACCTATTCAAGTCTTTTACGATAAAGGTAAATAATGCTTGCACTGCGGATAAGTTCAGGCCAATTGCTGTTTTATCTGTTATTGATAACGTATTTGAAAAAATTTTGCACAGTCAAATTTCAAGATATATGATAACTCATAACCTGTTGAATGATTTCCAATTTGGTTTTAGGGAAGGATGTGGTACAGAGGAAGCGGTAGTGAATGTCGTCAACTTTATTTGTAAAGGCCTAGATGATGGATTTAGTGGAGTAGCAGGTATTTTTTATGATTTTACCAAGGCATTTGATCTTATAGATCATGATATTTTGTTGGAAAAATTGAAATTTTATGGTATCTGTGGAAGAGAAATGTCTCTTTTAAGAAGTTACTTGATGAACCGCAAACAATTTGTTTATATAAAAGGTCATAAAAGTTCACTTGGTGCAGTTGAACACGGTGTGCCACAGGGTAGTGTACTTGGGCCATTATTGTTTATCATTTACCTCAATGATATAATAAATCTTCAACTTTCTGCAAAACTCTTCATGTATGCTGATGATATTTGTTTATTCTACCCCTACAAACACGAAACAGTCGCCAAGGTTTATATGGAACGGGATGCGTCGTTATTAACGGAGTTTGCGAGAATTAACAAACTAGTTTTAAATCCAACTAAAACTCAATTAATAAGATTTAAGCCACATGGTGATCGCAGTCACTTTAGCGTATTTGTGGATGGTAATGAGGTTCAGGAAGTTAGTTCCATCAATTATTTGGGCGTCGAACTCCAAAGTAATCTGTCTTGGTGTCAGCATATTCGTAATTTAAAGACAAAAACTGCTCACGGTGTAGGTCTACTTTATAAATTTAAAAATAAATTTGATAAAAGAACGAAATTATTACTTTATAATGCTTTAATTCAAAGCCATTTAAATTACTTGGCTATATCGTATGGATATAAAAAAAGCAATGAGCTCAAAGCGTTACAAAGAATGCAAAATAAAGCGTTAACAGTTGTAGCTAACCTTCCAATAACCTATTCTACGGTGTTATTATATAGAAATGTCTTTAAAAATGTTCTACCTATTCACGGAATTTATAAGTTGCAGTTATTAATTTATGTTTTCAAATGTCTTCACAATATTGGTCATCACACACTAAGTTTTTCGAGAAACCAGTCTTCGTTTAATACACGAAACAATATGAATTTATCAGTTGCCCGGTGTAGGTTGGAAACAACGAAACAAAGGATAGAATACATGGGTAGTCGTGAGTTCAATAATTTGCCGCCAAATTTTAAAAGTACAAACAGAATTTCAATTTTTAAAAAAAATGTTAAAGATTATTTATCTCAACATATAGAAGAGATCTTATTCTAGCGATTATAAATGTTAAATTAATATATAGTAAAGATATATACATATATACATATATTATTATTATTTTTTATTTTTAATTACTTTATTTTTTTATTAGTTTAAATATGTTTGTAATATTTGTATTGCCAACTCGCCTCTACAATGCCTTTAAGGCGCAGAGGCAACAATATTATAATGAATTATTACTTCAAATGAATAAAGACCCAATAAAATTAAAAAAAAAAAAAAAAAAAAAACTAGAAATCTGAGTACTGAAATTGAAGGATCCCCTGCAAGAGGTTTAAAAAAATGATTAAAAGAGAAAACTACTAAAATATCAAAATTAAATTTCTTCTCAATATACCGTTATCTATAACCACCGGTAATATTTCAAGAATATTAATTAGTTGCTAACACTGATTTTGGCTTATTTCCATTTTATGACTACACTCAAAAAAAAAGTCTGTAAATGCAGTAACATTTTTGCTAAGTAAATTTAGCGAAAATTTTGCTGAATTTAGCAAATTTTTTGCTGATATTAGAAATGTTTCTGCAAGGCTCCTCCCATCAAAAATGTTGCTGACTTTACAGACTTTTTTGAGTGTAATGAGACCCTCCACGCAAAATTTTAAATATTTCCGTGGTTGCAAACCATTTTTTAAATATTGTTTTTCCCCAATTTATAACAGATTTTACAACTTTTCTGCGGTGATAAAAATTCACAATAATTTTTTTTTCAATACGCTATATTTGTATATACAGTAGCCATTTAAAACAACTGTTTAGAAACTTCAAAAGAATGACTGCAGAAAAACAACTTCCGGAATATTTATGAGTCTTATTTGTAGTTTTTATATTACGTGCTTTCAAATTTATGTCTCAAAAACTAATAAATATTAAATAATTGCCAACATAATTATGACATTAATGTGACACTAAAAATAACTACTTATTTTAAGAATTTTGTTAAATAAAAAATTTCATTAATTACACAGTTCAACAAAATCAGAAGAAGTGAATGCATCGGGGTTGTGACCTATCATTTTTAAATACTTTTGGGATACAGATCACGAATATGACCTTAGAATTTTAAAGTTATCTGTAGTTAAAGAAATATTTGCAGAAAGCTTTTTGTAGGGAATTTAATTGTTTTGACAAACTTTTTACAAATATGTACAAACATTCAAATAGTATGAACTTTGCTTTTTAATTTAATATCCCTGCGGGAAATGAAGGGTCGATTGATTCAAAGTGACGATTTCGTGGTATATGATTGGGTGGCACGTCACGAAACTGGTGAAACCGAAATTGTGGTGTATCAAAAAGTGTTAATTTGTGTGAAATGACCAATCACTTGACTATAGTAGTGGTGACAAAACAATGACAAGTTGGTATCAGGTATATCATGTAACTAAAGAAAAAGTAACATAACATATTATTTGTAATATTCATATATCAGTTTTTTAAATTTTTATCCTCTTTCGGACCTGAAGAAAGTGAGTCGTTCGTAAAGGTATTTTGGTTGACGTGCGTAGATTATCTTATGAAGGTATGCTTCATGGTTTATATTTTAAAAGATTTTCAAAAGAAACTCCAAAGATTTGTTTAGGGTAGTGAGAGATTCTGTCAAAACGTCGAATTCCATATATATATCGTGCAATACTGTTATATGCAATGTTTAATTTAAGAAAACTGGAAGCATCTCATCTTGAAAACAGCTCACAATCATAAAGAAGAGTCGGAATTAAATAAGTTTTAGCCAGAAGCATTCTGAATTTAAAAGGTATAAAGCATTGCGTGCACCATAAATTTCTTAACATCCAATATATCTTCCCGGTAGTGATAAGAACGTGGTCATTCCATTGTAGATACTTATTAAATGTCACTCCAAGATTTTTAACCTTATTAACAATATCGATTTTTGACTCACCCAGTGTTAGATTAGAAATACATGGTATATTTTGTGATTTTTTGGTAATCAACATACATTTTGACTTGCTTGGATTAAGTCATAATCCGTTACATTTAGCCCAAGTGCTAATATTTGCAAGATCAGCGTTAATTGTTTGCACACAATTATTGATTTCAGAAGTATTACAGCTTTTGTAGAGTTGAACATCATCTGCATACATTTGAACGTTGCAGTATTGCAATTGATTTGGAAGATTATTGGCGTAAGCAGAATATAACAATGAACCTTCGATAGAGCCTTGTGGTACACCTCTTGTTAGTTCGACCATACTTGACACTTTGTCATCATAAAAAACCGATTGTGATCTGCCTGTTAAATATGAACTCATCAATTTAGTAGCTGTAAATGATAAATTGAATATTTTGTGTAGCTTTAACGTTAGAATTTCCGTGTTGATGGTATCAAACGCCTTGGAATGATCCAATGGTATTAAACAAGAAATTTTATCATCATCAATCTGAGATCTAATATATTCTGTTACGTCAATCAAAGCAGATACACAACTGTGTTGTGGTCGAAACCCTGATTGCTTAGATTTTAAAAGGTTATTATCCTGAATAAATTTGCTAAGCTGGTTGTGCATTAAACGTATTTTAGATAGAAAGGGTAGTATAGCTATTGGGCGAAACTCGGTTTCTGTTATTGGTATAGGAACTATTTTGGCCAGCTTCCACTGAGTTGGATACGTTGATTTAGTTTTTATTGAATTAAATAGTTACATGATGTATGGTAATATAGTAGGAAATACAATTTTAATAAATCTTGGGTGAACACCATCAAAGCTAGTTGCTTTGGACTTGATACTAAGAAAGCTTTTATATATTTCAGATTCAGTAAAATAGCTGAAATGAAATTGGTTTTGAATTGATATACTTTTTTGGTTCCTATACTGTGCAACATCTGCGGTAAACATTGGTAAATCTGCAAAAAATTTTATTTTATATATATCTTTAGAAAACATCACTGGTTACTTAATTTATGAAAAAAACTCACTTACTTTCTCTTTTAGTTTAAGATACAAATTGCTTAAACAACAACAATTTTATATATTTTTATTTCTTTAAAATACAAAATCTGTGCTATAATAAATAAAATTCAGATAAAATCATTTAAGTACGTTTAGCACATCTTTTCTAATAAATACCAACAAAGTTTTAGTTTTTATTGAAGCACGTTTTACTAAAAAATAACGATTTTAAATGATACCTGTTCAAAAATGTACCTTCTATATGTTATCCAGAGTATGTAAATTCATACAAAATTAATTAAAAAAAAACTTATACAAATTGTACCTTAGAATGAATTTTCAGGAAATTTTGATTAATTGAATTACGTGGAATATCAATTAACATCATGTTCTAAAGTTTTGCACATTCGATTAAAGCATTTTAAAATATTCACAAAATAGAAAAATAACTTAAGTTTTCACTTTAACTGCAACGATATTCTTCACATAGACATACTAAATTGATATGGATTTTAAACCTCAAAGTCCATACTTTGGAACCATATTAAAATTTATTCGTAGTTTATTCAGGTATGAGGAAAAATAAAACAAAATTTAAGAAAACACTTGATTTTTGATAAAAGTTAAAACCGCTAATATTTTTTATAGTAGAGCTAATATTAAAATTTGAGGTTCGCTTTCGCGATATGTGACCTAAAATATGTCAGAATTGATAAGTTGTATCTCCGATGCGTTTTTATGCCCGTATTCATAAAAAATCTTAAATCAAATTTCAAACAACTTTTAAGCTATAAAACTGTATTCATAAACGCATATTACTTGAGGGTTACACGATCAAGTTTTGCTTATCAAGTTTTAATACACTCACACTTTTTACCAATACACTCACACTTTCTAAAATTGAAACGAACTTGCTTCAGAATTCTCTCTCAAGTGGAGTGTATCAATTTACGTTCAAGAAAACAGCTGATTGCAATTTTTTTGAAGTTGTGTTTGATTTTCCTTTCATAAATATTTTGCCGGCAAAAGCTGTAGTTCTGTTCTGTTTTTGCGGCAATTTTAAAGTTTTAAATAAAATCGTTAAAAAAAATAGTGAAATATGTTTGTTAATAAAATCAATAAGCATAATGATGTTTTGCGATTCCTAGAGCTGTACAGAAGCCATGAAATTTTATGGAATATGAATCTTTCATCATTTTTTTTCCTCTTCCACCAAAATATTTATTTTCTCCAATAATTTAATTGCGGCAAAAATTTTGAGTTGTTTTCTTGACGACGACATCTTGAAAAATTAAATTGCTTTCATCTTGTGTGCAGCCTACGTCACATCTGTCAATTTTTACATATTTTGACAAACAGTATATGTAAAAGACTATCAAGAAAATCTTGATCGTGTGGCTGCAGTTTTAGCTTAAAATACCTATTTTAAACCTTGTGTAAAAGTTAACAATTGTGTAAGAATATAGTTTTAATGCTAAAATTTGTGTATTAACCAAAATGTAATTGAAATACTGTTTAATATTTCTATGAATACGAGGATTAGTGTTTAACTGTGTTATATATAATATAATTAAATGGTTTTTTTTTTTGGACAAAAAAACACAACACACCTTTATTTATTTAAGAATTTTGATTAAATTAAAACGCATAAGTACGATACTTTATCACACCGTCCAATTTGTAGAACACAATGAAAAAATCCATAGAATTTATGAGTCTATGTTTCAAAGAAACAAAAAAAAAAAACCAGAGCCAAAGGCGTCAATCGTATACGTACAAAAATTTATAATGGTTTTTAGGTGGGCATTTTATTTTTCAATTTTCTTAAAGTGTCAACTCATATTGACAATAATCATAAAAAACGAATTTGTTATGTTGGCATTCATTGTCATGATTATTAGCTTTGATTAGCTGTTATAGCCGCTGCTGTATATGAAAATAAATATGAAAAAAATATACAGCTTAAATGCGTATTGTGGTGGCCTAAAGCAATAATAAGTAAGCAACAAATTCTATAGAAATATGATTTACGCTATGGAATATGGAAAGTGTCTTGATAGTTTTAGCAGCATAAAGGTGACAAATTTATGAGTTATAAATAAAAAGTGTAAATGTGTAATAAAATGACTGACGTAGATATTTTTTAAATACAAGTTTATGTCTTAAGTCTTTTGTTTTATTTTTATTTGTATACACTTTAATGAATTTATGTTAGTGTTTTTTAATTAAAACCTTTAATGGAAATTTAAAAACAGCTCTAGAATTTATTTATTGGTTGGATTAAGGCTGAAACATAATTGTCTTAAGTGAATTAAGTCAGGTATTGGTATGAAATGAAAGCTTAGAAATACAATTGAAGGGCTTAATGTGAAAACTTGATAAGCCACATTTACTGTTTTACGGATTTTCGCTATTTCCTAGGCATACATTGATTAAAATTTGATAGAAGTCTGGCTTAAACACTAATTGCCAGTCTCTAGAGTATAAAGGTCCTGCAAAAGTCATATTGGTAGCATTTTTTGACCATTAACAGGTGAAAACAAACTAAAAATAAAATACGGCTTATCAAGATTTAACAAAAAGCCCTTCAGTTATTTAAATTTTGAAAACTTAAATTTTCGTTGTATAACAACACCTGACTTCAGTCACTTAACCCAACTATGTTTCTGCATTTAGTTATAAAAATATTTTTAAATAACTTAAACAGATGTGTACACACATTTTTTTATTTAAAAAACAAACTATATTTTTGTGTTATCGTCTGTTATCCATAAACCAGCCATTAATTTTAAGATGTTTGCATTAAACTTCCTCATATATATAATTAGCAATCTGTCTTTCTTTGATTTTACCAATTAGGCTTTTTCATGTTTAAGATATATCATAACTATGATATGCTTTATTAAATTTAAACTACCAATAGTTTGCTTAACACTAAACAATGACCGTGAATAGCATAAAAAACCATCAACATATCACATACAAAACTGTCGTTACTGACATAATGAAGTTAAATAATTAAAGTTAAAAATGCAAATCATTGTCGAAAGGTTTTAGCAAATCATTTGGAAGATATTTTTTATGAATAACCTACAAGGGAAATATTCCAAGTAAGTCACTTATATTTGAATGTAACTTAAATATGCTGTAAAAATAAATTTAAAAGATACCTTTCTTGGATATTGTTCAAGCTCACTGATTAAGGACCCAGTGCAGAAACGGTAATCATTACCTTTCGAAATACCTGTAATGGAACCAGGCTACTCTCTGCATTGCTTTAACACAAATAACACTGTGAAGACTTTTGGAAAAATGCACGGACTCGACAGTATAGGTTCGATTGTACTACCAAAGGTTAGTAAACCCCTGTACTCGGTTTGGCCAGTTTAACTACCATTTTTTTTATGGACCTCAAAAGATTTGTAAAATCAGTGCACCACTCAAAAAAAGGTGTCCTCAGTTTATGGCATACAGCTAATTCAAACTTGATGATATTTCTTAACTATATTTAGCAATAATGTATCGAAGAGTCTACTGAACAAACTTTTAAACATTTTATGTGCATAAAGTCATTTTTTCCTGCACTTTTTTGAAAAAATATAGGAGAAAATTATTTTTTTTTTTTTGCTTTTTTCAGCATATCTTACAGGGACTCATAATTTTTCAATAACGATATATTTTAGCCATTGTAAATCTGAACAACTTTTGTGAACATATCAATACAATCTGAATGTGTCTAGGCATACGAAATAGCTTACAAAGACCACTTTGTACCTTATAAATAGCCGTTATTGACTAGACTACACTTTTATTGCATTTTTGGTTACTTTTTTTTTTTTATTGGTATGTATTGATATGTTCACAAAAGTTGTTCAGATTTACAATGGCTCCAATTTTGTCATATATTGTTAGTCCCTAATGCTGAAAAAAGAAAAAAAAATAATTTTCTTCTATATTTTTTCCAAAAAGTGCAGGAAAAAATGACTTTATGCACATAAAATGTTTGTAAAATTTGTTCAGTAGACTCTTCACTACATTATTGCAAAATATAGTTAAGCAATATCATCAAGTTTGAATTAGCTGTTGGCCAAAAACTGAGGACGCCTTTTTTAAATGGTGCACTGATTTTCAAAATCTTTTGAGGTCCATAAAAATAAATTTTTAGTCAAACTGGCCAGACAGAGTACAGGGTTTTACTAACCTTTGGTAGTTCAATCGAACCTATACTGTCGAGTCCGTGCATTTTTTTCACTGTTGCACTGTGTAATAAGTACTTTCTCATTTACCCATTATTTATATTCAAAAAATAATGCGTTACCCATAAAAACTTATTCTTGTTATTATTTAAATATAAAGTAAAGTATAATCTCAAAATTTTTTCAAAATATATTTTTAGACTCATTATTTATTGAACTCTAGGAAGTGCATATATAACAACTTATTTCTGATTTTTTGCAAGCTGTAAAGTAATGCCTCTTTGTGCAAGCAAAACATTTATGTTTTTATCTATCAAGTTTAACATGTCAAAAGAGCTCAGATGGTAGAAAGGTTGACTGACAACATGAAACCCAAGGTTCGAATCCCACATTTTATTAAAAAAAATTTCAATAAAAAATATATTTTTAATTAATTTATTTTTTTTTTGAAAAGGTATTATTTTTTCGTTTTTCATAGAATTTTGTGCTTTAGTTAAAGATATCGTGTACAATATTAGTATCATATGAAATGTTTTTTAATGCGGTCCAACGGCAAAGGAAACATATTATCGCACATACCGTCCTATCGTTTTTCAGCGATATTCTGAAAAAAAAAATATTTTTAAAATTTTTTTATACGGAGTTTTTTGTTATTTAAATGTCAGTAAATTCGTATTTCAGCTCTTTTTAAAATTTGCACTAGTTCGCGTTTTATCAAAAGTGCACTATGTTGGGAAAAATATGTCTTAATTATATCTTTCTGAAGTACATCATCTTTGGTGAAGTACATCATCTATATGTACAAATAATATAGAATTTTGCAAATTTATATATATTTATAGATTTTTTAAAGTTTTATTTAATTTTTTTCGATGTTTATAGATTTTTTAAAATTTTCTTGTAAATGATTAAAAAACGCTGATATCCGTACTAAGAGTAAAACTTTTTTTACTTTTCACATTTACTAGATTATTGTCCATACATTTTAAACATTTTTGCCCATGAAAAATGCTTTTTAATACTTTACTCAGTGATACTAGAAGCAATTTTGAAAATTTTCTTCCCTACTCAAAAAAATGTGTTCCTACCTTTTACCCTACACCATAAATATATGGAATTTAACATAAAAATCTAATCCAATCCATTTATTTTTTTTTTGATTTGTAGTAAAGTTTTAATTCAATTTTGCATGAATTAATTGCGATCCGTAAATTACTACATTTATTACATATTGACCAGGAAACTAAATAGTGAATAGGCAGATTTTACTTAAACTTGGATATGTTGTTAAGGACAAAAAATATTAGTCACGTATTTATTTTAGGTGCGCAATCGCAAATTTGGGAGTTAAAACGGGAGTTAAAAATGAGGTCAAAAATAAGAAAATATATATAGAATTTAAGAATTTAAGATTTTTTGAAGGCAGTTTTAAAGTTCTTGAAAGAACAAATAATTTGATATAGATATTGCCTATACTGTGTGCACAGAGTTGCCACTTATTTGAAATATTTAAAATAATGTCTATGAAAGGTCTTAAAGAAAAGTCGCCTTAAAGCCGAACGGTTACGAAAATTATAAAAATTCCAGACATCCCCTCGATAATATGGAATAACGATTTAATTTGAACTCAAACCAACAACAACTTTCCATACAAATGTGGTATTACAAAAAATTGTCTTTTAAACAACAAAACTTATGTTTAATATACCATCGCTGTTTCTTCGAAAGACCTTTCATTTGTTACCCAATTTGCCTACATCTTAATAACTTATGTATGTATATAAGAAATATATTAAAAAAAAATATTAAATTGAGTAATTTTTCAAGTCACTTTTTAACCCCTAAACTGGAGATTGCGCACCTAAAAAAAATACTTGTCTAATATTTTTTGACGTTTACAACAGATCCACGTTTCATTCAAATCTGAGGATTCATCAATATCGTGTTTCCTTGTGTGTAATTTGGCATCCTTATTTCAGGATGTAAAATAATTCGTCTGTCACAAGTGTCAACTTATGAGCATCTATAAAATGAACAGATGTTACGAATAATGTTTCTCACTTTGCCAAATACCGAATTTATAGTATGGCATTAACATATTAATGATTAACACGATTTTGCCAACATGAGTGTACAATATATAGAAATTTGGTAACAGAATAAAGACCTTTAATTCGTCCTTTGGCAAACTCGTGATTAAAATTTAGGTGTTTAAACCAAAGTTTTAAATATCACAAAAATTGTGCTAACAGTAATCAACATATTCCATACACTTAAAAATATCTTTTTTAAGAAGAAAAAAAAAACACACCTCTGATTTTTTCACAATTATGCATTTACCAAATAATACTGTTTATTATGCTCCTGCGGGAAATGGACCAGTCACTGGTATGGTCACGTGACTAGAATTTTGTGTGTATGAACATGTCCAAGTTTCGGTTCTGTTATATAAAAGTGACCGGTACTTTAAACATGGGCTTGTCATAGGAGGTGACAATTGCTACCTTTGGGGCACTGTGTGACGTGGCGAATAAGGAATAACAAGGTAACCTATCGCCGTACCGACTGAAATGAATATGCTACATTACAAGTTAGAAATAGGGAGTGTCAAAGTATGACCATTTTAGGATTTATGTGATATGCAACAGAACCAGTGGGAAAAAAATTATTACGTGACTGGTGTAGGTGTACGTATCGTAGAACTGGAGAAAAATTGTTGAAGGAAAACTGGTCACATATTAAGCGCAGTGTGTTCTGTTATAGGGGTAGTTTGAGTGGAATAGTTTTTTAAAGTACCACTGCACTGGTCTAAGGTGTACATGTCGCCGGGCATGCGGAAAGTAATTAGCAAGTAACCTGTCATTTGTTGTTCAGCGTGTGTCATATTATGTACGGGTTGCTAAATAGCACGTCCGGAACCAGTCACTGCACTTATTCAAAACAGCGTGTCATAGCACCTGCTCAAAAAACCTTCATAAAGGCACAACAAAAATCAATTATAAAATAGTTTATTTTGTCTATACCCAACAAAAAACTACAACATTAAATTCATTATAAAAATTTAAATTTGGAAAAGTACATAAACTAGACAAGAAGTCCGGATATTCAAAATATAGATTTTTGGCAAGTTTTTTTCTTTATTTGCTAACATTTTCTACTAATTTTTATTTTCCAACACTTCTAAAAAGCACTGCATGAACATTTTAATTTTGCATTCTGCATTATAACTCAAGTTCGCAATAATATCTTTATAAAAAGAAGGAGCTGCAACAATTCAGCACAAATTTAATGTATAACTTATAAAGCAGAGTAACAAAATATATACTCAGTTTCAATTTTGTTCCCAAAGAAAGACAAATTGTTCCCAGAAATCTTGTAAAATATCTAAACCAGATACTTCGAAACCAATATGCAGAAATATTTAAATTTTAATTTATATTCTTGTAAAGTATTTCAAGTTTCTTAATAAGTTTGCCAGCGATTATTTATTTGTAAAATCTCCATTCACTCGAAAAATCGCCAGTCGGAATATTGAAAATGAACTTGCCAAACGAGTTTTAAGATCGCGACGTTTGGCGATAAATAGCCATATCTGTCATTCCTTCAGTATTAAGTCCACTTTGTAGCAGTCAAGGAACTGCATCCTTTGGTACTAATTGCCATGTTTTCATCCAGTGCTAACGGTTTTGAGCCAGTTCAATGACCAGTACCAACTTCAACTGCAAAGACCCTATTTGCTTCAGTACACTTTGATGTTATGTTACTTTTTCTCCAGTTACGTGATGTATCTGGTACCAACCAATGAATGTTTTGTCACCATAACTTTAGTCACGTGATTGCACATTTCACCCAAATTAACAGTTTTTGGTGCACCACAATTTTGGTTTCACCAGTTTAGTGACGTGCTCCCCAATCATATATCATATATATGCCACTTTGGATCAATCGACCCTTCATTTCCAATAAAACAGAAATAAAAAGAATGCCGAATAATGACCGAATACTTATGAAATCTACACTGGGCCTTGGTACGAAGTGCCTTAATTTATCAAAAATTTATTAAAGCATTATTAAATGTATTAAAGATTTGTTGTTATTTTTTTTACATATTTTTTTTAATTTCCCTATGCTCAATGCTCAAAAATAATAATATAAAATATCTGTCCCTTTTTCCCTACATGTGAAATGTTGGTAAATGTTGGAAGGTAAAATAGTGAAATAAGACCGGTTATACAAAAACAAACATGTATTTCGTGGAATCACTTTTCTAAAATTTTGATTTCGGTCTTATTGTTACTGTGGTGGTCAACTACCATTATTATGAAAAATTATTGAATGCCAACCCTGACTGAACATTAGAGCGACTCACCAAAAAAACTGCTCGATGTACCTTCCTAAAAATGAACCTTGGACTTTTTTAAGATGACATTTAAAATATTTCCGCTCCAGCTTTGACCTCTCGTGAGCTGGACCATTTTGAAAATGGGTCTATTTTTGCATGTTTTGTTGATTTGAGAATCTGTTTCCTTACCAACATATACAATATGGGTATGATAAGAAATTTTTTTTTTTAAGGCGAGTCCAACTGTATATTTGATCTAGATCATGTATCAATGAAAATAGGACTAAAGAAAGAAAAAAAATGATCTTCGGCTTTTTGGCGGCATATAAAATTCAATAACTTTTTTCATTTGCGAAAAAAATATGAAGCCAAAAAGTCGTGGATCATTTTTTTTTTCTTTCTTTAGTCCTATTTTCAACCATACATGATCTAGAAACTAAATCCGCTATCATTTTAGAGTTACCACAAAATTGCATTTATATATATTCAAGAGCAGCGTGTAAATTGCATCTAATTTGCAAAAATCTAAATTATTTACATACAAAGATGATGTACTTGGCAAAAGGAAAAAATTTGATACCCATATTGCCCTATTTAAAACGAAGAGTTACCACCCCATTGCATTTTTGTCAAAACGCAACCTAGCACGAATTTCAAAAAAAGCTGAGACCCGTATTTTATGAAATTGACTAAAGATTAAAATATGTTAATATGGCATTTTTATTACAAACAACCCCGAATAAAAAATTCAAAAACCGTTTTCTTTTACAGAATATCCTTAAAAAAGGACATTGATGATCGTCCTTAGACAAAGTGTATATACAGTTGGACGCGCCCTAAAAAAACCTTTCTTATGATACCCATATTGTATATGTTGGTAAGGAAACAGATTCTCAAATTAACAAAACATGCAAAAATAGACCCTTTTTCAAAATGGTCCAGCTCACGAGAGGTCAAAGCTTGAGCCGAATTATTTTAGATGTCATAATAAAAAATACCAATGTTCATTTTGAGGGGGGTACACCTTGCACGAATTTCGCTTCCATACAACTTGAGTAGCTCTACTGAACATCATATTTTTATATGTAAACTTTTTTCGTTGTTTTTTGTGCATTTTTTGAGCGCTTTAAACATTGTTTAAGAGATGTTTTTTTTTTGCCTACTTAAAAAGAATTGAAATAAGTTGTTTAAAAATGGGCGAACTGAGTTTTTTAAACAGCACATCCGAATCAAATAGGCATTTAAAAAGATTTAAACCCAAAAGTGTATGAACTTTTTAAAAATTTTGCGAAATTTAATTATACTCTTTATAAAAAACATGGCTTGAGAATGAAGTCAGGTATACTGATTCCCAGCGGGTACTGGTTCAGCTTTTTAAAAAGCTGCAAGGTGCTGCATAAATTCCGACAAAACGAGAATTAAATAAAACATTTTGAAAAACTTAATACAACACATTTGTTTTAAGCATCAGCAGCTTTGTTTTAAGCCTCAACAAATTGTAAAGATTTTAAATTTTATAGAGCAAACAACATTTTCACAGTTGGGCGCTGTGGTGTAATGGTTGGAGCGTTGGACTGTTACACAGATGGTTCCGGGTTTGAGTCCCGGTGACGGCAACATCAATTTAGGAAAAAAAATAACAAAAAAATAATATTTATGAGTTTTCTTTCCCTCATATGAATCGCAGGCTCACTTTTGGTGTTCCCATAGCACTTCACCCCACCGAAGTAAAATAATGAATCAGGGTTATAAATCAAAAAGCTTCAATAAGTTCGCCAAATCTCCATCAAGTGGCGAGCAACAACTGTTCTAAGACTTATCATCTCGCGCAATTACAGTGTTGCCATGTTTGAAGCCCTTCATCTTTCCCCATATTTCATCTCTCCGCTATGCCCTTTAAAAAGAAAGCAGCACATAAATAAATAGGAAAAATTTCCTGCGTTTTGCTTCTCTTTACGAAAAAAAAAAAGAAAAATTATCAATTATTTTTATATAAAAAAATTAAATTTGTTGCATAATTTGAAATTTGAAATTTTACTTTTTTATTTTTTGACCAAAAATAGTTTTGAGTTATTTATATATCTTTTGGTCGATTAATATATATTGTGAAATGTGATACATACACACAGAGAAATAAAGTGCCAACCGAATTGAAAAGTGTATATTAATGGTAACAACGTATAAATTCAGTTAGTATAGCGATATTTAAATTTGATTTCTGAAAATTTTGGGTGTTGCAACTAAAATTATGTTGAATTAACCGAACTTTGTTGTAAAAACTAATATAAGGTTGTGCCAACTGTCTGAAATTCGAAACCGAATTTGAGTAGTACTAACCGAATTTCATTTGCCAAATAGCTAAATATTTTTCTATGTGTACAATGAGATCTATAAATTGATTAAACTTTAATTAAATCCAAGCAAAATCTGTAATTTTAATATTTTTAATTCGATTTAAATTTTAATTTTTGCGCCGTAAAAGATAAATAAATGATTGATAGGATTCGTTTTAGTATGCCTAAAAATAGGCTAACACATACAAAATGATATTAATGTCTTACAAGAATAATTTTGAATCAGATCTTGCTTCTAAATGTGGAAAATAATTTTTTTAACAAAATTAAAAAAAAAAAAAAAATTACAAAAAAGAATTAACATCTTTTGGAAATTTTTCATACAAATTTTCTTTACGATGTTATCAAATTATATTTTGATTGAAAATACTAACCCTAATGCGAGTTTTAAATTAAAATTTGAAATAATTATGCCATTACTAAATGCAGCGATTAAGATTTCAAAATTAGAACAAATGATTACAGTAAAACCGATCTATACCCCTACTAAGGTTTGTCAAAAAACGCACAGGAAATCCACTATTAATAGAAAATGGCTACAATAGTCTTATGACAAACGAAACCCTGAATAGGCACCTTAATCAACTAAACTTTTTAAAACACCATAAACTCATAAATTTAAATACTTAAAGCATGAAAACTACACTTGTAATTATGCGTTTACTTACAATTTAAATAAAACATTCATTCATTACAAAAAAACTTAAAAACACGTCAAGCAATTGTTTTTTTTGTGGGAGTGTGAAATTTTGCAAGTTTATTTTAAAATTTACCCAAAAAAAAAAAACAGCATTTTTTAAATTTTCTTGACATTTTGACAAGCAGCTTACCTTACGGTAGGTAACCTACAAGCAGTTGATTAATAAATAATGATAAGAATAATACGATAATGCCCACCAAATATCAAAAACAACAAAATCACAAAAACAATGGATTTTATGTTTAAACATTTTGTATACTACATGAATAAGAAAACACAATGGTTACAGTTTAAATGAGTATAATTTTTAAATTAAACAAAGAAAATTATAAAAATTATATAGTAGATGGCTACAGGCTAAATTATAATGTTTGCTTTTTTGTTGCAAAATTATAGAGATTAAAAATAAAAATAAATTAGATTTTTGTTAAATAAATATAAAATTAAACAAAAGACTTAAGCAACAAACATTAATACACTGCAATATTATAGTAAATAAAATTAAAACAAAAGACTTAAGCAACATACGCTTTTTTTTGCATGTTAATTTCCTTGTGTTGGAAAACTATTTACTATTTCATGTTAATGTCTAAATACTTAAACATGGAAAAATTGTTGTTATTATTGACAAATTAACGCTTACATATCAACGATTTTATGAAATATTTATGTCTGCATGATTGTAAAAAAAAAAAACAATTACCTTTTTTTTTAATGATTTCTAACAATTATATGCAAATTCATGTTAAATATTAAACATTTCTTATAAATATTTTTACACATTAATATTTTGTTTTTAAGAGTTTATACATTTTGCGAAATTTGTTCAAAAAGTATTCAAAAATTTTTTTTAATATTTTTTATTAATATTACCGCTAACAGCAAAATTCAAAGTTATTCAAATGTGATACATATTGTTAATATAACTTAAGTGCAAAATACATTTTAGGAATTGCAAAAAATTTTCTTACTTCAATATTCCGTATACTTGTTAATAAAATTGTATGGTTTTTACAAAGTATTTTCTGTTGTAGTTAACATGTCATTATCTTTCACTTTACATTTGTTTTAAGCAATTGTTATATAAACCAAAACTACGTAAGAAAAATTATTATTATGAATACCTTAGGCTTTTAAATTTTTAAAGGGAAAACTAAAAGTTTCAATTAACATACCGCTTCGAAGTACTTACAAGAGAACTACCACGAAGGGTACACGCCGATTTAAATGAATATTATGTATGTTATAAAGGACATAAATCTGAGGTTGACCTGTTTTCTTTTTTAAGAACCATCTCGAAGGTTAAATGGTTCAAAAGTGGTGTCAAATATGAAACCATTTTCAGCTTTTTGATAGGTATGGCATTTCTTCTAAAGAAAACATAGAAAAATGTGGTATCACTGGAAAAGTATTTCAGAGGAGCATTCCCCAGTTCACTTTTTTTGTAAAAATTTTGATTATTGTAGTTGTTGTTGTTGTTCCAAAAAATGTAGGTATTTGTGGGTACTTTACGTAGGGATGTATACCGGTACGACATCCAAATTTACATATATTAATCCATATTAAATTTAACTCGACATGTATTTTTGCTTTTTTCTATATACGGCCCATTTTGGATTTGATCGGGTCTCTCCCGAAAGGCAATTATTGGAATTTTTGGGATCTGTATGTACAAACCATTGGCAATATGCATATCAAACTTAATATTTTTTAGTGCACTTTTAGTTTATATACATTTTGAATATTATTTTGTAAATTTGGGTTTTTCCAAATAACTTAGCTTTCTTATATGTAAAAGTATATTTGTTAGTAAGCATTCCAACGATATATAAGGTGGCGCAAAAATAATCTTCCGATGTTTTTTTTTTTTTATTATGTATTTATTATGTATAGCATTTTCTGATAGGAGGATTACTTTTGCGCCACCTTATATAATATAATATTATATAGAAGTAAAACATATAAGTAAAGAATTTAGCAAACATTTGGCATCTTTGTTTGTCATACATTAACCGATAGGTTAGGAAAATATATACAATATACATATTCAAAGTACAATTATTAAAAGTATAAAAATTTTTTAAAGTCGCAATATTAATTCGTACAAAATGTAAAATACGAGTCGAGTTACATTTTAAAAATATGAGTATATGTAAATTTGTGCGTCGTACGGTTTTTTTTCGCATTTTTGGGTATACATACCCATCTTAAGTACCTAAAAATTACAAAATTTTGTTTGAACGACAACAATAATCAAAATTTTTACAAAAAAGTGCACCGGGGAAAGCTCCTCTGAAATACTTTTCCATTGATACCACATTTGCCTATGGTTTCTTTAGAAAAAATGCCATAACTATCAAAAAATTTCAAAATAGGGTCATATTTGGCCCCACTTTTCAACCCTTTAACCTTTGAGGTGGCATATAAAAAAAACCGGTCAACCTTATATATATGTTCTTTATTACATATATAAGATTCATTAAAATCAGCGTGTACACTTCGGGGTAGTTTCCTTGTTAGTACTTTGCTTTAGGATAAATCAAATTTAACGACATAAAAAAAATGTTTGCAAAATTACGCTCAAATGTAAAACCATTAAAACTTAAGTAAATTGATTGTCAGAAGTGAAAACACCTGTGATACTAGAGAGTTGTTTTTACAAAGAAAATAATGACATGGAAGAAAAGCTTCTACTTGAATTTTAATAAACTCATAAAGGACACATCATAGATCTGCTGGACATTTTCAATCAAACATTGCATATGTTTCTTCGAATCCACCTGCCTAGCTACAAAAAGTATATGGCAGAAATGATAAACCAATATTTTTATTAAAGTGGAAAAGCTTTTTGAATTTTTCCGAAAACTGGGCAAAGTAGGCGTGGTTAAACATTGACAAGTTTTGAGCAACTATTGGTTTATTTTACGAAAGTTTTTGTTATTTTGACATTAATTAGTATTTTTATGCATGAATTAATGTCAGTGTAGCGGCTACGGCGACAGCTTTTTCCAAACACATTTGGATTTCTGACAACTAAAGCGTTGTTTCAATTCTCCGAAAATGTCCTTTAAATAAACGAATTAAATGAGCTTAATACTAAAATCGAAAATACATCAACAAATTCCAAGGACTTTAAATTTTATGGAGCAAACAAAATTTTCATAACCTCAAAAAGCATAAATTTAAAAAATGTTTACGTTTAATTTTGCGTATTTAAAAGCATTTAAAATGATTTCTCGCCAATAAGTAAGCCAATAAAATATCATAAAACCGGCAAATAATGCATGTTTTCCAAAAAAAAAGCGGTTTTATTTTTAAGTTCTAATATATAACAAATAATTTTTTGAGTGCATTTTTATATTTTTTGGTGGCGTAATATATATTTTAAAATGTGATAAATGCAATGAGATCTGTAAATTGATGTATCTGTTATTTTATTCCAGCAAAAACTGTAACTATATTATTTTTAATTTACTCAAAGTGTCGAAAATTGTTAAAGTTCTAATTGGATGTATCTAATTGGATATAATTTTATCACATTATATAAAATTTGATACATTTGAATGGGAACAAAATTCGGATGCAATGGTATAAGCAGATATCTGATTTTATCAAATCAGATCTAATGGTATCAAATAATATCTAATTGTATCAAATTAGATTTAATATGAATTAGATGTTCTTAATTTTCAGATATAATTACATATAATATGAAAGTTCACAAAATATTTTTGTTACATGGTTTGTCGAATATATTTTGTGCCCTACAACATATCCAAATTTTATTCAAATCTTCGGATTCGCCTCAAAGTAGCTTCTTTGTAAGTGTTAGTAAAGTCAATTTTACAAATTTTTTAGCAAGCACCCTCCTGATAAAAAATTAGCTTACGCTACTGATTTTTATTTAATGTAGGCACAGTAAAAAAAAAAAAAAAAATCCAATATTCGGTCATATCCCCCTTTTACCATCTTAATTGTACGTTTGGGCCGTCAAAAGTTAACTACCCATATCCTGACTTAAACGAAATCACATGACCCCGGCGATACCTTTATTATGCGTTAGGTTTCATTAATTATTCCATAAAAAGACTATCTGAGTGATTTTTTTTTTGACTGCAAATTAAGTCCTTGAAAATTCAAAATGTATTTATAAGAAAAAAATATATAATTGAACAATTTAAAAAATGCAAATTAAAGTAATTTTTTAAATTCATTCAAATTTTGTATTTAATCAGACACAATTTCTAAAATATCTCGATCATGTTCACTATAATTAACTTTTTGGTTTTTTTTTTTTAAATCGATAACAATTGCAAATTATATTTAAACATAATGAATAATCATATAAAAAATATAAAATTTAGATTTGTTTTTTTTTTGCTACGATGTCAGAGGTATGACTTTTAACCATAAATGAAATTTACAAATACCACACTTTAACGGACTTAATTCAAATATACATATGATATGTATAGATTATGAATCAGATTTTAAATTAAAATAAATTTACACATAAAAATAATTTTTTTTTTGAAAGGGTAGCAGCAGAGTTAGCCAAGTGTGTAACATACCGCAAAGCTACCTTAAACAATCGTTAATCATATTTTTTATTGTGGTTGTTATAAAGCCGATACGAGCATACATGTGTTTTTTTTATAGTGTACCAATCCAATCAAAAAAAAAAACTGACGATTTGCTGAAAATGCCTTAAGGTTTTAAAAATAAAACAACCAAATATAACAAATCGATTGATATACAATAGATTTTACAGAAGTGCTTTAAGAAAATAAAGATCTGCTTAAGTGTATTGTTTTTAAAGTCGATTTGAATTGTAATGAAGTATATTTGAAGTTTTTTTGCCATCTTAATCGTACAACTTTGAAATCGATATCATAAACAATATAAATGTGTGAAACATGCGAATAATTTAGTATTTTTTATTCAGTTTTTACACTTATTAAAAATTGCGCTAACTTTTACAAAGTACGAAATAAATTTTTAACGAGTTAACGTCGACCAAAAGATGATCTACACCTGCAAGATTTAAATATAATACATAATACTAATATACCTCAAAACTTTCAGAGTCCCAACTCCGGTTTTTGTAGCTAAATAAATAGAAACAATAAATATGATTTAAATTAAAAATTTTAAGGTTAAAATTAAAACAACATATATCCCAACATATCGCTCATTTACTGCAAGACTGGCATAATTCAAAAAACACGATTTTGAAGAAAACGAGTTTAAAATTTTCAATCCATGTCTGCCTCGCTCGACTCTTTCTCTATTTATTTGGTAATGTTTTTTATAAACAGTGGTTGGGGTGGGAGGTGGTGGGGTTAATGTATTTTTCTCTTAGTGAGAGTTGTGTGCGAATTCGCTAATTATCGAGCGACCCGTGAGAAGCACAGTTTCTCTATGAAGTATATACTCTTTGCACCCACTTTAAAGAAAAAATGAAATATATATCCTCTTCCTCAAAAAGTATACATTATATTAATATGAGAATTTTTACAGAATATAAAGCATGATATAACCAATAAATCTGCAACATTAACTCAAAAATCGCATTTTTAGACTTATGACAGTCTTGAAGTAAATGAGCGATATATAGTTTTAATGAGAAAATCCATGGTATGCTAATTGTTCAAAAATGTTTTAATTTTTGTATTAAAAATTGTTTATATATTTAGTTATATATAAACAATTCGCTTGCTCATCTCTTCTTCATTAAGCCATTACTAAATGTTGGAGTTAATGCATTTGCTTTATTTAAATTATGAAGAACCATCCGGGTGGGTTTCGGTACACTACGCATGTAAAAAGCTTCAGGAGGTTAAACGTGATATTGGGCAGCTAAAAAAATTACATGTCCCATTTCGTGTGCTCATCAACAACATATCCAAAGTTCATTAAAATGTAAGAGTTCGAGATACATCCATTGTATGTCGATGTCAGCGCACCAATAACGCACGCAGAGAAAAATATGATTGAACATGATTGTGAACATAAAATTGTCATATTATGATCCTAATTTTATTATAAAATATTCTGGCTGATTATGATTACCGGGGACGATTTTATTGTATTTTAGAATCATAATATGATTGCTATGATCATATTATGATTGTTACGTAATACAATCATAAGATGATGCTCTTCAAATATCATATTATGATGCCCTATTTTCTCCGTGCTGGACACGAAAATCACAAACTTATAAGGAATTGACGTATAGAACAAATCATTACAAATTTTTCGGCTATTAATAATTTTTTTGTCTTGGCTTGTTTGAAAGTGTTATATACCAATTTCCAAAAGGACCACATCAACAATAAAGGACCACATCAACAATAAATCAACATTGGCGAACATGTACCCTAAAGTCGACCTAAACTCAAAAAATTCTCTGAATCCATATGCAAATGTTGGAAACTGAGGAAAGATCGACAAAACCCTGTATTTAAATAAAATTAATTTTTATTTAACTATAACGATTTATGCATCGTTCAATGCTGCTTAAGGGGTTACTATAGGTAATTTTAATTTTCTGAATTACGGTAAACAAACAATTTTCTTCTTTTTTTTTGTTGTGAAACATGTTTAAAAATTGTCCAAAATAGCCAAGAACACTTAAAGTGAATTGAATTTAAAAAAGATTATATTTCTCACATTTCATTAAATTCAGCATTGTCATTTGTTTTTTACTGTTAATAAAGTGAACCACAAATGTAGTAAAAATTAAACACAAAACTAGTAAAAATTTACTACTGTTTATTGTTTTATTTTTAAGTTAAACACAAAACTGATAAAATGAATGTCAATTCATAGTACTGTAATTGGATGCCGTCCGTTTTTTTTAAATGAACTACAAATGTGGACAATACTGAAACTTCTTCTACAAATTACTGCTTTTCACGAAAAAATAAAGATACTGTAAGAAACAACTACAAATATTTACAGCAGCAGTTCCCTTAGTGTAAAAATGAATAGGTAATGAAATACATCAATTTGTACTCAATATATAGAGGTAATTTCGCATTTTTATTCATAACTTTTTAACCACTAAACCGATTTTGGTAATTTTTAACAACAAAGCGCTCTGAGAAATGTCCATTAATCTACGTAAAACTAAGCAACATTTGTTAAGTGTTCGTGACGAATTTAGATTCATCAAAGGATTACAAAAAGGACATTTGTGATTATTTTAATAATGAAAATTTATAATCAATAATTTGTTAAATACTGCAAAGGTTGTCATCTTTCATTTGATAACGATATTGGCATCCTAAGGCGAGTATAAGAATTTAAAAATTTTTTGAAAAAATTAAAACTTTAAAGTAATTTTTAAAGAAACTTTGACGTGGTGGTGAAAAGCTGAAAATGCAGTTTATGTTTTCCATGTGTAAGAAAAAAAGTTGAAATTTGTTGCAAGGCGTTGTAATATAGTTCTGCAATCTGTTATTTGGATTTTACTATTTTACTGGGTCATGCCATAAACATAATATTTCGAAAATATTTTAGCTCAAAGTGACGAAATTTCTTGAAATTTTCAACTTAAACAAATGTTTAATTAATTTTTTTCCGCGAATAAACCTAAATCCATTTAAAATCTTATAATCCATTGTTACAAACATCATCATAAACTTACAATACTGATGAAATCATTTTTCTTGTTAGTACAATATTCAAATCTTTTCTATATTTTTATTTCTTAGCCAAATTTTATGAAGGCTACTTAACCGTAAACACAATTATTTAGCTTTTGTGGTAGTGAATATTCATTTTATTTTGCTCTTGCTTCTATAATTTGGCAATACCTTGATTTCAATCAATAACAATCATATGTTTCTCGCAGTATTGGCTTATGATGGAAAAAATACTCCCACAGCCCTGAATTGAATTGTACTTGCAAAAAAACATAAAATGTTAGTTTGCTCGTTTTCTAATCAAAACTAATGTCAATTGTCAAATAACCAAGCACACTCTGCAGACAGGCAACTAACAAACCACATACAATGTTGTGAACATATCAATGTCTGTCAATTGTAGAGTAGAAGTATGTATATTATGGTGACATGTCAACATCAATATAATTTGTTTAACAAACATTGTAGTTGAGAAGAGTACATAAACTACATGGATAATAAAAGATACACATATCCCTCTATTGACATGGAAGATATAGTTATGAAAAAAACTCTACACACAAAAAATAAGCTGCTAAGAATTTTATCGGAACCGCCAGAAGTCAATCGTATTTCAATAATTTTAATTCATTAAGGGAATGTTCCGTAATGTGGCCTGTTCTCTAAAGTGGAACTTTTGTTTTTTTCGTTTTGTTACATGAATATGTCAAAATTGTCAACTGTCATCAAGTTTATTTTTAGAAAGTTTCGCAGTAAATGCATACGTTTTTCCTGGTTTAATTATGCCATTGCAAAAAACGCAACATAAAATATAATTTTTCATTTATATAAAAAGTGAATAAACAACTAGAATTTTGAAATTCGGATTTTGCTAACGCTAAGAATTTTATTCACTATTTTAATAAAACTAATTGATTCCATAAAGAAGTAAAATAAATAAAAAAATGTGAAAAATAATTTTTTTTATAATATTCGCTAAAGTAGACCTTTCATATATTTTTTTTGTCAAGATTTAGCCCTTTTTAAATGGTTTAAGCATTTCACTGTTCTTGTCAACAAAAAATTAACTTCTGTTTACCACAATTAAAAGTTAGCACTACATATGGTAACCCCTTAACCCATTACAGCCCACTGTACCCAGTGTGCCATAAAAAGTTTATTTATATAAAAAGAAAATATTATATGGCTTATATGGATTACAGAGATTATAATTTCCAAAATAATGTAAACAGGGTTTGCCGGTATTTTTCGACAGTACTTTTTTTTCGACATTATATTTAATGTACTTGAAGACTGCAAATTGAATGATAAACTTTTATTTGTTCTTTATGAACGTACACTGTAGATGAGCTTATTTCTCATTTTTTACATAAATATTGTATTTTAGAAAAAAAAAAATAAATAATAAGTTATAAGAAATTATAAAAATAGAGTTTTTCATTTGCATATTTATATTGATGTTCCCAAATTGTGACAATTTGCTGATAGTAAATGTTCGTATAAATTTAAATCACGCAATTTTTAAATGTTACATTGAATATGAGAAGATTCATTCATAATTTTTAACATTGCAATAGAAAAATGTTAAAAAAAAAAAAATGTTTTTATATTGGGCTATAATTATGATCTGACAATATAAGAAGTTATAAAAATAAGACCAAATTCTAGAAAATACCTCCAAATCTAGTGGAACAGCAATATTGAGATTCTGATTATATTTCTCATAAAATAATGCAAAAATATGTACAATAGGGTGTCCCGTTAGAAAAAAATTTAAGTTATTGCAATCAAAGGATGAGTATTAAAGAGCTGAATACGGGAAAAATAAAGAAAACAATTTTGGAGGCTACTTTTAGGTCCCGACACACGATTTAAGATTTCTAAAATGGTACGTTTTACTCAAAAAAAGTTGTATTTAAGCAACTTTCTTTTTGGCAACACTGTTTTTGGCAGCTCAGCAGTTTTCGTGTAACATGTTACTGTTAAACATGTTCAGTTTGGTCTATAATTTAACCATAAATTGACTTACAAACGAACAACGCTTGCAGATTATGGAATTTTATTATCAAAATTCATGCTCGGTTAAGAAAGTGGAAATTGTGTTCAGCGACGAAGCTAATTTCTGGTTGAATGGATACGTGAACAAGCAAAATTGCCGTATTTGGTGTGAAGAGCAGCCAGAAGCATTGAAATAACTGCCAATGCATCCCGAAAAATGGACTGTTTGGTGTGGATTATGGGCCGGTGGCATCATTGGACCGTACTTTTTCAAAGACGACGAAGGCAGGAACTTTACTGTGAATGATGAGCGCTACCGTGCGATGATTAAAAATTTTCTTTGCCCAAAATTTAAGAGCTGGACTTGGGTGAGATGTGGTCTCAACAAGATGGTACCACATGCGCACAGCATGCGAAACAATAGCCCAATTGAGAGGAGAGTTCGGTGATCAGTTTATTACATGTTTGGGGACGGTCAATTGTCCGCCTAGGTTGTGCGATTTTACACCTTTAGACTATTTTTTATGGGGCTATGTTAAGGCTCATGTCTATAGGGACAAGCCCGCAGCTGTGGACGCACTGGAAGCCAATATTAAAGAATTCATTCGTGAGATACCGGCCGATAGGTTGGAGAGAGTGTGCCAAAATTATACCCAGCGTATGAACCGTTTGAGGCGTGGCCGCGGTCATCTTTAAACATTGAATTATATAGATCGTTCTATCGACTCAAATAAAGAATTCATACATTTTTTAAATTTTATGTGTTTTTTTTTTAAATCAAATCCGAAGGCTCTTAAAAAATCACCCTTTAGTTTAAATAAATTTATTAAAGTAGCTTTGAAAGAAAAAATATTTAAAAACAATTTTTCCTTAATGAACTCTTAATTGCTGAAATGATGAGCAAAATATTGTTAAAAAATTATTTATCTTTTATTTCGCAATTTGCGGATTAAAAATTTATGCTTAACAATTTTTCTTGACACGAATGTTGACATTAACAAAGTATGTACTTGCACAAAAAAAGTATGTACTTGCACAAAACTAAAAAACTTCACATTTTTTAAAACTTAAATCGCGTGTCGGGACCTAAAAGTACCCAAAAAATTTCGTTATTATTAACGTATTCAGCTTTCTAATACTCAGCATTTGCGAGCAAAAATATCCTTTCTCGGGAGACCCGAATGTACAAGAATGTAAAGGAATTACAAAATTGGGTGGTATTGATAAATATTAAAGTTGAGAATCTCGTAGTAAAATTACATTAAAAAGATGGAATAGAACTAAGTAAACACATATTACATCACTATAAAACTTTAAATTATCTTTCAAATATCATTTATTTGTTTATTTTGGAAATTTTTATAAGATCAGCACACTTTTAATGAAAATAAATTTACATAAAAAAGACATCAAAAAAAAGACAATAATTATTTAGTTATTTATTCAATAAACTAGTTTAAATCAGTTTTATAATGCCAGTTTTGATTTGGGCGTTAAGGGTTAAGTATTTTTAAACCATACATGAAACGTCTTAATGAACAAAATTAAAATAGTTTTAATAAAATTAAATAAAAATTTTTATCGATTTTTATTAATTTAAAAAAAAAAATTATATGCTTCTGGAGAGTTTTTTACTTTAGGCCAATAAAGAGTAGGTACATGTTCACTAATATGGATTTTTTGAGCACTTTTGATAGAATTTTTATTTAAAATAAAAACTATGTTTTTTTCGACCTTTAATTGTGCAATGAAAATGATTATTATCCCATTAAGGCCCGACCATATTAAGAGACTCGATAGACAAAAATAGATATTATATCTGAAGTCCCCATGGTATAATTAAGAAAAAAAAATTTTCCTTAAACTTCCAGGTGCGCAGGAGAGCCAGGGGGGGGGGGGGTGATGCGAAAACGCATCACTGGGCCTTAAGGATATATGAAAGAAACGTTGAAATAATTACAGGAAATATAAGAAAATAGGAAATACATTATGAAAACAAGAAAAATTATTTTTTGTTTATGTCGAAAAATATACGATTTATTTAGTTGGTGTTTTCGAAACTGCTGTTTCATGAAATTCTATGAAAGGAACGTTGAAAACATTACAGGAAATATAAAAAAAATTTAAATACATTGTGAAAACAAGAAAAATTATATTTTATTTTTGTCGAAAAATATACGATTTATTTACGTTTGTCAACATTCTTCGATTGAGGTGTTTTCGAAACTGCTGTTTCATGGAATCCTTTGAAACACTGTGGATGAAGCGCACGTCTGCATTTGGAACATTCGTAGATCGACTGACCTGTACAAGTCTCTAATGCACACCGTCTCCTTGTTTGGCCTTTTATAATGTTGTGGTCTAAACAGTCGTTTCGAATGCTGGCTGAAACACGATGTGTAGCTTGTACTTTAGTTTTATTTGAACGAATCAAGCATTCTGCCACGAAAACACGGAAGTCCACTTGGGGCATATGATTCTGTTTGGCAATTTTTGAGCATATGCAATGAATTTTCCAAGCATTCACCATTGCGGTATCCAGTAAATTAGTGACAAGTGCCCAGTACCACTTCTTGCCGCGAATGCCAATACGGTAATTATTCATTGCGTTGTCAAACAAATCGACTCCTCCCATTGTTCGGTTGTAAGATTGGATCATTTGGGGAATATCGACTTGAATGTTTTTGCCAAGTTTTCTGTCGTATCGCTTTACTTTGCCAATTGGAGCGTGAGATTGAAAGTGTGAGAGCATTGAAACGATTGCATTATCGTTCCAACGAATGGCGAATACATTATTATTTGAATCGTAGCACGCATCGAAATGACCTTTTGGTTTCTTGCTTATAACATTCTTGGTCTGAAGACTTGATGTTGACGGAAGACTTTCCTCATCTGTTGCAGTTTTTTGTCTCTTTGCTTTTGATTACGCCTTTGGTTGCGCTTTTTTCTCCGCTTCAAATCCCATACGGTTATCGCGAACTGTGCCAGTCACAAAGAAGCCCAAGGTATCGAGACGAGCAATCAAACGATGGGATGTGAAAAAATTGTCGAAAGTTATTGTATGATTGCCGGGATGATCTAATTTTTCTAGCAGCTGCAGAACGACTGATTCACCCAGTCCAATATCTTTCTTACGTGAAGATGCTCCGGCATACGGTAGAAAATGATAGAGGTATCCTGTGATGAAGAGTCAAGAGATGTAGTCAAAAGAGTCTAAATCAGTCAGTTGAATAACTTACCTTCACTTGAGCATAGGTCCCAATATTTGAATCCGAATCGAATCGGTTTTCCTTTGATGAACATTTTAGAGCTGTGCCTACCGAAATACGCTATCATTTGCTCATCAATTGATAAATGATGAGAAAATACGCCAAACTGCATGAACCGACTATTCATCATGTTGTTCAGTGGCGTAACCTTGGCAAATTTGTCAGTTGCATCCAGATTTTGGTTGTCACAAACGTGGAAATACTTTTTGATTCGCTTAAAACGTTCACGAGTCATGACCTCTTTGATGCATGGTACGCCGAGAGTTGGGCTGTCGGACCAATAGCTGCGTATTGAAGGCTTAGGAGAGTATCCAGATATGAACAAAATTCCAATAAATTGTAAAATTTCATCGTAGTCAGTACGAAATGTTGGATCGTTGCAATTGACGACTGCATACTTCATGGTACAATCCAACAAATATTCAATAATTTCGTCATCAATAAAAAGTTTGAATAGTTGATATGGATTGCAGTCTCCTAAACGCTCGAATAATTCCTGTTGTTTTGCAGCAGACACATCAACTGGACCTTTGTCGAAAGCGAACTCTTTGTGACATGTCATGTTATTCCACTTGGGCTTTTGTGTTACAAAATTGGGTCCGTCCATGGCTGTAGTTTTTGCTTCCGATTGATTCGGAGTACTAGAAACAGCAGCACACCATTGAACCTCCACCTCACCAGCAATATCTAATGGTAGAGTGGTCACATTCGATGGCTGTGTTTCCTGAACTTCATCATCCACATCTTCATTATCACTTGTTTCGTCCACGGTGCTTGGTGGCAAAGCAACTATATCAATTTTCTCGGCGTTTCGTATTTCTTGTGCTAGTTCGTCGTCCGAATCTGAATCATTAATTATTTCCACAATTTTTTTTATGGTCAAAAATTGTTGGTGAGGCATTTCGGCAAAAAAAACACGTGTGGAAAACACTGAATTTACTTTTCGACTAACAAATATCAAAAACAGCATCAGTCTGAGCGATAATAATAATAACAGAAACAACGGATAACAACAAATATAAGAGAGAGAAATACCGTTAGAATAAATAAAACTGCATTGAATCACCAACTGTGCCAATTTGAGCGCCAATAGCAACAAATACAAAGTTTTAAAAGCTGTGTACTAGTTTTACCTCTAAGGCCCAGCGATGCGTTTTCGGATCACTTTCTTTGAAGACATGTGAATAAGATCTCAAACACATGGGTGCATTGGAACTAACCTTAAATGACGACAGAAGCAACTCAACTTATGATTCATAAGTAGTTTTGATATTTGGAAAATTTTTCCAGAAGATGCAGAAATTTTACGAAATCGAAAAAAAAAATCGCAATGGCAACATTTTCCCATAATTTTTTCTCCAAGATACACTCGAGTTACAAACTGGCGCCTATGAGCAGTATTGTAGTATAAAATCTTAAGTTTTTGGAAACATGTTGATAATCGCTATAGTCCTAGCCGTTTTTTTCTAGAGGTTTCCTACAAAATGCGATGCGTTTTCGCATCACTGGGCCTTAATGGGTTATATAACTTTTTTATAAAAGTTGGTGTATTCGGATTTGATATATTCAACAAAAACTAGATATAGGGCCACATTAGCCAACATTCGCTTATTATTTTATATTACCAAATACTATTGTTAAAATTGTGAATCAATTTCTTACAATGAATAAAAATCAGACTTGGAGAATTCTTTTTTAAATTTCGTTTATGTTATGTTAACCAAAACTAACACATTATGTTGCGTTTTTTTTTTGCAACGCAACAAACAAACCAGGAAAATCGGGTGCCTTCATTACAAATCATTTTTAAAATGAATATGGCGGAAATTAGTCTTGAGGACAATTGACAGTGCGGAAATAATACAAAAGTACACTTTAGGGAATATATGAAAGTTTAAATTTCAATTTACTAAAACTAAAATTTTGAATAATTGTAAAAAGGGAAAACGTGAAACAGAAATACAAATGCACAGAAAAAACAAAAAACGGGTTTCAATAAAAAACTAAACACTAACAACACTGTGTACTATGGCTAGAGATTCTAGCCTTTACACAAACAACGATATTTGTTAGTTAAAGAAAAAAAGGTTTTAATTTTTTGAATTAGTTGGATGCTTCCGTGCTTTGTTTTTTAAACTTCTCATGAAGTTTAAAAAACACTACGGGTAAAGTGTTCATCTTTTGTCATCAGAAAATTATAGCTTTGGGTAAATCTTCTACCCCGTCCACATTGGTTCTCTGATGATTGTAGGTGACGCTACATGAAACATGTAAGGACCTGTCAGTGGATTAAAATCTGCATTAAGTTGCGGATGAGGAATTTTTTGATTAATAAATATCGTTGCACGGTTTTTTGTTTAACAAAAAACAAATGATCTTGAACTTGAATAATCTTGCTCACATCATAATTTAAAAAAATTTATTGTATCAATAAATAAATTAATTGAATTTGCACTTATCACGGCAATGATAATATTAATTTAAACTTTTATTGAAAATTAAAAAGTAAAAAGTGCGCCCGGTAGGCTAGTTGGTAGCGTGCTGGCTTATCAGTGCTGGGGTCGTCGGTTCGATTCCCACCAGAGGCACTGGTCTGTTTTCGCTACAACGCGCCGAAGGCCATAGTAGCTAGTGCTCGGTTAGGGTAATAGTGTATAATTTGTAATTATATGATTATTAGTTAATAAAAAAAAAAAAAAGTAAAAAGCGGTTTAAATAGCTTTCACAAAAAAAAAAAATATAATACAAAAAATTATTTTTTCATACACTGTAAATACACTGTAAATAGAAAATTTTTCAATGTAAAATACCAAATGCATTTGAAGTTTACAAACAAAACAAGCGCACACACACAAACATACGCATCATTAACAAAAAACACATACCAATGTATCGCTCACACAATTTTTTTTGTATTATAATTTTTTTTTTTGTAAAAGCTATTTATAACGCTTTTTATTTTTTAATTTTCAATAAAAGTTTTAATTAATATTATCATTGCCGTGATAGTTGCAAAATCAATTAAAATGTTAATTGATTCAATAAATTTTTTAATTGAAACCCGTTTTTAGTTTTTTCTATGTAAAAGTCATGTGGTACTCGCATGGTCTAAATTCAGTGAAAAAGTCACTAATTTTATTCAACAGATATATATATTTTCTTAAAAATTAGCTTGATTTCTTAATTTTTTATGATCATTTTCAACTTTTTACAATTTATTTAATATATTTTTTTTTTAATTTAGATATTTATTTTTTAATGTGTTTTTGGCTGCAGCCATAAAACTACTGAACCGATTAAAAAAAATATTCGAAAGGTAGTATCCCATTTTATAATAATATATAATATCCCATTTTATTAAGATTATTATTTAATCGTGTCCAAGTTATTCTCAAAATTGCGGTATCCAGTAATATCCCTCAAACATATGACTGGATTAAATTAGATCAAAACTGATCTCAAAATTGGGGCATCCATGGAATCTGTTTAGTTCAAGTTGTATCTAATAAGATCCAAAAGAATAAGTAATTTCTGGTGAATCGAATAAGATATTTTGAAATTAAATTGAATCTACTTGAATCCCATGAAATATATAATTTTGAATAAAATAAAAAAATATATTTACCCGTGAAAAAACGATTAGATTCAAACATATACAATTTGATTTAATTATATGTGTTTAAATCTGTTTAACATCGTAAAAGATAAAATCCGATTATATGTTGAATCCTGATAATATTTTTTGTTATATTCGATGCCAAATATTATCATATAGAAAAATATGTTTTATTTTATATTATTTTATGTGCCATATACAATCAAATATCCTCGACTAAATTATATTCGGTTGCAAATAAGTTTATATATTGCGGAATATAAAACGGTATAAAAAAAGCATATGATACAAGACCAAAAATTATTTCTATTTCGTTTTAGATATTAAACTTTTGAAAATTTATAATGAACTTAAGAATCAGGACTGTTAGTTTTTTGATAAATTGAAAACTCAGAACCTAATTAATTAGATTAGCGATAAAATACAAATCGTTAGATCCTACAAAAAGTTTTCCACGAAAAGAAGATTTGTTGTTAATAATTAATTCCAAATTTTGCATATTTGGCAAAGAACTCCCAGTGCGTTGGGACTTATTTCACAATTTTCCTTATGAAGAAAGTTAAAAATGAAATAACTCCCAACACATTTTTTTGGGTAGTTATTTAACTTCTTTTTGCTTTTTGAAAGTTATTTCTTTTCTACTGGAACATATTTGATTTTATGTAAAGTTCTTTCGTTAGTAGTTATTTCAGTTTTGCTGCGAAAAGATTTAAGTGAAAAAAATGAAATATTAATCATCTTATTACGTCAAAAAGTTGTCTAGCTTGCTAGCAACAAGTGCCTAAGATCACCTCTACGTTGATTTCACCTGGGCAACGACAAGTTCGATGTCTCTGTTAGAGTCTCGTTCTTGGCGGCTAACGATCATGGCTAGATTAATGGGTTTCCTACTCTCCTATCTACTTTTGAAGATGGGTTAAGGTGGTTTCTCGTTAATCAATATTCAAGGTATACCACTACCGAGTTGTTCGAAACTATAGTGGAAGTAGCTTCGGCTACAAGGTCTTACCAAAGACTATAAATTGGTACCACGATAGAGATTGGCCCGCCGTAAAGGTACCTAGAGGGATCCTCTGTTGTAAATCAATACGAACTAAGACATGTCCAAGGTAGTGATACCAGAAGATGGAAAATTGGCGTAAAGGTGTGAAGCCTGACAATAATTTTAGTCAATGGACTAGAAGAAATGAACAAAAGAAGAAGTGAAGGTGCGTTGTCTCACGTGATTGGTGCAGTTGGATCTGATAAGCAGAATGTTCTCATGAAGATCGTGCAGAAGGAGAAAAATGGGTGTGCAAAAGCTCAAGATTGCTAAAGTCTTAATACCGTCGTAGAAAGACAGAAAGTATCTTGAGTGTGATGTCGAGCTGGCGGCAGCCGTTGGTTGGGTGGTTCGTTATCTGGTTGTTTGCTGATTGCATCAAATGGTTTATACATCTAGATGGTGGATAGATGTTAGAACAGAATGTTCTCATGAAATTGTAAGTTGGATCTGGGTACGCAGAATATTCTCATAAAAGTAGTGAAGTTGAATCTGAAGACATAAAAAAGGGAGTTACAAGAAGGATGTTGGTTGGTCATTTGTCTGGTAATTATATATAAAGTGACATGTCAATGTGTTTGTATTGTTTGCATGATCCTGCTATGGACCATAACGGTAATGGCCCTTCGGAGAGTTTCGTGGTAGCTGTGGTTATGCCTAAGCAGGAAGAACACTTCGGTGTTCGGTGTGGAGTTGCACTCTGAACCGGGTGCTGTGACCCAAAGGTCAAGCAGAGGTTTAGGTAGGCCTCGACCTCACCAGTGGGAGGAGATATGTCCTAAGAACATTCTCTAAAACTGGAACCCAAACTAGATGCTCAGTGTCCAGCATAAAGGGTGTTGGCGGACGCTTGTATTCACCAAGTGTTTGAATACACCGTGGAGTTAAGCCAAACAGCAGGTATCCAAGTAAATCAAATCATATTTATTCGTCAAAAAGAACTTCTAATTGCCATATTTTTATTACAGACCTTTTCGAGTTGATGTAAATACACAAGTGAGTCATATAGGAGTTGTTTCATTTATTTTTGATGGTTTATTAAAGATTTGAAAAAAATTATTACACTTAAATGAAAGCTTTCTTAGATTTACAAACAATAAATAAGCTTTTAAATTCAATTCCACGATATTTAGACAAAACTTCTAAAAAATCAGGTGGTTTAATGTAAACCAAAAAGTTCAAATATCTCGAAAACTAAACTATACGATTTTAAAATATTTGTCATATTTGTGATCAGCGTACCAAGACTATGTGGTAATGATGTATTACATGAGGAGGTCCTTCCAGAAATTAAAATTTGTGGTGTAGTGTTATTTAAATTATTTACAAACACCATAATATTTTTGATATTTTTTAAAAATTTCAATTGATTTAATTAAAATTTGATCTAAAAAAATTTAAATTTGTTTTTAACAATGTTTCGATATGTTAAATTCTCATTACTCTTACTTCGTGTAGCTGTAAAGCGAATTTTAATTCATTTATGAATCTTTTTATTCACACCCATTTTGTGGAAAAAAAATCATTTAAAATTGTTTAATTCTTTCTATATTTTTGCACAGACTTGAAGGTGTGCTTTGAAAATAAAATCATTTAACTTTTTTATATTTGAATTGTTAAACAACATTGATTTTAATGTTTTCACTTAATTGCTTAACATACACATGGGTGTCATTTATTTTGTTTAAAAACCACAAAAATATAAAAACTGAAAAATTGTTCAATTAATTGCATAACATTTATTATAACAAATAGTTTCTGCAAAAAAAAAAAAAAAAAACGGTATTCAGTTTCAGCTTGTGCCAGTGTTCGCAAAGATTAATCGACCTCCTGTATAGAGGTGTTTCTATCAAATGAGTCATTTTATATCCAGGTGTTAATTAAGATGTACTATTAGAATTAAATAAATTCTGTTTCAAAAAAAAAAAAAAAAATAATAATAGAAGTATTTTATTTATTTATTTTATTTTATTAGTATTTAAGTCCTGCACAACAAGATTCAATCTTAGAATTATAGTATAGGAACAGTTAAAACAAATTGATCTCAATAATTTCAGTTTTAGATTTAGAAATTAAAATTAATTTATAACATTTCACATTAAGTTGACAATTATAAAAAAGAAAAAATAATAAAAAGATGAAAAAAAAACAAAATTTATATATAATAAAACAAAACATATTAAACTACTGTAGTAATGAAAAAAGACGATTTTTAAAGTGCGTTGCATTGCTGGTTGTTTGTAGGGTGTGTACTAATGCCCAGCAAAACCACACATTACAAAATCAAGGGTAAAGTAATGTATCGCCATAGGGCTTCATGCATTACTTTACACGTTACTTCACTGATGAATTTTACAGGCGATGAGCCTCAAAGTAACTCATTACCTTGTAGTTGGTAAAGTAACTGGTTACTTATATGGTTACATGGTGGGAAATAGTAATGTGTTTATAAATAGATTTTCATAAAAAAAATGCATAACATTTTTTTTACAGATATTTTTTTAATTATATATTTTTTTAATTAAATAACTTTTTTTTATTAAATAAATAACTTGGTCATTCTGGGTTTCGAACCTGTTGTCTCTGGTATTTAACAATTAGTTAGGCGAGAACTATACCAACTGAGCTATCGATACATACAATATTTTATTGCTTAACATGTAGATGAGTTGTTGTGCTTCGTGTTTTCGTTCGTGATTTCAAAAATATACGCCTTACCATTATGCTTACAACAAATCACAAACTAATTTGTCTATAAATAGATTTTAAAAAATATATATTAATAAAATTACTTTACGTTTATAATTCATGCATTATGTAATTGATGATCGGTAAGTCATTATTTTATGTTTTGAAGTAATGTAAAATGTAATGAGGTCTCATTACAAGGTAATCCATGATTGTTCAATTATCGGTAACTCATTACTTCTTGTTGGAAAAAATTGGTACAGGTAAGGAGTACACATTACAAGGTAATGCATTACTTTATCGCACCCATTACCAAAGTTTTCCTGGGTGTGTTCCAAAGCCTAATAGCGTTTATATAAAATAGATGTTACGAGGTGAGAGTGTGCCCGTATACATATCCCAGAATGTTGTTGTATGCAACATTAAGACGACGTGTGCTTTTAGCGTCACATTTAGTAAATAGTTTGCAACCGTACAACAGACTCGGAAAAACGTAAGTCTTGGCAAGAAGCAATCTTACCTTAAATGGTGTATAAAATTATGTTGCCTATAGAGATCTGAGCTTAACATATGTTTGAACGACCAAAGAGTTTATATGAGCTGTCCATGTTAGGGTACTATTAAGAACTATGCCCAAGTTTTTGGCTGTAAAAACAATTGAGATCCTTTGATTGTTGATGAGTATCTCCTTGTCGATAGCCGGGTTAATTGATCTTTTATGAATCATGAGGCATTTTGACTTATTAGGGTTCAAACCCTAATAAGTCATATGTTCTTTACAGTAAGAGAGTTGTGAAGGAAGTTCGTTGACATACAAAGAAAAGAGAAGCGTTCCCAGAATTGAGCCCTGAGGCACACCTCTAATTAGATTCAGCGGTTGAGAGGATAAATTAACAATACAAACAGACTGTGTACGGTTAACTAAGTATGATGAAATAAGTTCCCAGTAAAAAACGCTGCTTACATGCAAGCAGGTTTGTAAGGGAGTAAGACAAAAAGAATCCCTTACAAACCTGCTTACATATGCTATGATTTTTATATGGCGAATTCCCACTTGGAAGCATTACTTTTGGACAAAATAAGCGCTGATTTTAGCGCTTAAAAAAAGCTGTGATTTCATGGCCTGCAGTAAAATCATATTTCATGTCTATATTATTACGATTAGAAGTAATAACATGAATATACCATACATAATTTATTTTACATAAAATTCTACAGACATTAATTTTTCGTTGTTAAAATTTTTGACATATAATATAATCATTTCATTTTTGTTACCGCTCAACGTGCTAGCTCTTCAGAAACAGTTAAATGACTAATTATTTTTTATACCATATTCGAAAACACCAAACACAACCGGAAATCACGCGGGAAAATTGGTACAGATTCTTTTTAATACACGATGTGAAACTTTCTGCATTACAACCTGCATCCTTGTTAGGGATTAGAGTAAGCTGCTTACAACCTTCATCCTTGTAAAGGAAAGCAGTAAGCTCAAAATTTTTGTTTGTTTATTTTTATACGAAAATTATTCGTTTCTTTTGCTGCTTCTCAGTATTATGTAATAGTAAGCACTTACATCAGCGCATTTGTTTTATCCTGCTTCTAAAAACACGAAAATTTTTTACTGGGTTGAGTTGAACTTGATGAAAAATTAAAAAGATTTCTTAGTTTTATGCACAAAGTTTGATGGTTGACGGTGTCAAAGGCCTTAGAGTGGTCGACAAGGACCAAAAAGTTTATTTTGTTAGTATCCAACCCACGCCTAATGTTCTCCATTACTTCAGCCGGAGGGGTTAAGCAGCTATGATCTGGGCGAAATCCTGATTGCCATTCACTCAAAAGGCCATATTTATTGATGTATTCACTAATCTGAGAGAACAGCAGCTTCTCCAAAACTTTCGAAATATAGAATAATATCGCAATGGGTCGGTATTCTTCATTGGATTTCGGTATTGGAATAATTTTAGCATGTTTCCAGTTAAAGTAAATCCATTAAAAAATAAATAAATAAGTTTTTAAACGAAATTCTTGATAGAGATACTAAACACATTTTATTGTCATATTAAAATTAATTAGACAAAAGTTTTTTAATTATTTTGAAGTTTATGATTGGTAGATTTGAATTAATTCGGACCGGCAGATTTCAATGCTCTTTGGACATGTTGTAGAGAATACAAATTTAAGGAACCCATGTTTTTTTTAGCTGCCCAATTCCATGTTTAGGTATTACTAAGTGGATTCAAAAATTACACCTTTTACTTTTTTTCGGTTTATTTCGTTCTATTTACAGTACCTGTAGATAAATTTGATATAAACTGAAAGCTATTTTGAAGAAACATTAACTGCTATAGAAATTATCTCTAAAGATTTTCAACCAAATTTTGTTATTCAAAAAAATTTGTTTCGAGTAACATTAAATCTGGCGTTTTATTAAGGAATTATGTTTCTATTAAAGCAAAAAATGTTGCTTAGTAATGCATATTTATTTAGATCAATGGGGTATCTGCGCCTTTTCCGATATTTGAAATCGTTCGGTTTTTATGCGACTTTTCCCGAAGAGACTTTTTCCCATACATTTCAAATAATCCAAAAATGTGGCAACTCTGCGTACACTATATAGCCAATATGGTTATCAAAATTGTTGTTTTCTTGAAAATTTAACAAAAGTTTTCAAAAAAAAAATTATTTTTCAACCCCACTTTTTAACTCTTAAACGTGAGATTGTGCCCAAAAAAAAAACATGTGTCTGTTTTTGTTTTGTGCTCCTCTGCAAAATATCAAAAGTGCCTTGTAAGTCAAAGTCAAATAATGTTTTTTATAGCATTAAATAAAATTTTTTCCCGTTTTCCCGGGAATTTTGAGAACTTTTTCCTGGAATTATCGAAGCACTTTTTGTGGGAATTACTGGGAATTTTCACCCTGGAATTCCCGTACCACAAACCCTAAGTTTACAACAATATATAAAAATAAAATTGACTTTACATTTAAAACTTTTCATATAGTCAGATCAAAAAATAATAGTCATTAAGTATCTTAAATTATTTAAAATTACTCATACGTCATGTTGTCCTCTTTAAAGTTCTAACCTTCATATTGAAGGGTTTTCATTGTAAAGTTCTTAATTATTTAGAAAAAAATAAATAAATAAATAACAAACATTAATGCCATTTTTAAGTTTCATGCTCAAACACAAAAAATTGTAATTTTGATTAACATTGACAAAGTATTTTTTATAATGTTCTTTAGTTTAAAAGTGTGTACTACTCAAAGCATTCTAAACAATACCTCATCATGATGTTGAGAATATTTCAGTTTAAACATACTACGAGTATGTCAACAATTGTCATTATTTTTGTCAATTTGTTACTACTTCAAAGGTGACTTAACAGAAAGCATTACTGGCTTTAACAATAATAAACTGAAACAAAAATTAAGTAATGCTGTCAAGGTTTTGTGATTGCCATCTTTTCTTCATCTTCTGCTTATTTACTTGTTCAATCTCAAATCTTCTTCTATTTACTTTAATTGTTTATAATTTAGTTAAGAAGACTCATAATTTATTTTAATTGACTTCTGTGAATGCTACTTCCACAGATAATGTGACAAAAACAAATTGAGTTCGTCAATGTAATGATTAATGACACATGCGAAAACAAATAAAAATATTTAATAAATTATTATAGCTACTAAATGTTGGGAAGATAACGTAAATTGATAATTATTAGTAAACGTTTTCAGCGAATAAATTGTTTCTTTTTTAAACTCAAGGCAGTTAAAACACATTTGATAAGTTCTATGGTAAATTTTTTGAGCTCTTTTAAATTTTGTTTAAATTTGAATGTCACGAATATTTTATACCTTCAACTGCCAAAACTATGGCACCCGGAGTTTTGTTAGTTATTTTTAAAAAATAACTTTGATTATTAGACCAGCAAAAATCTTGTTAAAGTAAGTATTAGTAGTACGATTCTCTTACTTTCGATTTTATTTTAGTCCTTGATTTGACAAATGACTCAGTCGACAAATGACTCATTCAATATAAAAGCATCAAAAAATATCCAATTTTCGACCTCGACCATATTTAGTTTTAACCAAACTTGGTAAAGAAGCTAATTTTGCGTTGCTAACTCTTACGATTTTGAAAATATCGCGTTTTAAAATATGAAAAAAATCGAAAATTTAACAAAAGGCCAGTATTGAAAAGCGTTACCATATAACTGGTCATATTAGTACATATTTGGTAATGGCAAGACCTGCAATTGTCATTATATTGTTATATTGTTATTGTTATTATATGGGGATGTGTAATGAGTAGAAAAATAAATTTTCCATAAAACTAAATTCAGCTTCAAGTCCTTCAGGGACTTGACAGATAAAAACATAAATCACTTGCTTGTCCACAATGTCACGACTTTCCAGCTTATAAAAAATTCAACATAAGTATATATATATATATATATATGTACTTACTAGAGCTGAACAAATAATGAGTTTAGAACTAGATTTTCAAAAAATTTTGACATCATAACATTTTATCTAAAATAATGATAGAAATAAGTACTTATGTGTAATGCATTATTTTTTTCATTTAGTAAAAAATTTACTAAAGTTTGTTTGTTATATTTTTTATTTTTTTTTTAACAAAAAACTGATCAAATGAATGGAAATATATAGTACAATTATTTGATGTGGTTTGTTTTTTTAAATGAATTACAATTGTAGTCAAAACTGAAATTTCTTCGACAACTGACAGCTTTTTCATTTAAAAATAAAGATACTCAAACCACTACAAACATTTACAGCAGAAGTGTTCTGAGTGTATGCATCAAAGTGTTGTTTTTGCCTGAATTATATTTGAAGTGAAAACGTTATAAATTTCAGCATATTTTCGATTTATGTAATTGGAAAACATATGTTTCGATCGATCAGATTTTGATAATATATATAATTTTTAACAAAGATATAAAGTTTTGTATTTTTTTTATCAAAATATGAATAAAGGTCTAGTCTTTTTATAGTTTTAAATATTTCAAAAAGAGTCTGTAAAAAGGCCAGCACTGATTTCTGCAAATAAGTATTTTGCAATGTTTGCGTTCAATTTTTCCAAAACTCTTTGTCGTATTTATGAAAACTTCATAAGTATGATAAATATTTCATGATAAATGATTTATGAAACATTTTCATTAATAAGATGAAACTTTCTTCCCTGAATGTATATTGGCTATGCAAATATAATATACTAACAGTATGCTTGGCCCATTTGTTGTGTAAGTATAGGTCATACTGGGGATTTTTTCATTAGCATTGGAATTTCACAGTTAACTAATGCTAATGTCAAAAAAATTTCATTACCATTTAATTGTAATGATTTATGTTTGTATTATTACGTAAATAAGTAAAATAATGAAATCACCCAGTGGCTGTTTTTAAAAAAAAATTATCACTTGGGATCTCGCTCGGACCTAGACTATTTATATTATAAGAGTATATTACTACTCCTATGGAACAAACATTTTGTCCGTTTTGCTCTATCTCCCTTAGTTTTGGAGATACATGACATTTTAACCCTTTGTGGCGCAAGGACGTTAAAACTTTTAATTTTATAACCATCCGATGGCAAATATGATGTTATTGACGGAAATAATAATTACAATTTTTTGTTTTTTAACTAAGTATTTATTTTGTTCAAAAAACTGTGTGTTGCCGATATGCAACATTGCATTAATAGTACTGAAAAAATAATATTAAAGCTAAGAGATATGAACATTTTTAAAGCAGTTATTTTGCTTGTTATAACATAAACTAATTCCACATTTTTCGCAGCTTGTTTGAGTGTAACCTTTGCAGTCCGGAAACTTGCAACGCATCCTTTTATCCATCCAAATTGGCCAGTGCCCGTATTGGTCCAACCTCACATCTTTTGGAGGAGCATGTTGAGCCGGACTGAACTGATGAACAGAGCATCGATGCATGTAGTTGCTACAGTGCTGGTGGACTGAAATTCATTTTACATCTCAGGTGCTTCCTCTAATTCTTCATCAGAAATTTCATGATCGTTCGCTTCTAATTTATACGTCGGATCGATTTCATCGTCGTCGTCAGAAAAATCCAGGACATCTTCACTATCTTCCCATTCCGCTAATACATTTTCCAGTTCTTGAATAGTCAGTTTATGCAATTTACGACTCATATTGATCTAAAAATATAAACACTTCACTTAAAAGAAAACAGTAAAAATGTATCGTATAACGCAGTGTTGCATAAATGCAACAAACCAATATCAGACCAAAAAACCAAAACGAACTGATTTTGCAATAAAACTATTACGGAATATTGAAATATATATTATTACCTACGTAAAAACCAAAATTTCACCAACGAAATGTAAGTATTTTATCACTAAAAATTGTTTTGTAAACGAATAAAAAAAAATGCAGTACAACTTTACACACGTGCGTCACTTGAAAGAAATATTAATTAAAGTGTTGCCAGCTAGTAAGCTAATTTGTAAATAAACCATTAGAAAGCTCTGTTGCCAATGTACAACACCGTGCAAAATCGTTCTATCAGCATTTGCTGCATTTTTATATCTTCTTGAATGGTATGTTGCAGAATTACAACATGGCGTCACAAAGGGTTAAAATATCGCCATTTTGTAAAATGGCTTGTATCTCGAAAACTAAGCAAGATATTGCAAAACGGACAAAATTATTGCAAATCTTATCCAGAGGAAGGCTCCCGAAAACACAAATGTGTACAGTGCTCCGATTCCAATCATTCCCCGTTTCATTCCATATCTTTCCATTTTGGACCAATGTTCCGTTCTATTATCGGACTGATTAAATTTAAATTTTTACGTACGTTTTTGGGTAAACAAATAATTGAGACACCCTGTGGTTTTTTCATAAAAAAATTAATCTATCAGAATCTTTCACAGCCCTAGCATATTTGTATTCTGTCAATTGTAATTTGCTTTCTTTAATTGATTCATTACTAACGGTAATTAAATTTAAAATCATTATTCAATCAAAAAAAATCAATGAAATTCATTACCATTAATTAAAAAATGCTGATGAAAATAAGTTCATTACAATTGATATCAATGAAATTGTAATGAAATCATCAATTAATTAGTCTCATGTATGGTATAGGTTTTAATTATTTCAAATAAAATTTTTTCTAAATATAAAATTTTTTTAAATTAGCAAAATTTTTTTGCTAATTTTAGCACTCCATTTTGAAAGTTTTGCTGAAATCAGCAACAAAAATAAGTTAAAAATTCCGTATTTTGTAAAATGATAATTGCAAAAATTGCTACTAAAAACATATATTATACTTAAAATTAGTACAAAAATAGTAAAGTGGAATGAAAACCTTTTATAGGTTTTTCTACAAACTTTTTTTGCCTGAGTGTACTGCTGAACTAAAACTGTTTTTTAAGTATTTTTATTGCAAATCAATTCAACAATTCGTTTTAAGTTTTAAATGTAAAATACACTAATATTTCGGAAAATAACTAGTGTCGTTTTTAGTAAATTTTTTAATGAAAAATATCGAAAAAAAAAACAACCCTATGGTGAATGAGGTGTCAATTGACCTAACAGTGACTGGTTAAAGAAGGACTTATCACAGGACTGGTATAATTTAATACTGAGGTGAGTTAAGCAGTGTCAATTGTCCTTAAATTAACAATCCTGTGACTGGTAAAGGGAGGACATACCACTTTACCAGAATGCGTATTAACAAGAAAAAGCCAGTTGGCCATAATTTTACCCACTGTAAGCTGTTTAGTTTTCGTTTATTTCTATGCCCATCTTTATGCCCATCTTTGGTTAGTCCTGTGGCATGCCACTTTAAAGCAGGACAAATGATCCCCTCCTATGACAAGCCCAAGTTAAAGTTGCCAGTTGCTTATATAGGGTAGGGTTTAGCAGGGGACCGGCCTCTGGCACGAAGGGACCGATCCTGTAGCACACGCAGGACCGGTCCCATTCCCCATAGGGAATTAACAAAAGTCTGAAACAATCTGTAATAAAACTGTATCTTCAATTATGAGATCTTTGAAAGAAAAAAATGTGTAAACATTTGACAATATTTTTAACACAAAAAATTCTGATCGTTTTAAAAAATGTTCATGAGAAAAGGTATGTTAAAGAACAAATAGTCTTGTGGTGTCAGCCGGGATATTTTAACAAACAAATTTTTCTTTTTGTGGCCCCCGCCAACAACCATCTTGCCACCTCTATTTTACAATGTTAGTTTTTTCAACAAACCAATGTTCGGTTTAAATTTTATATTATAAAAGATTTATTGTTGATGCATTTTTAGTGATGACACCAATGAAACTTTTTTTGCAAAATTTCAATAACCAATTATCAACTTCTTTGGCACTAAATAAAATAACAAAAAAAGTTAATTAAACTGTGCTTTAATATTATTTTTCACTTTGTTAACAATTAGATGACGAAAACAACTTTTATTGTTGTTGATTTTTTTTTTTTTTTGCTCAAACTTTATAACAATTACTTGTTTACGTAATATCATATCGTGTGAAAATATAAGATTACAATAAACAATTACAACAAATTACACACCTAGAAACTACAAAGCTGTTAACCAAGTTATTAGAAACTATATGTTAATAAAGAAAAAAACAAAAATAGAAACTAGTAACATAAATATGAGTCATATTAAAGGGCTAAGATTAATTTAATTTCACATCAAAGTTGAGTTGAATAATGCAATTTTTTAAAATGATATCAATAGTGCGATTCTCTAACTTTTTCATTACCAAATTGGGTAATTAGCATGTAAGTTTACAATAAACATTAGCCGGTTAAAAGTTTGAGAGCCCTCTAAATCACAAGTAAAATTGTGTAATTTCCCATATTTTTTTAACGGTTTAGTCTATAAGAATCATTGATACCTCATTTTAAATGTACTTAAATCGTGATTATACTTGTTCACAAAACTAATTCACTTCATGACGCTAAAATGCATTTTTTCAAAAGCTGTTCTTCAAATCTGTTTTCTAAAACTGTTAAAAAAATATATGTTAACTATAAATTCTTATTCCATGCCCTTACCAAAACTCTATGTGGTACTTCTGCATGTTTCTGAGTTATCGGCTTTTTAGTTAAATTTTTCCACATTTTAAGCATAACTCCGTAAAAACTCCATACAGGGGTTTGAACACGGCATAGGGAAATAATTTATAATTAACTTATATTTTTTAAAAATTAAAAAAAACTGTTTTTTGAAATACAGCTTTTTGAACTGCGGTTTTTGAAAACAATGCTTATGGTTGCGGACCAGTGAATAAATCAGTGCACTAAAAAAAAACACAATTTAAGTAGCTTTAAAATGATGTATCAACGACTCTCGTAGCTTAAGCCGTTATGGGCTATTATGCACGACTAATTGTTAAAAATTTTCGAATATTTTTCATATTTTGAAACGTGATATTTCAAGATCCGCTGGGCTTACCTGTCCATAATTGGTATTAATCATTCGTCCCGTATACAAATGTTTAAATTTCAAAATAATAAATTTTAAAAGTTAAAAGTTAAGTATTTAAAAGAAGTTGACAAACAAAATTTATATTATAAGGTAGATCAAAACCAATTTATAAAGGGTGTTTTATGTAGAGATATAGAACTTTGTAATGGAATAAAACAAAGATGCATTTACCAATTAACATGAAATTTACTTTGTTCGAAAGATAATCATCTGGCATTATAATTTAAATATGACTTCTGTCATATGACCGCCACGGCTGGCTCGGATGTAGTCTAATCTGGAAGTCCAATTTTCGATGACTTTTTCTAACATTTGTGGCCGTATCTTGGCAATAACGCGGCGAATGTTGTCTTACAAGTGGTCACTCGTTTCGGGCTTATCGGGGTAGACTAACGACTTCACTTATACTTACAGTAAATATTTCAGCGGCGTTAAATCGCACGATCTTTTGAGGCCAATTCACGTGTCCGAAACGTGAAACTATGCGGTTATCAAACGTTTCCTTCAATAAATCCATTGTGGTACGAGCTGTGTAACATGTTGCGCCGTCTTTTTGAAGCCACAGATCCTGAACATCAAGGTTGTTCAATTGATGAACGAAAAAGTCAGTAATCATGGCACTATAGCGGTTACCAGTGACTGTAACGTTTCGACCAGCATCGTTTTTGAAGAAGTACGGACCAATGATTCCACCAGCCCATAAAGCACACCAAACATTCAGTTTTTCTGGATGTAACGGTGTCACAACATACACTTAAGGATTATCATCATTCCAAATACGGCAGTTTTGTGTATTAACGCATCCACTTAACCAAAAGTAAGCGTCATCCCTAAGCAAAATTAGCAAAAATTCGAACAGAACCATGATTTTCAAAATAAATTTTTTGGAAGCGTTGTTCAGGCGTCAGTCTATTCATGTTAAAATGCCAAAACATGATAACAAATCCAGGAAAACTTTGGTAGTGGGTGCGATAGAGTAATGCATTACTTTGTAATGTATACTCCTTAGCTGCATCATTATTTTCCAACAAAAAGTAGTGAGTTACCGGTAATGGTTTAAATAATAAATTACTTTTTAATGCCTTACCTTCAGCATTATTTCGAAACATAGAATAATGAGTTACCAATAGCAGATTACATAATGCAATGCATTGTAATGTATGATTCTTAACTTAACATTATTTTGAAGCACAAAGTAATGAGCTACCAATAATTGTACATTCATGATTTACATTGTAATGAGACATCATAACCTTTAGCATTTTTTCTAAATAAAAAAAATTACTTATTGATCATCAATTAAATAATGCATGAAATATAAGCGGAAAGTAATATTTAAAATATTTTTTTTTAAATCTATGTTTAGACGCATTACTTTGCGATTTCTTGTATATATTTTTAACATCACAATCGGAAACTCGAAGCACAACAATTCATTTACATTTCAAGCAGCCCGCTGTTATTTGTGAACATAGCTAAGTTGGTGGATTTCTCGCATAACAATCAGAGGCCATAGGTACCATTTTATTTATTTACTTAAAACAAATATTCGGAATAATTTTTTTTTATTAAAATCTATTTATATGCACATTACTTTTCCCAACCCGGTAATCATATAAGAAACCAGTTATTTTACCCCCTACCAGGTAATGCGTCCACCCATTACTTTTAGACTCATCGCCTGTAAAATTCATCAGTGAAGTAAGATGTATTGTAATGCGTGAAGCCCTATGGCGATACATTACTTTACCCATGATTTGGTAATGTGTGGTTTTGCTGGGTATTAGTACAACCTTAGTTTACTACCAACTTGTTTTTTCCACATTACATATTTAATTGATTAGAAATGCTTAAATATTTTAAATCTTGTGATTTTTTATTTCCGCATATTTCCTTTTTAAATTTATCACCAACGGTTTTAAAACTACCATCATTATTTCAATTGTTAAATACCACAAGTTGACATTTCGTTTATTTTTTTTTTTTATTTAAAGAAGTGAATAAAAATAGAAAAATTCCTGATTATTGTTTCGAATCATGTAACATGTATTGCATAATAATAATAATAATAATGCCATAATACCCGACTACTTATGAACAATAGAGATGATCATGTTCTTTTTTTCTTCAAGCTGTTTGCAAATGCTTTTAGCGTATAAATTCTAAAGCGACATTGAACTTTTTATGAACTTTCAGTTTCACTATTATTGTAATAATAACAAGAGAAACGTGCATTTATTACACAAAAAGATTCATTAGTTGTTTTTATTTATGAGAATTTTAGTAGACAGTCTAACTGTGTTGTTCTTAACTGGAGATTGTCTTTGTTAACCCTTATTATACTACACATACATAACAAATTCGGTTGTCGCAATAGAATTTCATCAGACCGAATTTATTCGGTTGCTGCGCTGTCGTAAATTCGGTTGTCACAACTGAATTCAGTTGTTGTAACTGAATTGGGTGTTCTGACAACCGAGTTCAGTTGTGGCAACTGAATTCGGTTGTGACAACTGTATTCAGTTGTGACAACTGAATTCGGTTGTGACAACTGAATTCGGTTGTGACAACTGAATTCGGCTGTGACAACTGAATTCGGTTGTGACAACCAAATTCGGTTGTGACAACTAAATTCGGTTGTGACAACTGAATTCGGTTGTGACAACTGAATTCTGTTTTCAATGAAGTGGAAAATTACGTTATGCTAAATTTTGACCTTAATTTTAGAATAAAAAGGTTAGTTAAAGTATTGTAATTTATAAGAAAAACATTTAGATGGATACGAAAATAAATCAGTTGAAATCAGCACATGTTTTCTGCTAACTGTTACTTGGTTAAAACTAGGTAAAAAATTCAGTTAATATCCAAAAATTTAGATGAATTTTTGTATATAATAAATAACTATCATATTAACTAAAACAATTTAATTGAATGTAATTTTTTTCACATTTTTATATCATCATTGCTTGCTTGTTTTGTTTTCCCTATTAATGCCATGAAGAATTGTCTGAAAATATTAATGGGCTGAAAAAAAGAGAAAAACGATATTTAATCATAAATATATTTTTATTTAAACTAACTTTACTATTTTCTCAGTTTAATTATATTTTAACTGCAAACTTTTTTCTTGTTTTTGGCTTAGGTTCCTACAGAAAAACGTATACACATTTGCAAAGCAACTACTGCGTTTATTTTTCTCGATCATTCTTGTCTGTCTCGGTTTCTAATTTGTTCATCAATGCCACATAGAATTGTATGTAAATATTAAGGGGATGAGAAAAAAGAAATATAATATTTAATCATATTTACATAAATGAATATATTTTTTATTTTATTACCAACCTTATTATTTTAATTATATTATTTAATATTTATACATAATTCATCTCGGAATTTTTTTCTGACTTACTGACATGTTTTTATCAACAAGCCCTTGTTGTTTTTTATGTAAAAAATTTATACACACTTGAAAAACAACCACCACCTCGTTTATTATAGAAATGCACACACATACACATATTAACTAACGCACACACATTTGAGACAAATACTCAAAATCATTTAAAAAAAATAAACTTAATATTAGAAGATCAAATTAGTTCAAGTACAACTGAAAATTGCTCATGTGGTAAATTGAGATAGCTGATAACTTTAGTTAAATAACGGATTTAACTTAAGTTATCAACAGAAAAAATTAGTTCAATTGAGTTGGAACCGGTTTAACAGACTTTTGAACTAACTTGTTTTTTTATGAGTCTACATTGAAAAATAAAGAAAGCCATTGAAATCAGCGTGGCCATGCCCTTATTAATTAGTTAAAAGTTAGGATTCTATTCTTCTGTGTTATTTGTGAAAAGTTAAACTTTATATAGCTAGAAATAAGATCAGTCTTTCTTTAAAAGCTTAAATTTCTGAAAGCTGATTTTAATGATGACATTTACGAAAATATTAAGAAAAATTAAAGTTTTTTCTTTAACAATGAACACTGACCTTTCCGCAATTTGTAAAAATTAGATATTTTATATGAACTGGCACAAAAACATAAAAATTTTAGCAATTAGAGTTGCTAAATAAATTATAAAAAAAAGGTCTAAACAGGACAAAATGTTTTAATAATTTTAGCTTTTTGCAAGATTATTCGAGTTCAAAGAAATATATCGTCACCTATAATGCAAAATGACGTATCATCACTTTTCATAAGTTTTCAGGAGAAGCAAAAAACTATTTAAAATTAAAAGTATTTGAGACATAAACAATTTTTCTTACATCATCATATTGAAAAACAACGACAGATATATTTCATAAGAAAAAAAAATAGTTTTTGGAATTATTTTTCAAGTTACGTTATTTTGTGAAACCAAAATGACGTATCATCAAGAATATTGTTTAACATAAAAAGAAACAAACATTAAAAATATAAAACAATTTTAAAATTTTAGTGAAATCTCAATAAAAAAGAGATGTTTTTCTTGTGTAATTCCTTTTTTTATAAATTGTTTTATTTTTTAAATAAAAAGTAATTGTTTAAACGAAAAAGGGCAATTCATTGAACTTATTTTAATACTTGTACATAACATACTAAGTGAATGTAATAACAAAACAAAAAAAATAAATTAAAAATGGTACCAAAACTTAAATAAAAAAATTTTTCAAAGGGAATATTATTATAAAACGAATGGTAGTCTGATGAAAGCAAAGATTTAAGGTCTTGAAAATGCTGCCATTTGTTTTTGGAACTTTTAATTCTTTGGGAATGCAATTGGCCAGCCTCATTGACTTCGAATATTTTTGATGTCTGTTGTGGATGAACCTGGTAATCATCCTTTACGCTGGTTTTAAAATAAATGGTTCCATTTGATTCATATGCCAAAACACGTATCATATTAACTGTACGGTCTCCAGACTTTTTACCTGAATAGAAAAACATAATATTTCAAAACAGTTGTATTTTGTGGTAATGTATACAAATATTTACCTGGTCTAATTGATGTGTACCGCTTGGGAACAGCCTCATAATCAAGAAAATAATCATGTTGTAGGTGGTGAACATTGAGAGGAAATGGGTTTTTTCGTGAAGTTCTTACTAGATCAACTAGTTGTGATGGCAAATTTAGTTGCTTGTTATTAATTTTTCGTTGAATAAATGAATGCGTTGAGTCGCACTCCATTTGAGTATGTCCTACGATTAAATATTTATGCTCAATAGTAACGTTTTTTTTTTTTTCAACACAGAAAGAAAGTAAAGATTTGGATAATACAACATTTCGATTCTGATAAAAGCAGTCATCAGAATAAATAATAAAATGATGAATATTTGGCGTTCGAATGATTGCGTTTTCTAAATGTTTTATTACAATTGTTGCAAAGGTAAATGCAACAAGATTTCCTTCTGTTTCATCCTAGACGTAGTTATCGGAATCATGAGTGATGACGTTAAAAATAGTAAAGTTATGAACTTGCAATTTCATTTTATAATACGAAGCATTTGCATTTGTCTGCGGAATTAGTTTGACAACTTGTATGTCTATACAAAGCAGTATGCATAAACCCGCCTATGCACTTTCTATATCATTAAGTTTTTCATCTCTCATGTTCTCTATTTCTTCTCTGTGGCTATCATACTGATCTTGTGAAACATTTTTTGATTCATATGATATGCAAGTGTCGCACATATCATTTTTGGGTTTAAATATACCATAATTTTTATTTTTTAATACTTCCATAAAATATTGAAAAAATATTGGAGAGATTCCTTTTTCTTTTTGTGACTCGCAATCCTGGGAATATACTTCGTATACATGTTTGTAAGATTTAAAATCTGACTGAAAGTATAATTTGTTTGTATATTAACGACGGTAATGAGCTTTGGCAGGTCATCTAACCATTTATTCAAATAATTTAATCGCACTTGCTACTGTTTGGCCCGGCTTGCATTTCTTTTGGCTTCACTTATCAAAATTTGTTGGTTTTCCGGGCCCATTGTGTAGCATGTAATTCACTTAAATTCAGCCAATTTCTAATCATTGATTTTGATATACCTAGAGTTGACATAAACAACTCTAGGTATAACAACATTTAATTTTGTTTTTCAAAAAATAAGATTTTGTAATTTTACGCAGAGAATCTATTACGGAAATCCGTTAGACAATTCAACTCTATTGGTCACATAAAGTTTTTTTTGTTCCATGACATTTGCCAGAAGCGAAGAAAAATTTCCTTTCGAACATTATCAGAAAAATGGGAGCAATGTCGATTTGAACTTTTTGCACAATATTTTGATGTGCATCCATCTTTCATTCTTTTTTGGCATTTTGTTTTTAGTACAACAATAAGGATAACTGTTGATCTTTTTCCTCCTAAAATTGGGATCTGCTGCCCCTTATTTATTGGTTCTCTGAGGAAGCTCGGTGATGCCAGTAGATAAAATCTGCATTCCACTAGCAGATAAAGAAATGTTTTTAAAATAATATTGCACTTTTCTTTAATATAAACTTATTAAAAAAATTCAATAGTCTTAAACAGGAGTAACCCTGCTCCTATCATAATTTGTGATAAAATATTGAAAAACAATGTTTTTGATTTAATTTTTTAAAATTTTAAGATAAAGCCTTTTGAAATAGTACTAAAAAAAATTGAGAAAAAAAATGTATTAATATTTTTTTTAAATTTTTTGATAGACATTTGCCTTATATAACAATAAAAGTTATGTTTTTTTTTAAATACTAACCCTTTAGTGCGTAAAAGGCGGCAATGTTATAATTTTAATTGATCATACCACCAGTAGAAAGCGATTAAGCTATATTATTTACAGAATATGCTTACTGGATTCCAAACTATCTTTCTACCAACTGTTGTAAAACTTCGAACAGAATGTAGCGTTGTAAAAAAAAATTTACAAGTGTGCTTTCGAGGGTTAAGTTGTAAATTTAGTACGGTCGTGCTTAATGTTCTACTAAAAGTAAAGATGATTCACATGATATTTAAAGATGTTCTAAATAATTATACGTGTTTTGTAATTTTAAATCTTAATCTAGATTAATTTATAATAATTAAAAAAGAATTAAAGTTAAGATTAATTGAGATAATATATGTTTTTATACAACATTAACTTTTTATTCAATTCGTTTATTTAAAAAAAAAATTAATAAAAATTAATCCATGCGTAGCCTTGAAATTATTATTTTTATTCTAAACTACAATGACATTAATCTTGAGCGCGAATAATAACAATAGCCACAACGTTTTTAGAATACAATAAAAAAAGTTCTAAAATCTTTATGAATCAAAAAAATTTTTTTTTTTTAAAAAATCATAAAATCCACATATCTTTAAAAAGAGTGGACCGCAAATAGAAATTGTTTTGCTGTAAAAACTTGTTGGTCTTTTATTATAACAAAGCACTGTGCTAAAATATGGCCATAACTCTATAAATTATTTGTTTATAAATATAAATATTATTATAATAATATAATTCTTATCTGTCACATTAATTTGGGTGCAATAAATACCGGGGTTGGTCAAGTTATTGTATTGAATATGCACTTAAATGTTTTACAATTTGCCTAATAATTGGTCAATCTATTTATAAATGTTGCCTAATGCCTGATATCAAAAATTATTAAATTTATATCAAATTTGGCCATGAATTCAGAAGTTACAAACAGAGAAATAAAGTGCCAACCGAATTGAAAAGTGTGTACTAGTGGTAACAATTGATAAATTCAGTTAGTACAACGATATTTACATTCGATTTCTCAATAATTTGGGTATTACATCTAAAACTCAGTTGAATAACCCGAATTTTGTTGCAAAAACTAATGTTAAGTTGTGCACTCTACAAAAGATTATTAATAGGATCATTTTAATATGATAATCTTAAAAAATTAATCATTTTCCAAAAAATTATTAAAACCACATAAATTTTCGCATTTGCACATATATTGTCTTAGGACATCGTTGGATTTTGATGAAACTTTATTTTAAAATCTACTAATGCGAAGAAATGTTTTGCCCAAAATTCGGAATGCATACAGTATTTTTTTGGTTTTTGAAGAATTTTTTTTTTTTTTTAAAAAGAGAAGCAACACTCAGGAAATTCTTCCTATTAATTAATGTGTTGCTTTCTTTGAAAAGAGGATAGTGGAGAGATGAAAGATGGTGAAAGATGAAGGGCTTCAAACATAGCAACACTGTAATTCAGCGATATGATAAGTCTTAGAACAGTTGTTGCTCGTCACCTGATGTAGAGTTGGCGAATTTATTGAAGCTTTTTGTTTCATAGCCCTGATTCATTATGTTACTTCGGTGGGGTTAAGTGCTATGGGAACACCTAAGGTGGGCGCAGCGATACATATAAGTGATAGAAAACTCATACATATTATTTTTTCTAAATTGATGTTGTCGTCACAGGGAATCGAACTCGGGACCATCTGTCTAACAGTCCAACGCGCTAACCATTACACCACAACGCCCCACTATATATATTATAGTACTCACTAATGACATTAAGTATTATCAAACAATATAAAGCCCCAAAATCGAAGAAATCCCAAAAATTTTGTGGAGATTAATAATATTTGGTAATTTTACTTTTTTTAATTTTTTTAAAGACAATTTCTAGGATTAAATATATCATGAAAATACTTAGTCGACATATTAAAAATCGCCATTCTATGATTAAAAACAAAACTAATTTTAATATAGAAATAATTTTTTAAAAAATTTAAATCAAAAGAATTGCCTTATCGTACTATGTTTTCATGGTTTGAGAATTCAATTTTTTTAAGTAAGAAATCGATATAATAAAAGTTGCAACTTTGATGTGTTATAAAATTTAATATGGAGCACTTAAAATAAAAAAAAAACGTGGCTGATTCAGTTTACATGGCATAACATTTACGTTTGTTAACAACACTTGATTCTGATTTTTTTTTTTTTTTTTGATTTCGCCACATTTTACCATTGTGCAATGGACTAAATTAATGAACTGATCTAGCTAAAAATAATCTGGATTTGGAAGCAGTAACTACATGTTATGCTTCCAAAATAGCGGTTCACCGCCTTGCAAGCTATAAAGCAATTACAGAAGGCATTCTGTAGTGCTTCCCAAATACTTTCTTTGAAGCAGTGAGTAATGCTTACAGTGAAGCAATAAAGAATGCATACCATGAAGCATTAATGTTGTCAACATACAATAAAGCGCTTCTTGTAGCCTAAGAAGACATGAATTTTATGCTGCTAAGAGCATATGAAAGAAGCGCTTTTCACCTGCTTAAAAGAGACATACGAAGTGCGACATCGCGAACAAAAACCATGCCTTCTGGATATGCTTTGAAAGCGCTTCGTAATTAAATAACGCCTTCCGGAAGCGCTTCTGGTAAGCACTATTTTTTGCTGGGATATTTAAATACGAGGTTTTCTTGAATATAAAATTTCATTTTAGAAGTCTCACGCCTTTTTATCAGATCATATAGTCTAAATCTACTTTAAATCCTCCTTGTTATTGTTGTCACATACAGAATCACAGAGAAATTTTATTAATCATACGAACTGGTCTTTTCTATGCTCTCAGATGAAACAAATGAATCGTCTTATATTTCAGCCCACTCTAGTTTTTAAGTACGTTGTTTTTAAAAAATATATAATATTCTTAACCACAATAACAAAAAAATTATAAATATCGACACACTTGGATTGGTTAATGTCAACCATTAGGGCATGCGTCCCGGGATTCCCGGGAAACTAATTCTGTTTCTGTTCCCGTAATACCGAGAATTTGTATCGGAAATCCCGGGATTTTTAAGAAAACAATTTCAAACAAAAAATTAAATATTCATAATTTTTAATGCAACAATTAACATTTTAAACTACTTTCAACAGGAAAAATTTAGAAACGCTAAGTATTTTTCTACTATAAATCATATAAATTTTTTAGGTTGTATAAGATATTTTACATACAAAAAATATGATTTTATATGAAAAATAAATTAATTAATTTTTCAAGCTGGATCCCGCAAAATTTCGAAAAAATTTGCCGCTTTCCCGGGAAAGGGAATAATGCCTGACAATTAACATTTTAAAACTATTTTCAAAAGGAAAAATTTAGAAACGCTAAAGTTTTTGCTACTATAAATCATATAAATTTCTTAGGTTGTATAAGAGATTTTACATACAAAAAATATGATTTTATATGAAAAATAAATAAATTAATTTTTCGAGCTGGATCCCGCAAAATTTCGAAAAAATTTCCCGCTTTCTCGGGAAATGAAATAGTACCGGATTTTACATTCCCTATTACCCATATAAATTATTTGTATGAGTATTCCACACAGAAGGAGTTGCATGGATCGTTAAGCTAATATCGTAATACTCATGAAAACAAATCAATCATTTGTGTATAATAAAAAAATGGATTGACTTTATGTGTTCACTTTAGTTGACATGAAATCTAAGTTGACATTTATAAACTTTTACAAGTGTGATTTTTTTGTGAAGTTGTCAAAAATGATTAAGAAAAATTAGCGATAAAAATATGACAGTTTTTTTTTTTTTTTAAACACATGTTAAGATATTTTTATTTAAATTCTAAACAAATTGCAACAATGACTTTTATGAATTTAGTAAATGGTAAATGAAGAAACAAACTTATGAAAAAGTCAAAAAATTAAACGAATTTATGAATACACTAAGAAAATTATCTGGAAAATACTAATGAAATATTGTGAAGGAGCAATGAAGTTGCCCTGGAACTCGTACATAAAAATGTTATATTAAATTAGTTTATGTTCTTATACAATTTCAAGAAATGTATAATTTTATTTATGAAAAATGTTCATATACTTAACAAAAAAAATTTCATTAAAAACAAGTTTCATAAAATGTTATAAAAGCTTTGCAATAATTGTAAAAAGTTTTTCGTTACATTTGTGAAGAAAAGTTTAATTTATTTACTAGAAATATTCATTATTTTTCGTCCACTTAAATTCTCTTTGTGTGATGTCATAGCTTCGAATGAATTAGTTAAATTTCATCGTAATTCGCCAAATAATTAAATATTTTTTATTTGACATTTGAAAGTTTGACCTTGTTTATGTTTGTATTAGGCAGCTTATTAAAAAAAAATTAACAAGTTTTGTAAGGGACAACCTTGGGTTAGATGGACATTCATCAAACCCAAGCGTCTCTAATTTTTCAAAATTTTTGGAACAAATTTAACGGTCGGTACCTGGTCATTAGGGCGTATCAGAATGTCCACTTTTTGGATTTTTGCAACTCTAGGAGCGGAATATGAATACTTGTGACCAAAAAGATTTTTGAGAATTTTTTCAGATTTTTTGAAGGGTATTCGCTGAAATGAATTATATTCAAAAAAAAAAAGAGGTTACGAAACAAAGTTTTTTTTTTAATTTTTTTCTCTTGTGCTTCGTTTTCACAAATCCATATAAATCCCTAATCAAAAGTTGAAGCCTACAAAAAAAAATTTTTTTCGGGGTACAAATTGTTAGTTTAGGGTGATGACATTAAAAAAAAAATCAAATTTTACAAATCAACACCTCAACGGGCGTCATATTGGCTTGAAATAAAATTTGTTGTATAAGTCCGTAAAATAACTTTAATTTGATACCAAATTTTATTATGTGAAATTTTCATACTTTTTGGCCAAATCTAATATTTTGTTTTGACTTTTTAATTTTTTTTCAATATTTTTTTTTTTTTTTTAAGAGAAGCAACACTCAGGAAATTCTTCCTATCAATTAATGTGTTGCTTTCTTTGGAAATGGGATAGTGGAGAGATGAAAGGTGGTGAAAGATGAAGGGCTTCAAACATGGCAACACTGCAATTGCGCGAGATGATAAGTCTTAGAACAGTTGTTGGTCGCCTCCTTATGTAGAGTTGGCGAATTTATTGAAGCTTTTTGTTTCATAGCCCTGATTCATTACTTTACTTCGGTGGGGTTAAGTGCTATGGGGACACCGAAGGTGGGCGCAGCGATACATATAAGTGATAGAAAACGCATACATGTTATTTTTCTAAATTGATGTTGTCGTCACCGGGAATCGAACCCGGGACCATCTGTGTAACGGTCCAACGCGCTAACCATTACACCACAACGCCCAAACAACGCTCTTATTTTAATTTTTATGGAGAAAAATTACCGTTATTTTTTAAAGAGCTAATCTTGCAACAACAATGTTATACAAATTTCATTGCTTGCTTGCAAATATTATTAAAATAATAAAAAACATGAATTTATTACAACAAAAACAAAATATAATGAAATTTTTAAATGCGACTATTAAAATTTCGCTTACTGTATTATATAAATATTGTAACTAACTTTGTTTAGATTTGAAAGTTTCCTTTTTTATTATGAATTCGATGTTTTACACACTTTTCAAATAGCGGATTGGTGACATAGTATTATAGAGGCTTTTTCACGAGTCCGTCTTGTTTTTTTCTTCATTTGATAAAAAGCCTAAAGTATTACTTTATAAATTGTTTAATAAAAATCGATCAAATCGACTGCAACAAAATTGCAATAATATATACAATCGTATATTTCTTATATAAAATAAAAGGAATCGTGAAACAATTAAGATGTAATTATTGAATTTGAACTACAACCAATCACGATAATATGCATAATTAACCATTTATGGTAAATATTCATAAGTTTGCTGTTTATAAAAATCACATACTTAAGATAAAAACTAAATTAATTAATATTTATAAAAGTTTTAAACAAACCCCAAGGGCTTGATATTCATGACTTCAGGCGGTGGATGCAACATTTATAAACTAGAGCATTATTTATAAACTTCAAACAGATAAAGAACAAATAAATCAACAAGTTTCTTGCATTAAATTAAAACAACACGCGAATTGCAAAAACCCCAAACCCTTAATACATTCTTAAACCTCTTGATAAACGGAACCTTCTAAGAAGAATTTGAAATCAATTGAAATTCAATACAGCAAATAAACCAATGTGATATAACAATTTTATATGTATTAATAAGAAACAATTAGAAACATTTAATAGCACATAAAATGATTTAGTTAAAAACATTTGAGCCAATTGGAATTCTAGTTAAGATAATGAAGCTCGTTTACAATTGAAATTGAGAGTCATTTACGCGAACAAAAAACACATACAGAATATTTGTATGTAGGTGATTAGCGTAATAAAAATCTTAATTGCCCGGTTTTAAAGCTTAAATTTTTATACAACCACAAAAAAAAAACGTAATATTAAAGTTTTATTGAAACAATAAATAACATTTAAGTTAAAAAAAAAAAAAATGAAATAATTACGTTTTCAACTCAAATCCGTTAAAAGCAATTGGTTTAAGCCATTGCATGGATGAAATGAAGCCAAACGAACTAAACAGACGGACGGAGAAAAAAAAATGCATGCAGTGGAGAACATACGATGTCTACAAATACACAAATTGAATTCTAATGTGAACTTGTTAATTCTTTATTGCAATAGATTAAAAGTGATCAACTATCGCAATCTTATGAGAATCTAAACATGCTGAGATCTAGAGTACTTCATGATACTTACATCCATACCAATATGTGTTGTATGTTTGTCTATCTATATGATTCCAAATAACATTGTTTTGTAACTTCTATCACCTTCCACCTTATACTATGCGGGAGTTTGTACAAAAAAAAAAATTAAAGGGTCCGCCAAATAACTTTTTTTTTTTAACTCCTGAACCAATTGGACTTTGTATGGCGTCATACCAAGGTCTTTATGCAAAATTCGTCTCAATGATGTCTCCGAAATGTTCAATTGTTGAGAAAGACGGTGAATTGATGTTGATGGCGCTTCACGCACACTTTTTGCCACAGCAGCAATATTCTCGGGTGTACGCACTGTTTTTGGCTTTTCACGCTTTGGTTTATCGACGAGGATGCCAGTTTCTTTCACTTTTTTCACAAGATAACGAACATACGGACCATATTCGTTCAGCGGATGGATACAACTAATTATCTGTCAAATCAGACATCAGCTAAGTGTTACCATTCACGAAATAAGCGCTAGTTGAAAAAAAAAAATTAGATGGCGGACCCTTTAAATTAAATAAAATCCATTTATTTATAAGATATCATGACAGAATATGGTTCAACTTTAGAATCGTATGATTGGAACTCGTTTATATAATCATCAACCATTATTTACAATAGTTAAGAATAAATTGTAGCAAATATTTTTTGCTATTTCTTAAATACCCTACAAACATTTAATAGAGGAGTTAAAATATATAAAACCAACCAACTGATTTCCCTATCACCTTCCAAATTTGTTCAAGTTCGGAAAAAACATATTGCCTTTTATGGAACTAAGGTTGACACAAATTTGTGACTCATTTGATAACTTAATTCGTGAAATATGTCTTAAAAATTGAAAAATTCGTAAAAATGACTCTGAAATGAATCTGAAATGACTTTACAAACATATGACCATATAATGAAAAGTTTGGTGCTAAGTAAATCGCTGAGGTCTTAAATTAAAAATGACAAAATTACCTTTAAAAATATATGTCACATGGCCAATTTTTCTGAAGTTCAAATGTCAAATTTTCGTGGCGTAAAGTTCGCTGGCGAATATTTTAAAAAATAGTATTTTTAAAAATTTAAAAAAAAAATATATATTGAAAACTTTCTCTATACTCCCAGGAAACTTTGGTAATGGGTGCTATAACATAATGCATTACCTTGCAATGTGTACTCCTCACCTGTATTATTATTTTCCAACAGAAAGTAATGAGTTACCGATTATGGATTACATAATGCATTACTTTGTAATGAATACTCTTTACCTTCACCATTATTTCGAAACATACAGTAATGCGTTACCAATAGTTGGTCACATAATGCATTGCATGGTAAAGTATACTCCTTACCTTCAACATTATTTTGAAACATAAAATAATGAGTTACCCATATTTGGACAATCAATACATCATTACCTTTTACATTATTTCAAAACATACAATAATGACATATCAATCATCAATTATATATTGCATTGCCACAGTTGGGTACATTCCCTTAATACAATTTTTTTCCTATAAATAAATCCTAATAAAGTACTATTTTTATAATTTTGAACCATTGGCATCACCGTATGTTATTATTATTTAGGAGTAGGGAATGCACTTGATTCTTATGTTTTGGTATTGGTAAAGCATTGGCACCAGCGTGAATACATGTTATTATTTGGGGATTGAGAAAGTACTTAAATTTTATTTATTTTGGCATTTGAATTTTTTTGTTTTCCAGTGCTTTCCCAAACGATTTGTAAAGCATTGTTACTACCGTGAAAGGGTGTGGAGATATCGTTTGATCTGCAAACATATTTGGATAAAAAGAAGAATCTTAAAAAAAACAATATTTTCCTTACATGTTGTGTTTTTATCATAAAAGAGGTATTCGTACACCCATTAAAAATGTCTGAACAAATTCAGCTTTATACTCACCATAAATAAAGAAAATTCGATTCAGAGATGCATTCCAGCAGGTGTACCGCAGGGGTCAATTTTGTTACCCTTTACTATATTCTATATATACTTCCGATTTTAAAGCACAACTAATTCACTCAGCAGCGCTTTATGCTGATGATACAGCAATAGTAACTAATGGTAAAGTGTCAAACGAAATTGTTAAAAATATGAAAAAAACCCCAACTCAAGCTGAAAAATATTTTAGCAAATTGAAAATTAAGATAAGCCAAGGAAAAACACAGGCAGCCATCTTTCCATTCAACAAATCATCAAAAATAATTCCTCAAATAAAACTACATATCGAAGGATCTGAAACCCCTTTACTTGATTATATTTAAACTTAGGAATAATTTTTGAGAAAAAATTGACGTTAAAAAGCAAGCAAAGCGTGTGATAAAGCACTCAAATGTGGAAGAGCCATTTATCCTCTACTTAATCGAAAGTGTAAGCTTAATCGTAAAAATAAGCTTTTATTACATAAAATGTCCGTAAGACCAATAATGAAATATGGCTGCCAAGTATGGTCAAGGAGATGTGCAAAAACTTTTCTTAAAAAATTAAATTAGAAGTCATTCAAAATAAAATTTTCAAAATTATTTTTAACTTCCTCTTCTGCACTCATGCATTGCAACTTCACACAAGATATTTTATCAACCGTCTTCAGTAATTTAACAACCAGATTCGAAGACAGGAACATCTCTATAAATTTTGAGTTAATAAGAAATATGCAAAATTAATTGGCTGCTTTCTGCAACTTCTGAGAAGAAGATGTATGAAAGGGCCAATGACAACATTTCTTAGAAATTTCAAAAATTGTTTACCCATCTTTTTTCCTTACGAAGGTATAATTTTCAAATTAGTTTTTCATTTACAAATAAAAATATGTCATGTGCTGTTGCAATAATTTTAGTGAAATCTCGCATACTGTAGATATTACATATAAGTATTTTTTAATTGTTGTGATGATAGTAAAGGGTGCTTTTTATACAGGTATAAAACTTAAAGTTGGCAACATTTTTTTAACTGGAGGACATTTTGTCAGCTGTCAAGTGATTTAGGTTGAGTTTGGTTTGGCATTTCAAAATGAATAGACTGACGCCTCAACAACGCATCCAAATTGTGCAAATTTATTTTGAAAATCATGGTTCTGTTCGAAATACGTATGGCGCACGAATTTTGTTTCGTGGTTAAATGGAGCTGCCATATTTGGAGCGATGATATTCCTCAAGTGTATGTTGAGACAACCGTTACATCCAGAAAAACTGACTGTTTGGTGTGCTTTATGGGCTGGTGGAATCATTGGTCCGTACTTCTTTAAAAACGATGCTGGTCAGAAAGTTACAGTCAATAGTGACCGCTATAGAACCATGATTACTGACTTTTTCGTTCATCAATTAAACAACCATGATGTGCAGGAGCTTTGGTTTCAACAAGGCGGCGCAACATGTCACACAGCCCGTGCCACAATTGATTTATTGAAGGAAACGTTTAGTAATCGCATATTTTCACGTTTCAAAACCGTGAATTGGCCTCCAAGATCGTGCGTTTTAACGCCGCTGGACTATTTTCTGTGGGGATATGTGAAGTCGCTAGTCTACGCCTATAATTGCCAATATACGGCTACAAATGTTGGAAAACGTCATCGAAAATTGGAACTCCAGATTAGACTACGTCTGAGCCAGCAGTGGTGGTCATATGCAAAAAGTCATATTTAAATTATAATGCCAGAAGTTTATCTTTCGAATAAAGTAAATTTCATGTCAATTTAAAAAATTCATCTTTGTTTTATTCCATTTAAAAGTTCTATACCTCTATAAAAAAATACCCTTTATTAATAAATAAATAAAAAAAAAATATTATATGAATTTGAGCCAGCAGAATTTTAAACGAAGTTTAAAGTCATATTTTGCTAAATTCAGGTGACCTAAATTTTAGCTAAAAAAAGTTATTTAAAAATTTTAGCTTACTTTACTGTTGGATACATACATTGACAACTATAAATAAATTAACTAAGAATTTGGATTAACCAACATAATTGTTTACTAAAATATATGTTAAAACTTCGATTAAAATCTGTATGTTTGCACTTACCGGTTCTGACTGGGAGTGTAGGTGGTTAATATGGAATAACTTTTATGGACGGAGCAACGATTATTTATCCAATTTGCTCTATTTTATTATAATAAAATAAAAAACATGAGAAAATAACGGAATCTACAAAAGTAATGGTTTAAAATTTCAGAAGACTAGAAAAACTAAATTCGAGCTAAGTTTTCAAACTCATTTGGATGTTTTGGTTGACTGATTTATTTGCCGTTGTATTCTTTAACGATACAATTTCCTTCCACACAGTGTTATGATTGCAGTTTTGCTGAAAACTTTAAACCTCTTTTTACCGATATACATCAACATCTTCCATCCAAAGATCCCCTCCATTTTTTTTTTATGTTACCCATATTGAGCTCACTCTATCGTTTCAGTGATAGTACTTAACTTGTAAATAATTTCTTGCAAATAATTAATTAAAACATTAATTAGTTGTAAAATGTTTTGGCAAACAAATTTTGGTAAACAAAAAACATCGCCCACATTTTTAATTTGAAGCGTTTAGATAACGTAGTGGAACCATGTGATCGACCTTAGCAGACCAATTGTATTTAATAAATAGTTTATTTTTTTTTTTTTGTTTCATTTATCCAACAATAGTTTTTTGTCCATTCCTTGTTCAACTTGATCGAGAAATAGAAATATCAAAGTAAATAAACGTGGCACAATACCTGTCGATGATTGAAGCGATAGTCTAAAAATGATCTGAAATTGAGATATGTTGATAAAAAACTATTGGTAGTTAAGGAACAAAAAATAAAAGTTAGTAGTTTTTTTCTATATATAATTTATAGGAAAAGTTTTTTTTCAACGCCGGTTAGTTTTTTCCATTATTTGAATTGTAACAGAAACATGTTATTTATTTGTTAAACATAAAAAATATAAACAAAAAATCATTGGGAAAATTGTATCTAACCGCCTGTTTAGTTTAATATAAATTAGTCATGTTTAACACTACATACAGAAAAAAATCTAAATGAGTAACAAAATATATATCGCCCATACCACCATAGATCGGCCAAGATCTAACATTGGGTTTCCTGATTTAAACTCCATGGAGCCACTTAAAGATTGCCGTTTTATTTTCTAGTAATTCAAAAAAAAAACCTGATTTTATTTATTTTGAAAAATACAAAATGTGCAAAAAGTGTGTAAGTTTGTTGGAACATTCGTAGTTTGTTTATATACAGTAGTGGTCAAAACATTTGGAACTAAGATCGCATTTGTTGCTTTCATTGATTTATTTTCTTCAAACCACACTTAGTTACTAAAATTTATTTTTTACATATTCTTCATACATTGTTTTGTGTTAAACAAATAAAAACAATTAATTCCGTTAAATTAAAACAACAAAAAATTTAATAATAATAGATGTATTCAAAATGTAGGTGTCAAAACATTTGCAACTCTCATTATTCTTACTCTTAACGTAACAATTTATACTAACAAATGCTAGAATATAACGGTAATCGCATTCCTTTTTAATATGAGATTCAGGCCGTTACATTTTTTAAACAAATTTATTATAAATATTGTTCTTTAACAGTTGTAATAATATGTTGGAAGCATAAACATCGTAAGAATAATTTTTGTAAAAAATGGCAGAAAATAAATACAATTCTGATTTTAAATCAAAAGTTTTAAATGATTTTCAAAATGGACTTTCCCAAAAAGATATTTCTATAAAGTACTCCGTTCCAAAATCAACGATTTGCAGCATTGTTAATAGTGGTAGCATCCACACAACTCATAAAGGTGAAAGACCACGTATTACAACTGTAAGAGAAGATCGGAAAATCAAGAATTTTTTTACAAAATATCCCAAAACAAAATATCCCAACCCATAGAAGCTAAAACTGAACTCTTAATAGATGCCAGTCTTCCCACCATTAAAAGAAGAGCCCGAGAATATGGTCTTAGAAGTTATAGATGTACAAAAAAACCGTTTGTGTCGGAAAAAAAAACCGAAAAGCTCGGCTTGAACACCTGAACACCACTGTATATATATTGGAACATTATTATTTCAAATACATTGGAATTGTACACTCCTCTACCCTTATACTGCGAAATAAATTTGGCCACCGCCGATTTGGAAAAGCCAAAATAAACAAAATTTGTATTTTTGCCAAAAAGTTACATTTTAACTTTTTTGGGTCTCGGTGTTTAAATATTTTTAATGATTGAAAAAAAAACGCTTAAAAAAGTTTTCAGAGAATATATATAACTATTAATTAAAATAAAATCACAAAAAATGTTGAACAAATCCTACTTTAAAATAATGCTCTAATATATTTAAGACAATAAGTATGCCTTATTGCAAATAGTCAACATACCGAGTAAAAACCTTGATATAGAATCATATCTTATTTGATGTAACTTCATATAAAAACATAAAAACTATGTAGCTTAATATGGAGATATATAATGGCGCATACGATCAAATAAAACTTTATATTGTATTTGGTTTTTCGAAAATTTTTGATATGGTCTCATCGATATTATTATCTAAATTTATATCGATTGATATAACTGCAGATGTATTATATCGAGCCCTTACCGCCAAAATAGTGTAAGCGAGAAAAACAAAATTTTACAGGAGAAGGTTTTTTCTAATTATATTTGCTTTGAGTCTAAGTATTACCGTGAAATTTGATATATATAAGCATTATTTTGTTCAATATTTATGATAAAATTGGTTTTATTTATATATCCACAACATAACGGGTATTTTTGTCGCTTACGTTATTTTCGCTGTCATGCTGGCAAGGTACTGCCTAATGTTGTGTCGGTTACGTTAAAACAATTAAAAAAAAAACTAATTTTCTGTTTTAATATTTTTTTATTTTAAAAATTTCTTTGTGTACACTAGGGTGGTCCTTATTTTTCAACTTGCGATTTTTGGGGCTGCCCCCTCTTAAAATATTTGTTTGGGTACAAAAATTCACCATGCAAAAAATTAGAGTTCTAGCATAACGGGAAGATGTCCCGCATCGCTCTTGTAAATCGGGCCCCTTGGAAAAATGGGCATAATTTAAAAAAAAATTACAAATTTTTTTTCTTCAAAATTAAAAATATATAAAATAATTTTTGAGTTGGGTTTAATCATAACTACTCAGATAAAAAATATTACTTTCCCAGAAAAGCGCTAACTTATCCTAACTTTGTGTCAAAAAAATTAATAAATATTTTGGGGGTAGCTCAATGTGACTTTTTTGCATTTTTGAAAATTTTATTCAACAAAAATCAAAAACCTGGTGTTTGCTGTCAAGTATTTTATTAAACACATCTCAAGTATTAAATAAGCCAAGTATTACGGATATCCGTTGGCAAAAATTTTTGTTACAGCATTTTGATTCTAGCGGATTTCAACGTTTATTTAAATTTGTATAGACTTTTTTTTTAACAAGATGTTTGTAATATTTCATCAATGTTATTCTGTATGCTATTTTATATAATTGTAATAACTTTATTCTAAAGTATAATTTTTCGTGTTCTTAGTTAACCTGTGTTTTCATGGGGTCACAATTGACCCTCGTATTTTAAAGAAGCAAAACTCACAAAGATGACAAAATAAATTTTTGTTTATGTTTCTAATTGTAATTTATTTACATTTTAAAATTAATTAAAATTAATTATTTAGTATAAATTCAGATATTTGTATTCATATTGAAATTGATTTTTTTTTTGTACATATTCAGGAGTATTTTCGAAAAACGTATTTTTAATTTAATAGTGTAAATTTTTTTCCCTCAAAATTATTATTATGGAAAAGTTTTAAGTTCTAATTTTTACTAAATTGACCTACTCGAAGACTAGAAGCGGTTAACGAAAATTTTTTAGAATAAATATAAATTGAATTGTTCCTTTCTTTATTTTATTTATAAATTTTGCCACAAAGCTGCATTTTTCTTATGTGAATCATATTTGACCCCAGGTTAACATGGGTTAACTATCAACAGAAAATATAGTATTTTAAAATAAAGTTATTACAATCATATAAAAGAGCATATACAATAATATTGATGAAATATTATTAAAACCTTGTTTTAAAGTAAAAATGTATAAAAATAAAAAAAAAAAACCTTGAAATCCCCGAAAATCAAAATGCCCTAAAAAAATTTGTCTTATTTAATACTTGAGACGTGCTTAATGAAATACTTGACAGCAAACACTAGGTTTTTGATTTTTGTTGAATAAAATTTTCAAAAATGCATAAAAGTCACTTTGAGGTACCCCCAAAATATTTATTAATTTTTTTGACACAAAGTTAGGGTAAGTTAGCGATTTTCTGGGAAAGTAATATTTTTAGTCTGAGTAGTTATGATTAAACCCAACACAAAAATTATTTTTTTAATTTTGAAGAAAAAAAATTTCTAATTTTTTTTTAAATTATGCCCATTTTTCCAAGAGGCCCGATTTTTAAGGGCGATGCGGGACATCTTCCCGTTATGCTAGACCTCTAATTTTTTGCCTGGCGTATTTTGACACCCTAACAAATATTTTATAGGGGGGGGGGGGGGGGTACAGTCAAAATCTCGTTTATATTTTTCGCCCATACAACGAAAGACCACCCTAGTGTACACAAATAAAAATTAAAGTTTTTAACCTTAAATTCAATGGTTGTTATAAAAATAATATAAGAAAAAAATAAATTAGAAAAATTAGTGCAGAGAAACTAAATTTTAATTTCGGTACGAATTATTCTAATATACATAAATAAAATTAAATTCAGTGCGCCCCGGTAGGCTAGTTGGTAGCGTGCTGGCTTATCAGTGCGGGGGTCGTGGGTTCGATTCCCACCAGAGGCACTGGTCTGTTTTCGCTACAACGCGCCAAAGGCCATAGCAGCTAGTGCTCGGTTAGGGTAATAGTATATAATTTGTAATTATATGATTATTAATTAATAAAATAAAAAATAAAATAAAAAAAATTAAATTCAATGGTTAATACCATATTCGCATTCATTTAAACTAGTTTAATTATGTGTTTTCCCCATACAATTTTAAACACTTTATCTGTCAAAATAAAACGAAGTTCAATTTTGACGTTTAAATTGTATGGGGAAAACCAATAATTAAACTAGTTAAAAATGAATGCGAACACCGTTTAAGATAAAAATGTAAAATATTTTTCAGGTAGTGAATCTTTAACAGACTCATCGTGTTTTAAATTTAAAAATTCGTTGTGAAACTTTTTAGTTATTGTATTTTTATCGCAAAGTGTTTTTAAATCCTTGTATTTTCTTAAAGAAATTTTTAAAAAATCGTCATTGGTTATAATGGCAGAATTGCGTCTTGATCGCGCAATTGAGTTGAGATCAATTTCTTTAATTTCGGAGTGAACAAAATATCCATATTTAAGTTTTATAATAGGGCTATTTTTTCAAATGATGCAGAACGTAAAGTTGTATGGAACAAGCGATTTTTTTGTTGAAAACTGAAACAGAAATTTCTTTATAACAACCAAAAAAATATAAAGGGTCCGCCACCTAACGTTTTTTTTCAACTAGTGCTTATTTCGTGAATGGTAACACTTAGCTCATGTCTGATTTGACAGATAATTAGTTTTATTCACCGTCGTTCTCAACAATTCAACATTTCGGAGACACCATTGAGACGAATTTTGCATAGAGACCTTGGTATGATGCTATACAAAGTCCAATTGGTTCAGGAGTTCAAAAAAAAAAAAAGTTATTTGGCGGACCCTTAATTACTACTTACATTTTTTAAATATTGTATTTAAATTAAAAAAACACTTACCTCAAGTTGATTTAACGACATTACAAAAAAATAGTAAAACCGCGAATATATTGTAATATATTGCTATAAACACATAGACGACTGCAGCTACACGACTACAGCCTGTCAAAAATAAAATACACACGTTTATATGAAAACGATTATTTTGGCACCAACACAACTACACGGCTACCCGACTACTTTTGCCGCTGTAGTCAACTTAGGTTAATTTCTATTTTTGTTGGCTGCAAAACAAAAATAGTGTTGACAATGAAACAAAATATGTAACAAATTAGTGCTTAAAAATATTTTATTTTGTTAAACACAAAAAACGTCGCAACATCAAATGGTATAATTGCATTAATATTCAAGAGGGGTTATATAAATTTATTTTCACGTTATAATAATGTATTATAAATAAGTAATTGTATTTTTAAGTGAACTTTATATACGTGTCTACAACCAAGCATGTTGTTCTATTTTAATAAAGAAAAAAAAAGATGTAATTGGCACTACTGAAACAAAAATGCATTTGTATCAGGGATGTTAAATGGAGTTTTCAATTTTGTACCAACATCCAAAAAAAATTGTACTTTTTGGACGTTGACGGTACCATTTTTTTTAAATTTATTAAAACAACAAAAAAAAAAATACATAAAAATTCTCTTGTACAGAAAAAAAAAAACAAAACCTTCCAATAACATACATTATATGTATGAATAAAATAAGGCATAAAAAAGTCTTATGAATATATGAGACCAAATCATGGAATTATTTGTTTAGTTAATAAACTATTTGGAATTTCTACATCATAGCAGCATAAATTTGTCGCTCTTAACCAATCCTTAGTCTGTATGAGACTTGATAATGTTGGCTAATGTAGTCTGTTTCTTTCCTTAGTTTTTATTATATTTTGAAAAGAAAAAAACTCTTTCCACATTTGCAGACCAGTGTGGAATGGATAAAATTCCAGCAACGACTAGAAATGTCTGGAAACATATTGACATTCAGTTCATTTGAAAATTAGCTACTACCGACCAAAAACTACAAACGTTTTAATTTTTTAACGACTTCAGTTAAAAAAATTTTAGTTTTTACTCTGGCTCAAATAATATTTTTACTAAGAAGACAAGAATGGAGCAAAATTAATGATTAATCGGTTTTTTGTTAAAGTTCTGCCTATTATGGAGGCTATAACTTTTCTAAAACATTGGGTTCTGATGAGATCTTTAACCAGATCGAAATACTAGTATTAACCTAGCTAATATGTTTGATTTGCTTTATTTTTGTAAATATACGGAGGTTGAGAGCTCGTTCTAAATTAAACATATATAAGATTGTTTGGAATTTTCTTTCATTTCTTTAACAATAATTTAATTTTCGTTTGAGTTTGAATTTTAACGTCTTTTTCAGACAATTGCAGTTAATACTATAATTAATATGCAATTTTATTTAATTTAATTGTGAAAGGCGTGGTAGAGAAGAATGAGTGTATTTTCTAAAAATCATAACTACATTGCAAATATTCAATTTTTTTCTGAATCAGACTGCGCAGTTTCTGGTATTGAACGTTCGTCAGTGACCCTGTTTTTTTGAATTTTTGAATAATGTAATATTTGTTATGTTTTTATTTGTTCGATTGCGTCTATATGAAATTTTTCTGTGCAATCACTGACCGTGGTATAGATAAACTAATTTCTAATGCCACATGCACTCGCACTACACGTTAGACAGAGCGCTTTAGCCCTCTGAGCTATAGTTAGGTCTAGTTTTGTTGTGATTAAAACTAGTTTTATTCAATACACGGTGTTTTTGTTCTTGCATACATAATCTCAGAAGTACAACTCCAACAACACAACAGTTCTATTTTTAGAAACTCACCTCACTCTAATGTCCACTGTTTTCCCATATGTTATAAGTGATGCCATATCTATATATCAATTTTCACTTCTTCAGAATTTTAATAAATTCAAAATAAAAGTGAAGTTGGCTGCAACAAGTGTCAATATATGTAAGAGCTGCCAGATAAATTTTGTAAAAAATCGTAAATTTTTAATCGATATTAAAAAAAAAAAATTGCCAACTTTATTCTTCAAAATCCTTAAAATGATGATAAATCGTAAAATCTGGCGGATATAGTCGCATATATTTTAAGAGCTCATTACATAAAACGAATAAATGCAATGAAGAAGGACACAATAACAATTTGTTTGCTATACTAAAAATTCAAAAAGGGGAAAAATTAAAAATTTTTAAATTGTACCAAATGAGTCGCGGTAGTACCACGGTACTTTAGAAGGTCAAAATGTACCAAAAAAAGTACAATTGTACCAACTTTAACATCCCTGATTTGTATAAAAAACAGCTGTTGATATTTTTAAATTGAATCGTGATCAACTGTTTACTATGCTGCTGTCGTTTCCAAAATAATAAGTAGCTGACCACACGGCGACGATTGCAGTCAACGGCATTTGCAGTCGTGTAGCTCTGCAGTCTGCTGTGGTCTATGTGTTTATAGCATATCACTTAATTTGTTATAGAAAATTTTAATGTAAGCGACACTTCGCAGCCACAAAAAATGTAAACAAACTAAGAATGTTCACTTACCTTAAAATTGCTTTTGCTGTAAATTCGTAACGGAACTTTTTACAGTTATGAAATTGTTAGAGATGATGCAAATAATAGTAAATAATCGATTTTCATCAAAAAACGGAAATCGATAAACGTGTCGCTTACACTATTTTGGCGGTAAGGCCTACCACATAAATATGTATGACTTTATACAATGCTGCGGTTTCATATTAAAATTTGGTTTTATATCGATACTAATGCTACGTGATCTGAAATTTATAAAATTACAAATATAATTGGAATTTTGCATTAGAAATTGCAAGAACTATAGATTAAATTGTAACTAATTATTTTATATTGAGAACGTTTAAGGAAAATGTTTAACATCGCAAAAATGTAAATATAAATTAGAATATTTACACCATCAATTAAAAATTTAAAAGAACACCTTATTTAATTTATAAGATCTTTAATTTCAAATGAAAATTTTCAATAACAATTACAAATTTTCTGCATTTAAATAGAATAATTTCTAATTTGATTTTAAATTTTCTTGATTGAACTCATTTGCATCCTGAAAAAGATAATACATTTTATGTTTAATATAGTTTTACCTTATTTACGAATTATATTTATATAAGGTGGCGCAAAAATAACCTTTCGATGTTTTTTTTTTATTATGTATTTATTATGTAAAGCATTTTCTGATAGGAGGATTACTTTTGCGCCACCTTATATATTAATGGTTTGAAAATTGGAAGGAATCGTACGATAGTTCAAATGATATATAGACCTTATATCTTATTACATCAATATATATATAATCTAACAGTATAACGCCCCGAATAAAAAACATTTACATATAATCATGCATTCTTTTATATAAATATATATTTTATTCCATACTATTATATGGGTATATATTTTTTTATGTATGTTTATATATAAAAATGTAAATCTTATTACATATCGACCAATATATAATCGTATATAACATATACTATTATATATGGTTAATCTAATTATGTAGGAATATATTTATTATTAGATAAAAAACAAATCAAAACTATCTGTACAAATAACATATAGTCTAATTTTCAAAAAAAATTATTTTATTTTAGATAAAACGACATATTGACCTATTCATACACTCACATGAGCTTTTCATTAAAAATTCAACAGTTATTTAAAAAGTTAATACGTAAAGTTTTTTCAATAGAATTTGTAGTTACCAAATAAATATATTTTTTAACTTTTCTGTCGGTTATAAACGATATAAGCAAAAAACGTACTTTCAGTATTAGTTAAAATATTCAGTTTTATAATTAAAACCCCAATTTTTTATATTATATTGAGTAGTGAAATAAACGAAAAAATCTGTTGTTTTTACCGATTTTGTCAATTAATTTTTTAACAGTTGAAAATAAACTTAAAAATACAATTGTTTTCAACGAAAAGTCTTTAGTCTTTTTTTAACTCATTTTCCAATAATTTAATGTGTATATTCAGTAGTCTTTGCGGAAAAAATATTGTGAGTGAAAGGATTCAATTTTAAAATTAAGTGTTAAGGCGCCCCTTTTAACGTTTTTGTCTTAAAAACTATTCATTTAATGTTTAAGATTTTTTCTGTAAGCAAACGATAAAAGAATTTACTAAAATATTCTGTTTTAAAAAAACTGGCTTGTTAACCCACGTTTTATATCGAATATGAGATTTTCAGAAAGAAACATGGGGTTGAAAGTGTTAAAAATTTAATTTTTAAAACAACATTTTGGAAACTTCGTTTACCTTTTTGAGACACATTTAACTGGAGCCTTAACAATACATTTTAATTTTCAAAAATAATGTTTCATGGTTCTACAGGACCTAAAATACAGAAAGTGTTTTTTTTTTGGTAAAAATCGAATATTTTGCAAATATGCACCTTTTTTCAAATCCAGATTGGCCAAACTTAAGAAAAGGAAATATAAGACACAAATTGCACAAAAAAAGCATTTCTTTCAACTCAAAAAAAATTTAATCCTCAAACAAAAGAAGACAAGTATACCATTTCAATGCATTTTAAATGGTAATGATAAAATACAAATATTCAAACTTACACACAGTTTGCATAGTTCTCATTTTTAAATTTAAATAAATCGTGCATAAAATCGTGGGTTTTTCGAAATTTGAAAAACTAAAAACCCCATAGACATTCTGAATGCAAAATTTAATTGAAATTGGAAGATCAATTTAAAAAAAGTTTGCTTTTTTGGCCAGTCTTCGGTAGAATGGCCTATATACAGTGGGGAACTTTTCTGAGTACATGTAAATACTTTTTGCACCTAAATATTCAGGCCAAAAAATAATTGACACTAGAACAAAACGATTCTTTTCTAAGGTACGCTGAATCCAAATCTGGCCTAAGAATCATACTCCGACATCAGGAGTTCGAGCTATATTAACAGGAAAAGCCTCGGTTTTGATAAAAATTGTACGAATTTTCACCTTCCGGATAATAAATTTTTCATAATACTTGTAACAGCACCTGAATACACTACTCTTACCCCTTTTCCATTTTTCAATTTTTTACATAACTTAGGGGGGGACATTACATTCGCGGCAGAGAAAACAGACCTTTTTTAAAAATTCATAACTCAGTCAAAAACAAACATTTTTCCAAAATTCAAAAAAATATATTTTTCACTCCAACATGGTTTTATAGAGCTCCAAACTGGCGGCAGAGAATAAAACGGGGCCTCGTGGTTGCAGCGCTGGGAGTCGAAAAAATTGTCAGATCTGGACAAAAATGACTTTTTTAAATCTTAACAAAATTGGTTATCGTATGACACGAGCTTATTTTTTGGTTATGTTCCAAATTTAAAAGTGTGTTTTTTCGAAAAAAAAATATTGACTTTAAAAATATTGACAAAAAATGAACCCGCAAGTGCCGCAACCAGTACGATGAACGCGTTCAAAGTTTGTGAACAATATTTTTCACAAAAAAAATCACGACTTCACGCTGCAAAAGATGCCAAATAACTGAGCATATAAAATAAAAATTCCACTATATGAGGTATAAAGATGCCTTTTTTTCAAGAAATTCAAAAACACAAAAAAAAACCCACCCTTCAAGTAGGTACGAAATAACAACCACCAAAAGTTAGGTAGCAAGTAAAACAAGTATATACCAGCTGCCGTACGTAGGTAGCGCGAAAATTAAAAATGTGCTCTCACTAATCCGGCTGTAACTTTTGAACCCGTAGGAATTTTTCCATGAAATTTTTTTTCTTAGAATCTTAAGAATATTTACTAAAATACAAAATTATAAAAAAAGTCGATTTAAAAAAACGGCCAATGTCATGTCCCCCCTTAAAATGTATGGTTTAGTTTTAGTGTCAAATATTTTTCGGCCTTAATCTGTATATACAAACCGTACTAACATGTACTCAGAAGAGCTCCCCACTGTATTTATTTGCAGCTAGCCTTATAGACGACAACAAAACTTACTGATTTATATACCGAAGTAAACGTTAGGGTCAAGTTTAACAGCAACTTTGTAGCAGAAGTTTTAAATAAATTTTTTTTTATTATCAATGAATACAATTTATTAAAATATAAATATACACACATTTTTAACAGCCTGAAATTAATAATTCTAACAAATAACGCCTATTTTGTTTAAAGAAATCTAAATTATACATCGTACATTAAAGTATATTTTTAAATTGCTAATATTTTTTGCATAAAAAAATAATATATCAATTAGATATTGTAAAAATATGTCTTTATAAAATCTGGAGATACTTTTTTAAATGAGTTATAAAAAAAAAATTCCTTAGAAATGTTAACTCGGCTTAGGCACATATATTTTGCTGTAACATTTTCAAAATTTGCTAGCTTCCAATTGTGTTTTTCTGCAGAATTTTTAAGCTCAAAACATTGTTTTAAAACATCTGTTTATAAATCTTAAAATGTTTATTGAAACTTCCATATTTCATGATTATATTTAGACAGATCTTTAAAAACTTTACCAAAAATTCAAAAAATATAAATATTTTTAAAGTCAATGCCACTTAACAATTATTCTATTAGCTGACATTAACCTTTTTCCTTTTATGCATTCTTGTTTGTTGTTGGTGTTAGACAAATGCGTTGAATTTAGTTTTTTCTATGTATGTTTCTCTACTGCACCCATCTGCTATATCATCTGCTTTTTAGTTGGTTAGATTTTTTTTTACAAAAATCATTTATTATTTTCATTGGTATTGACGGCTGCACGAAATATGACTAACTTGAACTTTAACGTTAATATGTTTGTGTTAAACGTTCAAAAATTTTTTTTAACAATTTGTTAAATAATTAAACATACATCTCTATGGGAGTATTAAGAAGTGTTATATCAAGGAGTGTTTTTCATGTTTTTGGTAATATAGTACTAGTTTAGAATTTGATATTTACCCAGCAAAAACATGGTAATGACAACGCGATTGAAAAAAAAATGATATAAGCCATATCAAATTATATATAATTATATATAATTATATACGAAAATCGTTGGATATAATTATATATAATTATATTTAATTATATATAAAACATGGTAATGACTACCCGATTGAAAAAAATTATATAAGCCATATCAAATTATGTATAATTATATTTTAATTATATATAATTATACAAAATCTGATATATATATATATATATATATATATATATATATATATATATATATATCAGATTTTGTATAATTATATATAATTAAAATATAATTATACATAATTTGATATATATATATATTTATATATATATATATATATATATATATATATATATATATATATAAAGGATAAGGTGTTAGTTTTGATATGTATTGAACGAATTTACATAGAAGAAAACTTATATACATCGCGATTATTTTAATGTTAGTTTTAATTCATAACGAGCTTTGAACATCCGTATATTAACAAAAATAAAGAAAATCAATTATATTAGCTAGGTTGATATTTAGACAGCTTTATCTCTGCCGGCAACTATCACATTTTAATAATCTAAAAAGCATATTACTTTAAACGCAAATGCAATTTATAAATGCATTTTTAAGACTGTTTTTCTCCTTGAATTTGTTAATTATTTAAAGTTTTTCAAAATAAATATTTATAGTACTAAATAATGTTTTTTTTTTATTTATTTATTTACTAATTAAATAATCATGAAGCCACTTAAGGCCAACCGATTACAGTACATTTTTGACAGTTTTCATATTATTTTCTTAATATTATTTAAAATTAATAGTATATATATACTTTCAAATTACATTAAAAAAATGCATTTTTAAATTCCGAAATTTCTCTATCACGAATATGGTTCATCTGCTTTCCACCCATGAAAGTGGCAACCAATGGTGTATGTACCGAAACTAAATAATATAAGAAGCGTTATAAGAAATTAATGAATTATTGAGGATAACAAATTTTTAAATTGCGGTACAGATAGTGAAAAATGCCTATTTTCGTACTCTAAAATTGACTTCCACAGTCAGGCAACTCGAACTACAAAAGATTGTTGAGTAAAGAGTGTATAAAAACGGGGTAATAATAAAGAATGAGTTCGAGTTGAATGTGCAAACTCAAATATTGAAATGAGATATGATGACAATGCACCTTTAAATGTTTTCTAAAATAGAGTCACTAGCTTAATATTTACATAATCCTTAAAGCTGCATCCCAAAAAGTCATATACAGATGCCGACACGTGATCCCGAACTCGTAGACCATACACGTACTTAATAATTCAATTGAAACATCTTTCTATTTTTGAAAAATTACCAGAGGAGGTTCCGCTATAAACGTCTAAACCATACACAATTAGTGGCATTAGAAGAGTATGCCCAATTTGCTTTCTTATATTAATCGGTAGATGACATGGAATGCTATACACTCTACGTAAAATTATCAAAACTCGATGGATCATAAAATTAATATGTTGGATAAATGATAAGTTTTCATCAATATAGAAACCAACAGTTTTAATATATTAAACAAACTCCAAAGGAGTGGTATTTAATAAAATATTAGGAGCATTTCCTAGTTTATTATTAAAGTCAACCGCTTTAGATTTGGAAATATTTAATGAAATGTAATTGTAGCACGCCATCTGTTAACGTTTTGAAGGTCCTCTTGTACTATTCAAATAAGTTCATTTCTTGATTCTGCAGTAGCTATTAATTGCAAATCATCTGCATACATGTAACCTTTTAATGAAGTCAAATAGGAAAGAATGTCATTAACATAAGTTAAAACTAATAATGGGCATAAAATGGTACCTTGAGGTACCCGTCTACTAGTAGGTTGGCTTGATGATCTATCGATACCAGTTTGTACAAATTGTGGTCTTTGTCTAATAAACGTTTCCACTAACCTGCGTGTAGGTTGCCATAAAATACCACAAATTTGTATGGTATTTTTTTAAAAAAATTCTTAAAAAAGTTGAACCCATCGCCGCCTCATGCTATAAACACATAGACGACTGCAGCTACACGACTACAGCCTGTCAAAAATAAAAAACACACGTTTATATGAAAACGATTATTTTGGCACCAACACAGCTACACGGCTATCCAACCACTTTTGCCGCTGTAGTCAACTTAGGATAATTTCTATTTTTGTTGGCTACAAAATAAAAATAGTGTTGACAATAAAACAAAATATGTAACAAATTAGTGCTTAAAAATATTTTTTATTATTAAACACAAAAAACGTCGCAACATTAAATGCTATAATTGCATTAATATTCAAGAGGGGTTAGATAAATTTATTTTTACGTTATAATAATGTATTATAAATAAGTAAATGTGTTTTTTAAGTCAACTTTATATACGTGTCTACAACCATGCATGTTGTTCTATGATGTAATTGCCACTACTGAAATAAAAATCTATTTGTATAAAAAACAGCTGTTTACTATGTTGCTGCTGTTTCCAAAATAATAAATAGCTGACCACACGGCGACGATTGCAGTGAACGGCATTTGTAGTCGTGTAGCCTGTAGCCTGCTGTGGTCTATTTTTTTATAGCATCACTCTGAAAATGTCAATATTTAATTATTAGAAGTGTGTGTACACAAAAAAAAAGTTCTCAAATTATTTTTTCAATTAAATCGATTTGTTGAAAATTTTAAAAGCTGTAAATTAAAAATTAATTGAATCAACTAAATATTTGCTAAAATTCGGAACTTGCTTAACATTATATATATATATATATATATATATATATATGTATATATATATATAGTTGTATTTTATAAATCTTAATGTAGTAATAAATATTTTAAATTAATTTCAACTAGAGTTGATTAATTGAATTTAGTTTTATTACTTTATTAAGTTAAATGATTTAATTTCAGTGGTTTAAATCTAAATATTAATTTATTCTAAAACATTACTATCATTAAATTGGTAATGTAATTTTTGAAGTTAAATTTTGTAGCCATTTTTTTAAGCAAAAAATACTAAAAAGAAATTAAAAATTATTAAAAAAAAAAAATGTTCTGGTTATTTCTCTAACAATGTCTCTAAAAAAAATCCAAAAAAAAAATTTGGCATATAGAAAAAAAAACTAATTACCGTGTGAATTTGTTCACATAAATATAATTAGATCTGTTAACTAAATGTGAATTACATGCCAGTTTAAATGCAATGTTATAAAATTCAAGCTATAAAAAAACATTTGTTATGGCAACAACACTTTATCCAATGGTTTTTTTTTTTTTTGATCACATTTTTTTTATCAAATTAGTTATAATATAAATGAAAATGGTTCAATTAAAGAGCTATCAATTTGTAATTGAATTAGCAATTTTCGTTGTGTACAGAATTTCAGCAATTAAAGATATTAAATCGGCGGATTTCGTGATTGAAATGTGTTTTTGAGTTTGAATTTTAATACTATAATTAATACTATAATTAATATGCATTTTTATTTAATTTTTACGTTGTAAATTTTCAATTTTCTGAATCAGACTGCGCAGTTTCTGGTATTGAACCTTCGTCAGCGACCCTGTTTTTTTTCTTGCGTGTAGACTCTGGTATATTATTATTATTTTTCGGTGCTGTCGAAGAGGTAAAAAATACAAACGAAAGAACTAAAATAAAAAAACATTCGAAAAATAACAACATTAAAATTTAAATACAACCAAGCAAAAACAATATTTTGTGAATTTTTGAATTATATATAAGATATATTTCTAGAAATCTGTGCCATTGATCAAAAATTAAGTACACTTTGAAATCTGCATATCCGAAATATATATAATAAATGGTCAGATGTTTATTAATTTTTAAAATTTATTGTGTCCTCCTGTACAAATGTATTGTGTCCTCCTGTACAATTTACTATATAAAAAAAACAACACGTTCGCCTATAATTTGTTTAAAATGAAAATATTAACCTGTTTAGTCGTTTAGCAAATGAGTGGTAAAAAAATATTTTGAAGTGTATTAAAATATATTATTTTTAAATAAGTCTATGTTTCTTGCTTTGCTTTATATAACTCGTATTAAGTTCAATTAGAATTATTTACGGTCAGGCATTTAAATTTAACTAATATCAGGGAAAAAAAAACAAATTACCCTTAAACCGTTTAACCTATATTTTTTGCTATCTTATTTATTTGAATTCTTTCATAAACTTCAAACATTTTACATTTTCAACCCAAAACTTTTATTACTCATACTTGAGTATAGACAAAAACAAATTTTTAACGCCAACACTACATACTTACTGCTAACAAAAAACCCCAACAGTTGATTTATTAAATATTTAAACAATTTCAACATAAGTTTAATGTTACATTATTATTACTACAATTATTATATTGTTGCTGTTGCTGTTGTTGCTATCAAATGCAATTGGTGTTGCAATATAAAAAGCTACAATGTTTGCCTTATAAACTAAATTGCCAAAAAAAAAACAAAAAAACAAATTGTTTGTAGGAGCTGAAACAAACTATTTGTAGCAACATGTTTAACTATGGAACGACAGTAATTTTGATGTTGATATATTGATACCCTCTAGGCAGTTTTAAAATAAAATTGTTTATTTTATGTGAATCATATAAAAAATAAAAAGCTTTTAAAGACAATTAATTTAAATATTTTTGTTTTATAACTTTATAAACATATATTTTTATCTCGTAGAGAAAAACAAACATTACTTTATTTGTGTCATTCAAAATTATTCAATGTCATCTTAAGCAAGACCAGCAGTTAAATGAATGACAGTTTACATTGATTTTTTAAGTATGTTTGTTTTACATTTAACATAATTCATTATTTGTACTCATGCAACAACGCTTTGTTGATTTTTTATCAAATTAATGAAAATTTGTTAAGAAGCGGAAAAATATGTCAAATTTATTATCTTATAAATGACATTTTCAAATTTATACATTGAAAAGCCCAGTTGTATTTACAATACAGCTAATTGTAAAAATTAAAGTATTAATATATATTGAAAACAAAAGACTTAAGACACAAGTGTGAATTTTATAATTTGTCAATACTTAAGCTTTTAACATCAACAGAATTAAATATAATAACATATACACCTATCCCTTGGTTTACACGATAGATACATTCCAGAAAAAAATCGTGTAAATCGAATTCAAAAAAGTTTGTGTGGAAAATCGCGTAAATCGAAAAAATACAAATGCTGTATATAAAGTAATTTTTTAAAAACAAAAACTTAGTTATAAAATTCATAAAATCAACAAAATTCATAACATAAAAAATACATAAAACCAGGTATTATTACAAATTAAACAAAAAATCAATAAAATCAGTCTACTATTTATTAATAAAAAATAATAATTCAGTTCATTTAAAGAGATCAGTTCATTTCAAACAATATTATAACAAAAAAAAAAAATTTAAATAAAATTTATTCCCAATCATTTACGCTGTCTATTAATTCGTCATCAGTTTCCTCGACAACGAATTTTATCTTTCTGGTTGGTGACGAGTAATAGCATTCAAAAGTTTCTGTTTCGCTGTTAGCGATAACTTCAGTCCGCGGAGATTTGGAAATATATTTTGTTAAAAGAAATTGTGACAAATTGTTGTTCAATTTTTTATATACCTCCCGAAATATATATCTGGAACTTCAGAGCTCTTTCAACATTTTGGTCATGTTGGACAAAGTGATTTCCTAATTTTCAAGGCCTTCACAAATAATTTTAGGTGTCAATGTAACCATTTATAACTCGTCTTCACCTGAGTCATTATTATCATCATCATCGATTTCGTTAACCATATTAACTAAGTCATCGTCATTCAATTCTTTGTCTGTTATTTTCTTCAAAATTTCTTCTCAGAAAAGTCAGCAAAACCTTACCCTTCAAGTTCAATTATTTAAGAATATTTCTGCTCCAAAGGTTGACAAAATATTTTTCCATGCATACTCCTGGCCACAAATTTTTTCAGCATCTCCTTAGTGTTGATTTTCTGATTTTAGTTTATGACAGCGTAACATGTTTTTTTTTATCCAATCCAATATTGTAATTTTTTTTCATGCTGTCATTATTCCCAAAGATTCAACATTTTCAAATTGATCTAAACTATATGTAAAAGCACGCTTAATGTACAATGCTTTGAACGTTGAAATAATTTACTGATCTAAGGGCTTTATTAAAGAAGTGGTATTCTTCGGCAGGAATATAACTTGGACATTTCCGTGTTCTAAATCTTGAGGATTACCTGGCGCATTATTGGTAAAAATCGAAAAAATCGTGTAAATCGAGGTTATTACCAAATTCCTCGATTTACACGAGAAATAAAAAAATCGTGGTAAAGTGAAAACGTATAAAAAAGTGTCATGTAAATCCAGGGATAGGTGTATCTCATTTAAACTTAAAATTCTCTTAAAACATTAATATTTATTTATTTGTGTATTTCTTTAATTATTTATTTTTTTTAAACATATTTTCAAATCCTTTGCCTATTTATGACGTTTAACATAATTAAAACTGACTGTAGCAAACCTTAAAGTTGTACATTAGGGTGGCCTAAAAATCGACTGTTGAATTTTAGAAATCCACAAGGCAATCCTAGTTCCAATTGTGATCAGTTTAAAATGTTAGCCAAATCCTTCAATATTTAGAGATCGCTGTAAATTAAAGATTATTCATGGTTCGGCCGAAATTTAGCAGAAATTCAAATTTTATATGGATATTATATGCGTATATCTAGAAATATGCGAATAGCAAAAAAAAACTTAAAATGCAAAGTTTTGACCCAAATATAAGATCTTTAGAGATGGCTCAAAGCGACTAAAATTTATAAAATTTTAAATATCTTAAATTTTTTTATTTTATTGAAACCTGAGTACCATATCTCAGCCTGCCTGGCCCAAATCCCATTTTAAATAAATTCTGAAATTTATTATCTATTAAAAATGCTAAACATCACAAAAATCGGCCAATAAATAATAAAGCTATAATTAAAAATAGCTGCCAATGATGTAATTTTTTCAATCAAGCTACAACATTTTTGGCGGTTATGGAAGAGGGTCATTATGGTGAAAACGCTATATTGGAAAAAGTGTGAAACATATTTCGAAAATGTAATTACCAATTGTTGGATATATTATTACAACTCCAACCATAAAAGTAAAAAGTAGGAGACGCCTGTCAAAGATTTTATTTCCAGTTTGTTGTCGGGATGGCTTACTAGATGTTGCAGGTACAACTTATTATTATTTCGGCCGAAAAAGTGGTTATTTTTAAAAACATTGGATCAAGTTTTTTGGCTAAAAATTGAAAAATTAAAAAAATCATAATGGAAAATATTAGTGGGTAGGTACCCAAGTTTTTTTTTCAGGTTGTTCTCCAGAAGACGTTGTAGCTAAATACTGTTTGACTCTTGCTGAAAATGGCAATTTCGAAAGAAAATGAAATATTGAAAATAAGGAGACACCTTTCCAAGATTTTATTGTTATTTTGTTCTCCGAAAGACGCAGTAGCTGAATCATGTATAAATCATAATTACTCCGGCCTAAAAGTGTGTTTTTTTTAATATAAACGGATGAAATCTGTTTGAAAAATTCCATTACGTTGGAAAAAGTACAACGAATTTTTTCAAGATTTTATTATTTATTACCATTTTGTTATTCGGAAGACATACTAACTGACTCATGCACACTGATATAATTATATTACATGATATTAATTAAACATATTCATAGAATTGATTTGGAATATTTAATTATGAATTTAATTATATCCAAGAATTTTTATTAATATTTATCAATTTTTCTTAAACATCTTTTCATAAAATTTCATAGTTTCATAAAAAAAATTCATTCGATTTCATAAATTATCTCTTCATAAATTTAACGAAAATTTATTTTGGAGCTATGCAAATATTTCAAAGACTTATTTTATTTTTTCATAAATTTTAGAAAACACACTTTCACAAATTGAGAAAAAGTCGCTTTGGTTTGAACCGCGATACATTTTTTTAATAGATTGTTTCCCACTGATTCCCAATCGGCTTTCCAAATTTTCGCATCGCGTCACAAATTTATGATAACAATTTTGAGAAAAAAAAATAAATTTTAAAAAAGTAACTAAATAGTACTTTTTTCAAAGTAACCAAGGCTATACATCCTAACGGCTTTCATTTATTTTACGGCCAGTGACAATTTTCATAAAATTTATGAAACAGTTTCAAAAATGTGTACAATATAAAGAAGTTCTTTGAAGTTATGAAACTCTTCATAAATGTGCTGAAAAATAAATTGGAAGAAAATAAGCCACTTCATATAGTTTTTTAAACAATTGGCTAGGAGTCAAAATTTAATAAAATGTTACAATGAAATAATAAAACACTTTATAAAATATGTTAAACACTTGAGTACTAAATCTTAAAACTAAAGTTTGAGATGCATAAAAAATTAATTAAATTATGAAATACAAAAATTAAGTTTTTGAAATAATAATTTCATAACTCTAAAATTTTTTTTATTAAATTTATGAAGAGATAATTTATGAAATCGAATGAGTTTCTTTTATGGAACTATGATATTCTATAAAAATAAGTTGATGAGAAGTTCATTAATATTAATACAATTTCTTGCACATAATGAAATTCTTAACTGAACCTACGAAAACAAATTCCATGAAACTGTTTCATTAATATCATGAAGGATAATTCTCTCAGTGTATGAATAAATTTATTGCTGAAGTGAAGATAATTCTCTCAGTAATATACAAGTTTTTTAGCGAAGAGTTTCTAGGTTACATATGCAAAATTTTGGTCCGGATCGGGCAAAACTTAGCATAGATTATTGACTCACATTTTATTGTGATGTGAAAGTTTAATGAAAATCGGTTAATATTAAGACTAAGTTAACCTACAAATGCACCACTTATATTGAAAGTGGTATGAGTCCATTTTCAAAAAAAATTGGATAATTATGCGTTTCCATAGTATTCAAAGGCTTCTACTCACTGCACACAATTTATTTGTCAACATGTTAAAGATCGCTGAAATTTTAACGGAGTTCTTGTGTTGGAATTTATTTTAAATAGCACGTAAATCCTCAACACAAATGTGTTGTTTGCGCCTTATGAACATTGATCTCCAGATAATTCTTATAAAATTTTATTGAAGACCATATACAAAGTTTGTGTCCTAAGTCTTATGATTTCCACGTTTGAGTTGCGTGGAAAATACAATTCATTTGAATCTGGATTTGATTATTTATGACTTGAAAGATTTTTGGTATCCTTATAAAATATGGTCATTGTGTTAATAAAATGAACAAAGTCAAGGTTATCTGGAAAGAATCTCAATATACTTTTATTTTTCCATTCAAGCGTGGGCTAGACTACTGCACATATTCAATATATTTTCCATTAGGATGTCACTTAAAAATAGATTTGTTATTGCATTCCCCAGTTTTATTACTACCGATTTCAAATGAAAGAATCGATTTTTTTTTTATCGTGCAGAAAGTTCACCGAAAACGGCCCATCATGGAGAAAAGTGTATTATTAAAAATTACCTAAATTATGGAAAAAATTTTTTTTTTCATTTTTTCCTTAACTATACTCAAAGTTAGTCAGATATGAAATTCTGACTTCATCGGATATCTTTACCCCACTTTAGCCTGAAATCCAAAATGACATACGAATTTGATAAAAAAGCAAAAACATATTTTTTTAGCTAATTTTGAAGATGTTTTAAAATGCCTTATTTGGTAATGCCGATTGCTATTTTTGTAATTATTTGAGTATTTGGAGCAACCCTTTTCCAGGATATTACCACTAGGATATGTACGTAATAATACCATTCACAATTTTCGGACAACCTCACTTAAATTTTTTTAGACAATTATTATCTTTACTTTTAATCAAAAAATCTTTAATCCTTAGTGGCCGGGGAACAAAAAAACCAATGAAACTTAATTAAAATTATGACTACAGGAAACTAGTTTTGGGAATTTTTAATAATATTACATTGGATTACTCCATTTAGAAACATTTGTAATAGAACTGGGGGTTGTAATGAACGAAAATCGATGAATCGTTATTTAAAGGGACATTCTATTGTCCATGTAATATAGAGATAACATTTGTCCTACAAAAAACAAAAAATCGCCATCAAATGATAAACAAAAAACTATAAAATAATAAATATTACCTAATGACCCATTATTAAGTTTAATCAATCTTTTTAAAACATGCTGTAGACTAGTACATTAAAATAACACTTTTACTTTTGTTTTTGGTCTTGTTCATATTTTATGGTACATTCACATGTGTATAAATACATTTAATATACTATTAAAGTACTTTCAACTTTAACCTAATTAATGTGTTAATGTTACCATGATATACAGAAAATATAAGGAAATTAATTATAATTTAAGATGACTTTACAGATACACTACACAATTCAAAGACTTGGCGTTATAGAAAACTATTAGAACTTAAAAGTTTTCAAGCACTGCATTTGAAAAAATTATATAAATTCGAGATGGATACCTCTTAACCAATTTTTAAAAATAACACTCATACTCAACAATTTTGTACTTTTTGGCAAAACCCTTTTTTGAAATACATTTTTTTTTTAATTTTATTAATTAATAATCATATAATTACAAATTATATACTATTACCCTAACCGAGCACTAGCTACTATGGCCTTCGGCGGATTGTAGCGAAAACAGACCAGTGCTTCTGGTGGGAATCGAACCCACGACCTCCGCACTGATAAGCCAGCACGCTACCAACTAGCCTACCGGGGCGCACTTTGAAATACATATTTTTTAATATGCTTAAGTACGTTGATTCTAACTCTGGCAAAATTTTATTTTTCATTTGCAGTTTCTGAAATATTGTGGTTGGAATATTTCCATTATTTACCCAACTCTTTCGTATATTTTTGCTTTATTTTTTGAATTCGGACTACAAGATTATGACATTTTTTTTAAGAATATAAATTTACACAAAATTATCATTAATTCACATATCCTTCATTTAAGTAAAATTGTGATATGCGATCTTACTTGTATTGCCTTTTATCTTTATAATTTTATGTATTTAATAATTTGTTTATTAAAGCCCCCCAACTTTGAGCAGCGATTAAACGCTAACTATAAAACAATAACGCTAACTATAAAGAACATTGTCTCCTTTAATATACTCAAAGTTATGCTGATATGGAATTCTCACTTCATACCCACCATAGCCTAGAATAATATAAAAAAAAATTAATTTGAAAACACATGTTTATTAAAGTAGGTCGAAACACAAGCATTTTTTAGTGGCCCCTAAATATTAACTTTGGCATTTTTTATGCGGAAGCCCAAAATATTTAATTTTTTGCAACAACCGTTAGTAAGCTGGACCATTTGGAAAAAAGTGTATATAAAAATAAAAAATTGTATAAAATTTTTAATTCATTTAATTTGTTATGCTGAAATTTAAATCTATTTTTTTTTGTGATTGTTTTAAATATGTAAAAAATATCAGGATTTCCACATCGTTAACAAAATCAAATAAAAAATCTGGAAGTAAACAACATATTTTATTAATAACATTAAGAACAAACTATAACAATTCCCAAATTTTAAGGTCACACCCACTGGAAACGTTCGAAAGCAAAAAAACTGAGAAACACAAAGCTTTGGGCCAATAAAAAGATATTAAAAAAGCGAAAATTAATATTAAGTATGATATAATTTTTATTAAAAATAAAACAAGTTTTAAATTTATTTTTTGATCAATGGTGATAATCTTTAACTTCGAGCTCATATATTAGTTCTCATGTAGTGAGTAAACTAGCTTATATGAATGTTTGATATTTTGCATGGGATTATTATCGCTTTCAAAACGTGTTCTGATGATGGGAACCTAGAAAATTCCCAAATAGATCCATCATCCTGAAAGGGTCAAATAATAAATTTGAAAACAAAAAAACTCTATAGATTATTTGTTAGGACAATATCCTAATAAAGAAATATAGAGTATGGCCTGGAACTTGAAAAATTTTCATTGAAAATTAATATTTTTAATTCATAAACATCGGCCAAACAGTAATAAAAATATAAATCCAAAGTACACAGATATTTAATGGAGCCCATAATTCATCCCGCAATTTCAGTTTTTTATATTTTCAAAAATTAGCAATTTTTCATGGTTTTAATTTTCAAAAAAATAAAAAAAATCGGAAAAGTATATACATACGTTTGAAGAGCTCTATAATCGAAAATTTTTATCGGATTCCTCTGATTTAAAAAGCATTCGATTTTTATTGTTATCGTTTTTCACACATGGGCAATAAAAAAGTACATGTTAATATTAAAGGCATTTTTATGCATTTTTGAAATTGTTTTTCCACAACAAAACTTTTTTAACTTGGATACATCGTAAATATAAAACTTTTTGTGTAAAATTAAATTTCGCTTTTTCTATGACGCAAACGTCATCTCATTTTTTCCATATGAAAAATTAATTTTTTTTGTATAATTTGTAATATCCCGTCCGATATAATCATAAATGATTATATATAGTATCATATATTACCAAACATCACATCACTTATGATCCGAAAAATGCCATACATAAGTTGATCCTGATGGTTTGGAAAGTAGGCATCATTTAGACAACCATTGATGTATGAAGTTGAAAAATAATATTGTTTATAATTAATTCTATATCTTATCAGATATTAAATTAAGTCATGTCGTTAATGTGGGGGAATAAACATTTTTATATAATCTAACGTATTGTAAATTATTTTGAAAAGAACAACAAATAAATTTTAAGATTTGCAACAAATAAATTAACTAAAGCATAATTTGTCTAAATATTTTTTGTGTTTTTTTTTCCAATATACTGATATTCAACAAATATTTAATTAACTTTTCGCAAGGATTTTTTTAATATTTAATCAACTAAATGTTATCAAAACTTTTACTGAATCTAATAATTTTGTTGCTGAAAATTATCGAAGATTTTGCTAACATTCCCAATATCAGCTAAAATTTTGCTGAATTAGCAACAGTTTTTTGCTAACTTTACTAACTTTTTTTTGAGTGTAGTGAATGGTAAAAAATTATTAGGTTTTTCTTCAGTTAATTTTTGTTTTTGTACACATTAAAATTTATGTAGTGTTCGTGCGATTTGATGTAAAAGAAGAGATGAGTTTTGACTTTTATCTCCAGATGTCAAATCTGGTATACAAATTATTCTATACATTCACAATTTCGAAAAATTGCATGTTTTTGGCAGTTCAGCTGTTTTCATGTAACATGTTACTGTTAAACATGTTCAGTTTGGTCTATAATTTAACCTTGAATTGACCTACAAACGAACAACGCTTGTAGATTATTGACTTTTATTATCAAAATTCATGCTCGGTTAGTGCATCGTGCACTTCTTCCAATTTATGGTCAGTTTGGGCGACCTTCTGAGGCGGCTATTTGGAATATTGTGACTAATTTTCGCAGCAAATTTACATTATTGGACATTAAACCACCAACACGCATACGTAGAGTGGGGACAGAGGAGAATATCGCAACTGTATCCGCCAATGTTGTTGATGACCGTGAATTCGGCGCCGTTCGCAGCAATTGGGCCTCTGTTATTCATACTCCACAACGTTGAAAATTTTGCGAAAGGATTTTCAAATACAGCTGGTGCACAACGGCTAACTTTTGGCGAATGGGCGCTGGCAAAGTTGTATGAAGATCCACTATTTTATCGCAAAATTTTGTTCAGCGACGAAGCTCATTTATGTGTGAATGGATGCGTGAACAAGCTCAATTGCTTTATTTGGTGTGAAGAGCAGCCAGAAGCATTGCAAATGTACTGTCCATTATGGTCCTGACGACGAAGGCAGGAACGTTATTGTGAATGGCGTGCGCTACCGTGCGATGATTACAATTTTTTTTTGTCCAAAAATAAGACGGTGCCACACAACACTCAAAAGAATGGCCCAATTGAGAGGCGAGTTCGGTGAACAGTTTATTTGCCGCCTAGATCATACGATTTAACGCCTTTAGACTATTTTTTGTGGTTCTATATAAGGCTCATGTCTATAGGTTGACGCCAATATTGAAAAATGTATTCATGAGATACCGGCCGATATGTTGGAGAGAGTATGCCAAAATTAGACCCAGCGTATGAACCATTTGAGGAGTAGATGCGGTCAGAATTTGCATGAAATCATCTTTAAAAATTGAATTATACAGATCGTTCTATCGACTCAAATAAAGATTTCATACATTTCTCTAAATTTTGTGTGTGTTTTTTTTACATCAAATCCGAAATCTCTTAAAAAATCACCCTTTATAACTGCACTCAGGGAACCTCTGCTGTAAAAATATTTAGTTGTTTGGGTTGTAATACAGTTTCTTTATTTTTAATATAAATGTCAGTCATATGTAGAAAAAACTAAATTTGTTACTTACCTTGTATTTCATTTAAAAAACAAACCACATTAAATGACTGTTTCATGATTTTACATTAATTGTTTACAGTAATTTTTTGTTATTTAAAAAATTAAAATAAAAATAAAAGTTTGTTTATTTTTTACTAATTCCTTTTTACTATAATTGTTAGTAATTTTTTAAACAGTAAAAACAAATACAAAATGTTAGTTGAATTGAATGAAATGTTAGTCGTCCTTTCTTCAAGTGAAATTTCATTTATTTTTGACAACATTTCCTGTCGCCTGTACCTACATAATATCGTTAATGTACAGTCCTCATTCGCAAGTTGTTTAACACGTTTTGTTATATTCGTATTAAGAGAAAAAAACTCGACACTACTTTCGCTATAACTTGCCTTCTAATGTTGACCGTTTACGACCAATGGGACGTACATGACCCAATGATTTCTAGAATTGAAAAAAAAAAAATGTTACATTGCTTTTCTTATAAATAGTGGGTCGATTAGCACGAATCAACAAATTGTCCAGCAATTTAGGTTCGGTCGTAAGAATGTTAAATATGGCGCTCAATGTTGACTTCTAAAGAGGTTTAACCGCTAAAAATCACTAATATTTTATTAATTCTCGTCACTCCGGGTCACTTTTCCTCTTGTGAGCCTTATTTTTATGTTTACGTTTATACATCAGGTTAAACTAATAATGCCTACAGCATAGTAAGTGCACATTGAAAAGATACTGATTTTTTAAAGAAAAACAAAGAGAAATTATTTATAAAACAAAAACTGTATGGGAGTGCAAAATTAAATGTTGAATATAATGAATGATGATTATCATTGTTTAGCAAAAAATATAATTAATTAAAAACTGTTGGATATAAACAAAACATAATTTCTGCATGAGTTGTTAAATAAACCATGTTTGTAGTATTTAATTTTTAGTTATTTGGAGAAAGTTTTAATTTCGATTACAAAAAAGGGAGCCGCAAATCGAAATTGATTTTTTAAAGTAGGCACTTCAAATAAAACACTTGATTGAGTACATACAAAAACTACCCAAGTGAAAATTGCAAACTGTACCAAAAAAAAAAAAATAGCACTGGCAACACACCGTGTTTAAAATTTCCAAAGGTACAACTAATATTATACTGAAAAAAAAACACTATTTTGTTTGCAAACCATGTGTTTTGCCAGTACCACCAGCAACATTTTTTGAAATTATTGTTTTTAGCAATATTACGAGCAATTATAAGCATTTTTTGGCAGGACCACGGGGATTTTCTGGGGCAACCTGGACAGGGACAGGACGAGGGCAATTCTGAATCTCAGTCGGAAGGAACTGAGTCTTTTGATGGAAATCCTCACGCGACACTCGACACTGAGGGCCCATCTCCACCGTATTGGTAGGGCGGACTCGGGAGTGTGTAGGGCCTGTGGGGAGGACGAGGAGACCTTGGAATACTTTCTCCGGGAATGGCCTGCGTTTTCCGGGGTCCGGATCGAAATACTATCCAGTGACCCAATATCCACATCGGGGGATCTTAGGGGCATATGATGGAAGAGGTTGAGGAATATGACATGGGACCGATTTTTTAGAGCCCACAACAAGCCGAAATTCTGGCTTAGGTGTAAGTAATCAGGGACTTGAGTCGGATTAGGTAAGCATTTCCCTTCTTCGAATCCTCTTTTCGACCTGACCTAACCTAACCTAGAAGCATTTTTAAATTTTTTATTCTATTTCACACATTTATATATGATGTAAAAACTAAATTCCCAACTATATTTAGCGAAGTTGATTTAAGTGATTGAGCGATTGTATGAAAATACATGAAAGCACCATTTTTTGTAAATTAATTTGGTTAATTTGTAATCGAAACTCATCGTACCCAACTTAACCAAATTAAAAACATTTCAAGCAAGCAAATAAAATTTAATAAACATCAAATAAAAAATAAAAGAATTAATAAAAGCAAAAAAAAAAAAACGTTGAACTTATTCGCAAATCTGACGAAAATTTTGAAGTTGAAATAAGTGTAATATGGTTCGTTCTTAAATTCAAAAAAAAAATTAACAAAGATGTTGAACCAAATTTACAAGCAGTAAGTCAATTGCAGTTGAGGCTTAAGACCGAACTGTGCCGCTGCTTTTTAAATGTGTTTAATTTATTATACTAATTTATCAGAATTAATTTATTTAAAGTTATTTTAAAATCACCAAATTTTTTTAATTACCAATGTTATGCCAACGGTGGCAAGTTCGCTCAAACCAATGGTTGACCATTAACATAAATCGTGTACCAGGGTTAATCCCGAACTCAGGGAACTCCTGCTTTAAAAATATATAGTTGTTTGGGTTGTAATAGTTTCTTTATTTTTAATGTAAATGTCAGTCAATTGTAAAACAAATTACATTTTTTACTAACCTTGTAGTTTATTTAAAAAAACAAACCACATCAAATGACTGCTTTATGATTTTACATTAATTTTCTACAGTAGTTTTTTGTTATTTAAATAAATAAAAAAATAAATGTTTGTTTATTTTTTACTGACATGGTGATCATTTTTACTACAATTGTTAGTCATTTTTTGAACATTAAAAAACAAATGACAATGTTAGTTGAATTTACTGAAAAGTAGGTCGTCCTTTCTTTTAGTGAAATTTCATTTGTTTTTAACTACATTTTGCAGTGGTCTGTACCTACGTAGTATTCTAAGTGCATGTACTGCCTACGCATAACCGACCGTCGGTGACGCTTTGCCAACAATGTACCGATTATATTTTTCTGCCTGGGTTGTTATTTAAAATTTTTACAAAACTTCGAGATTTCAATTATCTTAAGCTCATCTTTAAATAGTTAAACATGATTTCCGCATCATGACATCAACATATTGATTTAATGACATTAAAAAGTGATTTGATTGTTGGTAAATGAAATGTTGGCAAGGTGTTAAATATCAAGTAATTTTTTAAATCAAAAAGACTTTTGGTAAAAAAGTTATCAATGTGAAATTTCATTTAATTAAAATACCATTAAGTCAACATAAATTATACAAATATGTCACCTGGAATCAGGTAGTTGTATATCTTATTTATGTAACATAAATCAAATTAGTGTAAAAACTATTTTGTTTTTAATTAATGGCAAAGTGAGGAAAACACATAAAAATATGTAAAATGAAATTTAATTAATAGATTAAACATCATACTAATTGCATAAAAACTATACATACACTCAAAAGAAAAGCTTCATCATATGTATGAAAAGCTTCATAAATGTTCGTCCAATGTAACACTTCGTAGAGTTTATGAAAATTTCATAAAAACGAAATAAATTTCATCATGTTTTTGAACTGTTTCACTATATATAAGTATATATGAAGGATATTTTGCATTAGTAAGGATTTCAATATTTTTGTGTAGAAAAAAAAAATTCATAGAGAACATGATATGTTCATTACAATTTTTGTTGTTTATGAAATGTTTCATAAATGTTAATGAAATTGTTGCATTGGACAAACATTTATGAAACTTATTCCGGTTTTTCTCTGGGTGTGCGGAGAGAAATACAAACAAATAAAACATGTCAATATTTAATGATGGAAAATATCGTCTATATTATACCAGCCATATTACTCCTTATGGGAGACAAGTGTAACAAATAAAGTCGCCTTAACGATGTCCATAGTATAGACATTACCCAGCCATACATATATATATCATACATTACGTACTTTGTAAAAGGCAGTTTTTTTTTTGTTTGGTTGTTCGTTGTCAAAGAAAGTTATATTGCGTAGAGTTTTTCCCGAAAATAGTCCACTTCATACGTGTACAAAAATTTGCATAATCTACGAATTGCATGTTTTAGGCCATGTAAATTGTCAAAATGAAAAACATTGTAATTTCATTGCTTTTCTTCGTTAGGCAACCTAAAATAATGAGTAGATGACTGAAAAGTGTTTTTCTTTATAAGAAGAAAACAAAATTTTCCGGCTTTTGGCAGGCACTTAGCATATGGCTAAATGGTGAGAAGTGAACATCTTGTTTTTGGCTTAGTTACATTTATCACGTAACAGGAAATCATTGGTGAATAACAGAGATGTGACTACAATGGCACAAAATGTAGTATATTTTTAGGACTTACCTATCTTAATGATAATTGGATATAAAATACAATACAAGGGCAACAAATACATAAACATTCTTTAAAGAAGACAGCACAATACAGCAGTATTTTTTTCACAATTTTCGTATTTATCATTTACTCTAGTTTACATAAAAAATGTACACTACACTCAGGGAAAAAGCTTCAACATATATATTCTTAAATATGATGAAAAAGTTAATTGATTATCGTCCAATGTAACACTTAATAAATATAATGAAGCTATTTCATAAAATTACAAACTGATGACAGGCTTCATCGTATTTACGAAATGTTTCACAAATTTGATGAAGAAGTTTCAAAACTTTTAATGAACCGCCTTGTAAATGTTATAAAATATTTCATAAATTTTTAGGCAAGTTGTATAAATTTATTGTTTCATAAATTTGTATGAAATACTTCATATATATTATAAAATTCTTTATGTTATATTTAACATAAACAACATATTAAATAATATTTAATTGATGTTTCTGTATTTTAAACAATTTCTGGTCGTTTTTTACTTTTAAAAAGTCTAAATTCAAAATAATATTTTATAAATTCAAATAAAAATTTCAATAAACAGCAGACATTTTTTACAAATTTTATGAAACTGTTTTGTGAAACGATGAAGGTCTATGAAACATTTTTCCCAAATTTTTATGAAACGATTGATGACAAACGATTTGTGAAACAATATCATCAATGTAATGACATTTTTCCCTGAGTGTACATGTAACTATTTTTTATGACGCATTAAGGCCTCTGAAAATCGAAGAAAATATTATCAAATTTTTTATAGTGGCACTCATAAAAAAAAACCTGTACAAATAGTTGAAATTTCAACTACGACAACAGAAACTAGTACCTGAATTTGCGCCAGCAGAATTTTCATTGAAGTTGAGAATCACAGTCTGCTAAATTTAGGTGACCTAAATTTAATATGAACTAAATTCTAAATGACAGTTGTAATTAGAGATCATGAATCGGGATGATAAACGGGACTAACTGAAATCCTGTGATTTTTCGGGTTTTCGGGATGGTTTGAATCAAGGGGTTTTTTCGATTTTTTGGGATTATGGTATTTGTTCACGCCGTGAACAAAAGTTTAAACTACCCATCCTTGGCTAACAGAATTGCCATATAGACAATAGTTGTCAGCTGTGTAAGTTAAAACTGCAGCCAACTTCTCAATAAAGGAATTTTCAAATTGTCAACAAAGAGAAGAAAGCAAAGATCATCATAATTGTATTATCAAGAATAAATCAAGCAAACTAGCAACAATCAGTCAACCCTTATTATTAAAATCTAAAGTGATTTTTTAAATTAAAAATTATATTTCCAGTTAACGTGAAAACTTACGTACTAAAGTTAAAACTCAAACCCTAAACTTAAAGCAAAGTGAAATATTTAAAATTGAAATTGTTAATATATTGAAGAAAAGCGATATAAAACTCTAACCCCTTAAAACTAAATTGTAGTTTAATAATAAAAATTAAAATTACCTAAAAATATTGAATTATAAACCCTAATCTTAAAATTAGCCTAAAAATTATAAACAATAAATAAAACCCCTATTTATTATAAAGTTTAAGAAAATCGCCATCTTTTGCTTAATAAATATTCCCAGCAAGAAAGAATTGGTATATAAGAGGCCATCTTTCATTACCCCTTAACCCCTCATCTGTTCAGTATTTGTTTATGTGAACAAAAAACAAACGGTAACCACAACAAAACCATTCAATTGGCAACAAATTCGATTGTTAGTACGAATATGCTTTCTATGTGCAACTTTCGCAGAGGAATTTTGGTATTTTTGATGGTAGATTAGATTATAGTGGCACTATGCACCGCGACCAGAAATTGGTATTTTGTGCTGCCAGCGAATACACCCTATAGGTTCAGGCTCCCTACGAAGCCAATTATCCTACCAGGTGAACAGTTCCAAACGTCCGATTGCGTCACTATTCGATCACCAAAATAACGCACCCTCCTGTTGGAGAGCCTCGGAGATTTGCAGAGAACAGGCTCAGAGGTCTCGGGTTCCAATTCACAAAACCTGCACGTATCCGTAGAGGATCGTCCCATCTTGTACAATTGATACCTAAGGCCACAGTGTCCTGTGAGGTAACCCGTTACGGTCCTTAGTTCGCCCCTTGTCATAGACAAGAGTTTCCGCGATCTCTCCCAAGAGGGAGATACAAACAGCCTCGCCTGTCGCTGCCCAGGCGATCTTTGATGGTAAACTTTTTCTCAAAACAAAACTATGTTCGATTATCTAAAATATGAAATTTCCATCGATTTCTCAAAGAAGATTTATTTGTGTTTAAAGTGCATTTTGTTGAACTTCTATTAACATTTTTTCGCTAATTACCAAATTTACTTAAGATTTTACTTTTTTAAATTAAACAAAACGTCGAATAATACCGAAAATCCGCTGTCGTGACATAGTTTTGCCTGCCCCGGAATCATCAGCTAATCTTGAGTGGAAATTGCTTGTGATACAAAATCGTAAGTTTGTTTGTCCTTAAAAGTAGCCCTCCCCAACGATATCGTTTTTTCATAAAATTATGATCCGTTTTCATTATCACATTTCCCTGCAATAACTATAGTAAATTCGCTCTAGTCCACTAAAGTCTGGTATCGATATTGAAAATGATATCGCTAATGATATCAGAATTTATGACAATATCATATCAATAGGATATTAAATTAAAAAAAATATATAATAAAACGACCCATTAAATATTTCACTATATCGTGTATTTTTTTAAAATTTTATATAAAAACAACAAATTTTTTAATGATCACATTGATCAAACATCAACAAAAAAATATGAGAAAATTCAAGCAAAAACCTAATTTATATTAAATTTTAACAAAAAATTAAATCCCCAGAAGTTCCAAAAAATTTCGAAAAAAACCGGAATTTAAAGAAGAAAATCGCAGTATTCTGAATTTAATAAATTCAGGACTTGGCATCCCTAGTCGTAATTAAATTAACTAAGTGTTAAGCTAAATCAACAGAATTGTTTAGCTGAACCAACACAAAATGTCTACTAAAAAGATCTTTCCGGATATGACCTGCAGCAGGTCCATATATATTACAGAGAACATAAGTAGTTACTAAATAGTACACTTAGACACTCAAAATAGTTTGTAGTTTAAATTAACTGAAACCGTAGTTTAATATAAATGAAAAATCACTTGAAATCCGGTCTGCAAATGTTTATTATTATTTATTTTTAAATATTGTTTAAATAACTAAATAGAAATAGAAAATAGAAATTTAAATATCAAAAAACCACAGCAAAAAATTAATGTAAAATCATAAAACAGTCACTTGATGTGGTTTGTTTTTTAAATGAACTACAAGGTTACGAAAAAATTTAATTTGTTCTACAAATGACTGACATCTACATTAAAAATTAAGAAACGGTAATACAACCCAGACAACTACATATTTTTAATGCAGAAGTTCCGTGAGTGTAAAACCAGTAAATTACATAATATTCTGAGTGCAACAAATGCTCGTACAAATACATGAAACTACTTCAACAGAAAATAGTACCTGAACTTGCACCAGTAGACTTTTCAATGAAACTGACAATTACAGCCTACTAAACTTAGGTGAGCTAAATTTTAGAAGAACTAAATTTGAGTTGAAAGTTATAGTTAAATTAACTAAGAATCTAGCTAACTCAACTCTAATCTGAACCAATAAAAAATTAAATTAAGAATGAGAGCGAAGTAAAGTGCGATAACCAATAAATTTAGCTAAATAATTGGGTTAATCGATAACAACAGAAAGACTTAGTTCAACTGAATTGCTACTCATTTTATATGCTTTTGAACTACCTTTTCTTATGAGTGTAATATAGGTTAAAAAAGATTTTCGTGGAAAATTCGCATAAAAAACCTCAGATATTTTTTGCGTAAACCAACTGCAATTCATTAAAAAAATAGCAGTTTCAATGTCACATCACTGAGAGAATTATCTGCATGGTATCAATAAATTTTTGTATTAGTTGTATGAACTAGTCCATTGAAACTTTTCATAAAACGAATGCAGTTTTTCATAAAATTTAATAAAAGTTTTTATATTAAAAATTTCATACGCCTAATGAGAAAGTTTAATTAAAAATAGTTTCATAAAAACAGTGAAGAAAAATTCATTAGTTTAGTGAAAAAATTACAAAACCCGATCGGGAGACTCTCCTTGTTAGAGAAAAAAAAAATTTTTTATTCAATAGACACATATATATTTGTCGCGTCCGTTTCTAGCTGATATTTGCTTATATCGTTTTACTACATTATTGATTCTGCCCAATGTTTATCCTCAAAATTTAGTACTATTCCTTCCTTCCGCATCTTTATATTCCTTTATTGTTTTTGGCTTAACTAAAAGTGTGCGTGTTCGTCGCCCAGGAATTGCCCATATGTGAGATATGGAATACGTTTTTTCTTTTTTTGATATCTTTAAACTGTCCTAAGTCATAAATTAGCAACATTTTTGGGAGGTTTTTTAAATCTCCAATTTCAAATCGCTACCCTTCCCAAGTGTGCCTGCAGATATTTTAATTTTTTTATTTTGCATTTGCTACGATGTATTTAACATGATGTCCAAACCTCACTTTTTTTTGATTTTGTTGAAGAAAGTTTTTAAAACTTTGAAATTGGATATTTAAAAAATGTCCCAAAATTGTATTCCGCTTTGACACAAAAAATGTATTCCATATCTCATAATGTGTGAATTAAAAATTATGTTGCACTACTCAATTTCATAAACGTTTAAAATTTGTGCTCGAATTTTTAGGTCAAGTAGTAGTGGTCTGGGGTATTATTTATGACTGGGCGAGTTGTTAACAGATTTTGGAATTTTATACCTTTTTGAAAACATAAAATTACTTTCATATCGATTAATTTATTATCTTTAATAAAACCTATTACGATATTAAGAGCATTTAGCAAAAAATCAAAAAATAAAGTAATTTTTCTCCATGTGCAGTTTTAATTTTCAATCGATTTCCGTCAAGACATTTCTTTATTCGATTTACACTAAATTTTATATATATATATTATTTATATTAGAAATCGCATTTTGGTTTAATAGAACATCACTAGTGTTCATATTCATGTTTCATCCAAATCGATGTGAACCACACAGCATATCTTTCCTGTTAACGTTTAACCTATGTTAGATATTGTTCTACAGAAAATATAATCTTCTCCCCCTTTACTTTTGAGGTTGCTCACCCAGAGCTTACTTTTGCTCTAAGCTTTATTTTCCTCAATTACCACAAATTGAATTTTATGATATTTCTAAGATTTGCTTTTATGGCATCTGCTTTCTATAACTCTTTTTCATTTTGTGGGAAAATTTATTTTTACTGCTGTCTAATCATCATTTCTATTTATGGACCACAGTAAAATGGTAGTAAATTGTTTTAAATTATACAATAACGTTAAACAAATTATTTACGATTATTTCTGTTGAAAATTACAAGGTTTGTTTATTTATAATATAATAATTTAAAACTTAACTATGGACTTACAAACAAATTTATGTTATAGCTACGTTTAAGAGTCTTTTAAAATGATGTGAAAATTAATTTAACTAATGAATCTAAAGTTAACACAATTTAACAACAACAACAAAAAAAAAAAACTTCACATTCTCATAGTTGGGATTATTAAATCCTGTTAAGACAAATGTGTCCTTAAATACACACCTAAACTCAGAGAATAATGTTTCCTCATATAGATAATATTGTTTATCATCAATTATTTATCATATTTATGAAGTTTCATAAATATGATGAAGAGTTTCATAAACCTTTATCATTTCATATAAAGTTTCATAAAATTTGTAAAAACAAAGTTTATGAAATTTAATTCGTAAGAAAAAAGGCACAGTTCAAATCTCTTTATTAAAACTAATAGGACATTAAAGCATGACATTTGAAGAATGTTGTATAAAATTTTCATAAAGAAAGATTACAAAACACGGCAATGGCAGCAATTATTCGGACATGTCGAAAAAAAGTAGAATTGCGGTGCCCCTCATAACTTGGTGCTGGGTCATCTGAAATCTAAAAATTAAAGTTCATTAGACAGATAATAGTTTTCCACAGGTAACGCTGGGGGGGGTTTTCGAAATTTTAATTTTTCACTTTTTTGGAACACTTTAAAGGGAAAACCGCTATTTTTAGTTAAAAAAAATTGGCTAATTTGTTATTGTAAAATAAAAATTATTAACAAATTAAAAAAAACTGTCCAGCCTTACCTCATAAATTATGTACAGAAATAGTTTTAAAAATTTCAAAATGATCGGTGCAGTAGTTTTGAAGTTATGAGGGGCACCGACTTTGAAAACGTGAGTTGTGGGAAAAAACGCTTTAAAGTTGTGAACACTAAAAAAACTGGTATGAAACGTTAATAAGCTAATTTTATCGGTTTACCTTACACTGAATCATCAATACCAGGTCCATAAAGGATGTTGCTATTATCCATGATATCTAAAGCACCTTTTTGCTCCTGTCTACGACGAATCCTGCCTTCTTTAGTTTGTCTCTCAGCTTCCTGCACTGCTTTGCTTATACGTATGGAGTCAGTTGATAGCCGCAATCATGAGCACTTGATCCACTATTGATTCTCATGTCTCGCATGATGGTTAGTAAAGCAAAATAATCTTCATTGAAGACACTGGCTGCCACATAAGCTGCAATTTCAACGATGACAGAGGTTCCACTCAAGTGCTTTGGTGAAATTTGCCTTCGTTTTTACGTTTTTGCGGAGGTATAATTTTTCTAGGTCGATATAATCTCGAAGCAGCTGATTGTCTATCATATCTTGTAATTTTTTTAGGCATTTTAGTGATAATTTAACACAAAACTTAATGATAACGGATCTAAAATGATACGTAAATAGGAACGCACGTGTACGTCTGCTCGATAGAATATTTACTGCTACACTAAATTTTATACTCTACGCTGACATACTTGACATAAAAATACTCGTAACTTCATCAATTTTGATCCAATCGACTTGACATTTTAACACAATATTCTTAACATATTAAGCATTTATTTAAAAAAAATAAAAAAAAAATGCAAAAAAAAAGGTAAATACCTCAACCCGTAGATTAATTTTAAATATATTTTTTTAGATATAATATGTAGGGCTCGGTACTTCATGTAAATACATATTTATTGTCGTTAGCTGGGGAACAATGTTAACCAAATATCCTTGCGAATCATCAGATTTGTAAAAAAAAAAATGGAATCGATTTGCTAGTGTATATTTCGCTATAAATGCAAATTCTAATGCATATTTTTTCATATTTTATATTAAAATGCATATTTTTAATAAATTTTTTTAATTTTATACAATTTAAAAAGTAAAATATTTTTCAGATTTATACAAATATTTTATCACGAAAAGAAAGATAATGCAATTACTAATTTTTTGATTTTGATTTTGATTTTTTTTTAAGATTTCAAAATTTTTTGGGAGAAAAATTTTACATCTTAGAAAATAATAATGCTATATATTGATAACATTGATGTATGATACAATTCTGCTAAAAACTATTTTTATGTGCAAAAATTGGCATGCTTATTAGGGCGTTTTGATTTGTAGGGAGGCAAGAAAATCGCTCAACGTACAAGGAAAATCGTATTTTAGGGATCAAAATAAGAAACTTTGCCGAAGGAACCATACCTCTAAAACGAATTCAGATATCCCGACTTTTGACGACGTAGGGTCAAATTTTGAAAAAGTCCACTTTGATATTTCAGAAAGTAGGAGTAATCTCTTCAAGATTATGAGAGCTACTTCTTCTCCGGGAGACGCGCTAGGGGTTACAATTTAATTTGAAAGAGGGCCTTTTTAGCCGTGTTTTTATAGCAAAATGTACAAATCTCGGGATATAGATATTTTAGAAAGTAGGAAGAGTCTTTCCAAGATTAGGGTCTCTATTTCTCTCCGGAAGACGCTCCAGCAGATGAATGTATAAATTATATTCGATTGGGTTGGATTCGATTGAGGCACTCCAAATGGGTCAAAGTGGGATTTTTCAAAATTTGATCCTTCGGGTCAAAAGTCGGGACATCAGAATTCGTTTTAGAGGTATGGTTCCTTCGGCAAAGTTTCTTATTTTGATCCCTAAACTTAACCCTTTACTGCATGATGTTACACAAACTCACAATATTTTTTCCGTAAAAACTACTAAACATACACATTAAATTAATTGAAAATCAGTTAAAAAAAGAATTACTTACTTTTCGTTTAAAACAATTGGATTTTTTAGTTTATTTTCAACTGTGAAAAAATTAATTGACAAAATCGGTAAAAACAATATATTTTTTCGTTTATTTCATTACTCAATATAATATAACAACTTTTTGTCTTAAATAGAAAATTATAACTGAATATTTTAACTATTACCGAAAGTCCGGTTTTTTGTTTATTTTGTTTATTGAATAACAGACAGAAAGTTTAAAAATATATTTCCTTTGTATATTCCATTGAAACAACTTTACCGAATAACTGTTGAACTTTTATGGAAAAGTTCTTGTGAGCGTATATGCAATGAATAATTTGGACCTTTTTGTTAACATGTTTGGGTATATAATTCATAATCTTTTTCTCCATTACTGTTATACAATAAAACATTTTAATGTTTAATATCAAGCATTTTCAAAGTCAAAGTAAATTTGGAAATAAATGATTTTTATTGCAATTTTTCATTAGTCCATAAAACCGATAAGTCGAAAATTTTAATATTTGTTTAATATTTATGAATAATTTCATAAATATGTATAAAACTGTTGTTGTGTGATGGGTTTTGTTCGGCTCGAGGTCATAAAGTTTAGAAAATAAAAACACAAATTTTGCATGTTTTAATTTTTTTATTAAGAAATTGTTTTTTGTGCATATTTCGATCATTTTCGCTGTACACGTTCAGGATAATGCTAAACAAAAAATACAATTATGGCCCATTAATTAATTATTTTGTTCGAAATACTTATAATTAACAGATCATTAAATGTATGTAATCTTTGTTAGTATTTTATGTGTTATACACATATTTTATTTAGTACTTATTACTCTGAAGATGGTGAGGAAAGCTGTTCAAAATATCGACAATAAACAATTTCTAGATTAAAATTAAAACATAAAAATTTGTGTTTTTAATTTTCAAACTTTATTACCTCTAGCCAAACAAAACATAGCTCACAGAATCCGTAAAGGTCAACTATATTTTTATAAAAATTTTGGAAACAGCTTCATCTTATCTATGAACTATTAAATAACATTAATAAAGCATTTCATAAAAATTTGTGAAGCTACTTCCTCATATTTATGAAACATTTCATAAATATGAAGAATGGCTGTCATACACTTGCCATTTTATGGAACAACTTTATCATATTTATAAAGCAGGGACCGTAACGGTAATAAGTGATATCAAAAAAGTTCCTTTATAACAGTTATTTTGTGGCTTAAAAAGAAAAAAAAAAAACATCCAAAACAGTAAAAATAAAAGATCGGATCACACTTATTTCGCCTTCATTAAATAAAACTCTTTTCAGGAGTTTTATTTTTTCCGTCTTAAATAAAACTCATTTGAGGAGTTCTATATTAAAACTTATTTGAGGAGTTTTATTTCTTCCGTCAGAGAAAAAAACTAATTTTATTTAAATTGACACTCAAAGCTTGTCGCTTGCCAGATCAATTTGTAAGGCAGTGTAATCTAATCATTTGCATTGCAATTGAAAAAATCGTCATTAAAATTAAAACATTTTTAATTTGTTATTGTTTGATTCCTATTATTAAATGTTTGTTGTTTTATTTCTTATATCTTTATTTATCATAACTAGCTGAATAAAATCCAATTGCAATTGCATTAAGAGATAAGAAATAAAACAATAAGAATTTAAAACGGCAGGTTCTAGTTATGCATTTTTGCTATTCGCAAGTAGGTAAAGTAATAAATTCGGTCAAAATTTTCAATAAAGTGTTTTAGTTGTGTTTGGGCATTTTTTAACCCAAACGAAATTTCTTTAAAAGAACCGAATTGGATACCCTAGTTGAAGTTTCCTATTGGATTCATTGTTAATCGGCGTTATTATCATCTGCTTATCACTCAATTTGCATATTAACTTTATATTTTACTATGCTAAAGCAAAATAATTTATTACCGTTAGGTCAAATCTAACTACCTAGTATTAATTTAGCATTAAGTGTATAAAAACTAATACTTGTTATTTGCTACTTCTTTATAATATAAATCAATAGAGTATGGCCTCGAACTTAAATAATTTTCATTTTCATTGCACAATTAAAGGTCGAAAAAAAAACATAATTTTTATTTTTAATAAAAATTATATCAAACTTGTATAAAAGACAAAGTACCGTCTAGTGTACTCCCCCTGTGTTGTTTATAAACTAAACAAAATATAAAAAGGAGAGAAAAACAAAAAAAGTGTATTGAATATCCACCAGAGGTGGACCTTACACATAACAAACAAGTTTTAAATTTATTTTTTGATCAATGGTTATAATCTTTAACTTCAAGCTCATATATTAATTAGTCCTCATGTAGTGAGTAAACTAGTTTATATGAATGTTTGATGTTTGGCATGGGATTGTTACCGCTATCAAAACGTGTTCTGATGATGCGAAACTGGAAAATTCCCGAAATAGATCTATAAACACTAGACTGGCCCTTCGATGTATGGGCGATTTTAAACTTGCTCCGAATCCCGCTCCCCGGGGCTCATTTTTTGAGGTCAATGGAAAATCTAATCCAGAAATAATTTCAGCTCATTTGAAGAATTTTTGAGCTATCCCTAGCCCTTCAAAGTTTTGAAATTTTGGTATGTTTGCAAAATTTTTCCGTTGTAAACACCCTAGTGTATAAATTATAAACCCAAATACAAAATTGTTTTTTTCCTACAAAGATGTATCTATTACCTTTCCAAAATGCCCAAATTCTCTAAATCCTGATTAAAAACAACGACAATATAGGGGTTTATATACAGATTTATTGTAAGTAATGAATAAATTAAAAGCAACACGTTACAATAAAAATTAGTTCGTCATTCGTTTTGCAACAGTGTACTTTTCAAATGACTTGAGTATTGTTGACGATACTTATCAACTGTTAATAACAAGAACTGCTTCTGCTCTTCATCGCGAGTGAGGAGCTGGTTGAATTCTTCTATTAGTTTTACCTTACGTTCAGAGACGTCATTGACTACCTGCATTTTTTGAACAACTTGCAAGCCTTCAATGTACGAATTATGTTGTGGCCAAGTAGAAGGTTCATAAGCCATGAATTCAGTAGAGATATTGAATCTTTTAAAAAATTCCGCGGTTCTCTTTGTAACGAAAAACGCTAAAGTTTTGTTTTTAAATGAAGGTACATCTTTCGGTTGTATAATATTTCGATTTTGAAATATGTTGTCATGTTCAGATGGATCACCTCGGAGAGACTGTACCATTTTTGCTTTTACATCAACATTTATGCTGTTGTCAAAAAATGCTAAGCCAACTGCTTCATCAGAAAGATACCACAAATGGCCACACATTTTTTTTAATGCTGCATTCGAAATATCCTTGTCCACTATACCATAATTTTGCAAATCAATTAAAAAAGCCAAATCAACATTGGGAGCAGCGGCGGCAAACGGTGCGTAAAACCAGGCTTTAACATATAATGTTACGACAAATAAACATATATCGCGTATTCCTTTGAGCTCGCGCGCTTTTAGTTCAAATTGTCCGCGAAACAAATAAATTTTCAAGCAATATATTACTTTCGCCATCCACCTGGCGTGGTGAAATGCTCCAGGCGAGCGGAATGAGACTCCAGATGGCGGCGTTTTTCCCAAGAAAATCAGAACAAGCTTAAGAAACTCAGCATAGTCGGCTCTGCTGTGTTTTTCGTTCAATTGGTCAATGCAAAAGCTCCCGATTTCGTCTGATATGTTCGACAAGTCGACATTATCATCATCCAAAGCCGTTTTATATTCAGCAACATCTAGTTCTTCTACAATAAAAGTAAAAGCATTGAAATTAGTTTCAAGTTACATTGAAATACATGCTTCGTATATTTTATACAACAAGAACATACCCCATTTAGCTTGAAATCTCTTGAATAAAAGCACATCCGGCGCAGATGTTGCCCCCATTTTTATATCAAAGACCGCTTTAAGAACAATTTCATAAATATGATGACGACAGGCCAAAATCAAGCTTCGCCCGAGCCCCTGCTGAAGTAGCGTGCACGCGCCATTTAACCGTCCTGTATTCGATGCTGTTGTGTCGCAACAAATCGCTTGAATATTTTGTTGCAAACCCCATTCAGTAATAACATTAATTACCGCGGCCGATATCTGATGGCCAGTTCCATTTCGTATAGATGGGATGCCAAGCAGTTGATCGCCATTCTTATTGGAGACGATAACGGGAAGACGGTCAATCTTTGATTTTCCATGTATACTGGGTAACAATTTGCCATCAAAATGAACAGTGCATGGCATATCCGGATTCAATTTGTAATTATCTTTTATTTTGGTAGCAATTGATTCGCGTTGTAATTGTCGTACTCGCTGTAGAGTGATCCGATTGATTATCAATTTTTGAACGTCGTGGCCTAGCGACTCAGCAACTGCGACCAGTAGATGAACAGCATATCTATCTGAGACCTTGCATTTATCGAGAGCAGACACAATTCTTTCATTGATAAAATTAAATATGCCTCTTTTAGAAGATTGTACTGTATTCACAGCAAAGTCCACATCCATTTCGGAGTCGGTTTCAACAAGTTCGTTCATTTCAATAGTAGTATCATTTGAATCGATATCATCAAGATTACTTGTATCTGAAATAGATGCCAACTGTTCCTCCTCCCTTCTTCTCCGCTCTGCTTCAGCTTGTATGCGATCCAATCTTGCCTTCTCTTTTCGCATGGCGACTGTATCAATGCCTAATATGACGCCATGCCGACCCTTTCTTTTATTTATTAAAAATTGCTTGTCGGCTTTGTTAGTCATAACGTCCATGGCATTTGCTGCTGCGATATCGAACAATTCTTCCAACTTCTTTAGAAATGCCTTTTCACTCTTCTTGTGTGCTGCACTTTCGCGGCTTCTATGTTTAAATAATTTATGCCACTTACCATGCAACAATAACAATTTGTCAATGCACTTATCTTTGCGTTGTGTTGGAATGTAAGCTTTATCCCAAAAACCGCACGCCTCATTTACAACTATAGCTGCACTAGCACGCAACGAAAGTCTTTGGTCGTTATAGATACTGAATAATAGCGATAAAACTTGCCCTTTGGATGGTAACTTAGCGCCTAATATTTGTGTACAAGGTTCACCGATTAAATAAACACGAGTTTTAGAACGAGTTGAAAACATTTTGAATAAAACTGTGCTGTTCAAAATAACGTAACAGCTGTACACTGCTATTGTGAATGAACATTAGAGTGGTGCAAATAAATGAAAATGTGGTGCATACAAACGTGAACGACTCTAATGAACATATATAAATAGACAATTCACAATGAAATAAGGTACGTTCACGTTGACTATAACAGCAATATCTTTGTCATTTTTAATCCGAATTTAGAGATTTTGGGCATTTTGGAAAGGTAATAAAAGCATCTTTGTAGGAAAAAAGCCATTTTATATTTGGGTTTATAGTTTATACACTAGGGTGTTTACAACGGAAAATTTTGGCTCAAAAATTCATCAAATGAGCTGAAATTTTTTCTGGATTAGTTCTTCCATTAACCTCAAAAAATGAGCCCCGGGGAGCGGGATTCGGAGCAACTTCAAAAATAAGGGCCAGTCTAATAAACACATTACTGAAAGGTCAAATAATAAATTTGAAAACAAAAAACTCTATAGATAATTTGTTAGGACAGTATCCTAATAAAGAAATATATAGTATGGCCTCGAACTTGAATAATTTTCAATTAAAGGTCGAAAAAAACATAATTTTTAATAAAAATTATATCAAACTTGCATAAATCAATTGCTTTATAACGTTGAGTAGTGAAGATCACCATATTTATTAAGTTTTTCATATATATGTTCAAACTTTTTCCCTGAGTGTGCTTACTATTTACCTTTCGTCTTCACACAGCGTAAATTACTAGTCATAAAAGTAGTTTTCGGTACATATAAAGGTTTAGTTTTCGATACATATAAAGGAAAGCTTTCAATAACCAACAACGTTTTTTTAAACGGTATGTTATTTAAAGGTTTTGCTGTCGTTAAAATTTTTGGCGTAAATTGAGGTATATGTGTATTTATTAAGTCTCATTATGAAAAAATCAATTATGTTTATGAAATAAAAAAAGATGCATAAACAGTTTCAAAGACTTCGATAGCATTTGTATAAAAAAATACAAAAGACTTAAGAGACAAACTTGTCATCGTATCTTGCAATTTTTAAATGTGGGAGTTTTTTTTTAACAATTTTGTTTATTTTTTTTTTTACTATTTTTACAGTAACAAAATAAAAATAAACTACTCATTTTCAACACTTATTGCTTAAGTTTAAATATCATAGAAAGGCATATTGAGTCAATGAGTAAGAAAATACTATTGATGCCAGCATATTGTTGCATTGTGTTGTGCTGCATGTGGCATTAATGCAATACAACAACCAAAAACCGCAAAAATCAATAACTATATTTCGTTATTTTTTGTTAGAAAAATAAGTAATATAGCGAACAAAAAAAACGTTAATAAAATAAAATTTTATAATTCTATTGAAAATTCGCTTTGCTCAAATGCGAGTATAATATCTAATACAATTGTGTTTATCTTTATTTGAAGAGTCATACCTATAAACAGAAAAAAGAATATGATGCAACGCCTACTTAAAAACTATTTCCTTTTAAAAAATAATAACGATTTTATTTTACAAAAGGTAAACCTTTTGTGGTAAAAAACCATTAAAATTCCGGACTTGAATACAAAAATGTGAATAGGTTGCAAAGAGGTCAAAAAGTAGCAACAACCATTGTGAATTTTCATAATTTGCCACAATGTAACCTTTAACAAAACTACAAGAAACTTAACAAAAATCTGTATATTCTGTAACTTCTTGAAAACAAATAAAACTTTAACAATATAGAAAAAATGGAAATGTCATTTTAACAGTGCAATTTCGTTTTTTTTTTTTGTGGATGCATTAAAAAACTAAAGTTTCAAAACCTGAAAAAAGGAAATAAGTATAAAACGTGAAAGGGCGCATTTGAAGTCTTTTAATAATGACTTTAAATAGTTAGTTTTAATCAGCATTAAAGATCGTGGTGTTAAAAGTTGCTTCATTTATTCATGTTTTCTAGCTAAAGATCATGGGGATGGATATAAACATTATGCTATATACTTCATGCATACCAGGTACAGTAAAATCTTTATTGAAAGACAACCTTTATTGAAAAACAACAACTTATTAAACCAACAATAAAAACTATACAAAAAAAACTATTATTGAGTTTCGATAAAAATATTTGTTAATTCAATTAAAAGTTTAATTGATCAATTAAAATAATTTGTAACTATTTAATTGATTTGAGTTTGAACTACGTTTTTAATCATACCACAACCGACCTGACCTTTTTTACAATGTAATTTATACTACGTGTTCGGCAAAAAAATAAACCATATGTTCTTCTGCCAAATTCTTTTTCGTTGTCTGTTTTGGTCGATATGGGCCAAAAGCGCCGAATATCAAAAACAAGTTCATGAAAATTAAAAAGCATATTCGTAAACTATTTATATTACCAAGATATAAATTTAGTCGAAAAATACAACTGTTGTGCTTTTACTTAAGAAGATATAGCGATAATGCAAAATTGAGCGAAAACGCACCATAATTTCAATGTATATAAGTTAGACTTAAAGGCTTCGCTAATAATCTTTCCTTCAAATTTCATAAAAATCCGTCTATACGATTTCCAATTATGACGATGTCCTTTAGAGGATAGCTTTTAGAATCCTGTATGGCCTTGGATCAAAATAAGAGATTTTTTTAAAAGCTTAAGCCTCAATCTTACTTTGTGTTTACTAGCAATAGTTTTCTAGACAACATAAATATTAGATTTCGTTTTCAAATTTTTTTTTACTTTGATTTCTGGATATTATTACTTTTTAGAAGGTTTTTGTATCAATAAAAATAATGGCGTATTTTTTTTTTTTAATTCCAACTCCTTCCCGTGCCTATAGGCGACTAAAATCGCGGATTTTGGGTCCCTTTTCCCATACAACAAAACCGGCTTAATATATGCCAAATCTGACTTCAGTATTCGACTCTACGGGAAAACTTAGGCCCATAAGCTTTTTTTTAGTTTTTGGAATGCACCAGAGTGCATAATTAGAGTGGTCCAAAAAAATTATTTTTTAAAAAAAAATTAAAATATTTATTTTTGTTAATATACAATGAAAAAATACTTACATCTGACAAAAATGGTCCAAAAATTTTAATTTTGTAGTTACCCGTTCAAAAGTTATTAAAATTTAAAAATTTAATTTTTTAGTGAATACAAATTAATTTATTGGTTTTGTAATTTCTATTTAACAACAATTCTAATTAATTATATTCCTTTCCACAGCAGATAAAGCTAAATAATTTAAATTATCTTTATTTTTAACTAAACACGAGTAGTTCAGGCGCGAAATTATACCAACAAGTTGTTCGGTGTAAATACTTGCTGATTGTATATTTTTAGCTTGTTCGATTGCATTACGAAAACCTTTCTGGGCTGGCCACTCAACAGCGTTATAAAGCATAAAGGATATGTTAATTCTAAAATTAACCAGAGTTTTTAAACTTTAAAGAGTAATAAAATCAAACGGTGACTTACTAAAAGCGGAATCAAAATATGCCAACTTGTTAGCTGCATCAACAACATTATTAACCACTTCTTCTCCCTCTTCTACTTCTATAAAATCTTTTTTATAAAGCATTTATTATATTTATAATTATATTTATTATATAACTTTTGAACGGGTTGCTATAAAATAAAAATGTTTGCACAATTTTTCTCAGCTAGGAGTACTTTTTCATTGTATATATAAAGAAAAATTAAATTTTTAAACTTTAATAACTTTTGAACGGGTAACTACAAAATTAAAATTTTTGGACCATTTTTCTCAGATGTAAGTGTTTTTTCATTGTATATTAACAAAAAAAATATTTTAATTTTTTATTTACAAAATTATTTTTTTGGACGACTCTAATTATGCATTCTGGTGCATTCCAAAAACTAAAAAAAAGCTTATGGGCCTAAGTTTTCCCGTAGAATCGAATACTGAAGTCAGATTTGACATATATTTAGCCGTTTTTGTTGTATGGGAAAAGGGACCCAAAATCCGCGATTTGAGTCGCCTATAGGCACGGGAAGGAGTTGAAATTAAAAAAAAAAAAATACGGCATTATTTTTATTGATACAAAAACCTTCTGAAAAGTGATAATATCCAAAAATCTATTTTTTCAAAACTAACTCTAATAAATATGTTTTTAGAATTTTTGAAAAATGTGATCATTTGAAACTATTTATTTTTAAAAATTTTATGAAAAAAAAATATTCGGTTTTTTTGCTATTTTAAGTATAAAAATTGTCCTAACTGGCAGCACATCACACAAGATAATAGTTTGCAAATCATTCATGCGCCCCTTTAGTCTGCACATAAAAATTATTTCGCAAAATATTTTGTAAATTTGGATTTCTGTCGAAATTAATAAAAATAATTTAATACCCCGCCTGGAGGCTTTCTTGCTGGTTAGATGGTTAATTAAAATTGTAGGCAAAAGCCAAAAATTGGGAAATAATTTAAAAATCTTTAAACTGAAAAAATCGTTAACATATGAAAATAATCAACAAAATTTTAAAAAATCCCCAAAATTTAAAAAATCATCTAAAATAAAAAATTTGCAAATAATATCGTCAAAAATGTTGCTAAAATTTTAAGACAACCCGGTTACATATAATTATGCATTATTTTATATAACTATATATATGTTATTGCATGATATTATATGTAAATATATATGTTTATGTATGTTAAATCTCAATTTTTTAATGCTATGCCACATATAATTACATTTTATTACATATAAACCAATATATAATCACATATGACATATACAATTATATATGGTAATCTAACTATGTACGAATACATGTGTTATTAGACATAACACAAATCAAAATTATATATACGAGGGCGGATCAATAAGTGCGTGACTTTTTGAATTAAACACAGTTTTTTTTTGCAAAAAAAGAAAATTTTATTCAACATAATCTACTTTTAGCTCAATACACTTAGTCCAACGTTTCTCAAATGTTTGTATCCCTTCCAAAAAATAGGATTTTTCGAGGTTCAGGCATTTCGTTGATCAATAATTTCATCGTTGGAGCTAAATCTCTTTCCATCGAGCCATTTCTTAAGATTTGGAAATAGGCAATAGTCACTGGGGCTAAATGCGGTGAATATGGCGTAGCCCAATTCATGGAATTTTGCCATTGAGACTGGACACGTGTGCACTAGGGTGATAACTTTTTTTGGACAACATTCTCCCCAGGGGTTTTCTAATGGCAAATATTGTATTGATGATAAAAAAAACTATTTCAGTTCAATTTGGTAAAAAAAACCTTGCGCACCGACAGCGATTTCTAAAATGCCTTTAATATATTTATTTTAAATTTTTTTTAATAACAATTTTTTTTAAATATGGTTTATACATATGTAAGTAAGCAAATTTGGAAGAAAACTATTCCATTGACTCGAAAACGGACTTTACTATTGATATCAGCATGCCCTAATTATATAGATGTGATGGTCAGACGTTGAGGCATCAAAAAAAGTTTTTTTTTTAACTTTGTTTGATTCCAAACTTTAACGCGTTTGGTGCGGAAACTTTTTTAACGATAGCGAAAAACTAAAATTGCAGTTCTTAATATTTGTCCATGCCCTACACGATTTTGTCTGGGGAGATTTGATATTTACAAAAAATGCAAAAAGTTATTGCCCTAGTGTGCACCCGAGCATTATCTTGATGAAAATTAACTTTTTTCTTGGCCATATGGGGTCGTTTTTTTTTTAATCCTCGTTAAATCGGTCCAATAAGTTGGCATAATATTCGCCGTTTATTGTTTTTTCCCTTTTGAAGGTAATCGATGTGGATTATCCCGCGTGCATCCCAAAAAACTGTTACCATCACCTTATTGGCCGACAAACTTACCTTGGCCTTCTTCGGAGCCGGTTCACCCGGAGAAACCCATTGTTTAGACTGCTGCTTGGTCTCCGGAGTATTGTAATGGATCCATGTTTCATCGACAGCTACAAAACACCGCAAAAACTTATTTAAATTGCGGTTAAACAACTTCAAAGAATCCTTTGAAGTTGTCACACGATTACGTTTATGGTCAATTGAGAGGAGCAAACGAGGCACCCATCTTGCAGAAAGCTTTCTTAAACCCAAGTGATCATTAAAAATCGCAACCACACTGTCATTTGTGCTTGTGTGACCACAACGAAAGTCAGTAAACCAATTTTTAACCATTCAAAGCGATGGTGCAGAGTCCCCATAGTATTTACCAAGCTTTTCCTTGGTTTGATTGACGGTTTTTTTTCGCAAAAAATAATGTTTAATGAGCACTCGAAATTCACTTTTTCCATTTTTAAAAAAATCCACGAGGTTGTATGTTTTGAACAGCTGTCAAACGCGACGTAAATGACGGAACTTGCTCAAAATTTGACAGTAGTCTATTAACAGGCGGGTACTTGATGGGAGCAGTGTTGCATTTTATATAACTACGAGGGAAGTGCCAAAAGTCACGGACTTATTGATCCGCCCTCGTAATAACATACATATATAACATTGAAACGTGTTTTATTTTGGATAAAACGACATCTTGACCTATTCGTAGGTATATATCGTCCCATACTATAACAATGTATATCTTTTTCGGGACAAATCTATATATAGCATAAAAACCAACAATTTTTTTGAAGGAGTACCTTCTTAGTTTATTTTTAAAATTTTTTGGCAAAGAAGGGCTTAAAAGTTTGAAAATGCTGCGCTTATTATGTAGACATTTATAAAATTTCCATAGATTAATTTTGTTCCACCACGGAATCATTCAGTTTCAAACAAGTACTTTTATTTATTGTTTTAAATTGAATGATATAGTGGACCCAAATTACTCCATGAAAATTGTATATAAATATATTTCGAAATATGTGCTGACCATTACCAAATTGAGCAAAATTCTGTACAAAAATTAAAATGCTGCGAGTAGCGAATTATAGGTATTCTCGATTTTTTTCCTCATAATCAGCGTCTGAAAACCGCAAACAAGTAATATGTTACTTAATAACTTTTTATTGACTTAAATGATATAGTAGAATGATCATATATTCGTATGAAATTGTGTATATTTTCATACAATCATACATTTAACATTTTGTGCAATTTTATCAGATAAAAGCTATGATCTAACTATATTTAGATGTATCAGTTAGAATAAAATCATTTACAATTATATCAGTTCAAAATCTAGGATTTAAATAATTATATCTATTTGTATCAGTGTAGATATAAACTGATACAATTAGATACAAAACTAATACAATCTAATACAATTCCATTGGGTCATGATTCGGATAAAAAATTGTGTATACTGCAATTTTGCCAGAAAAAAACTCGGATCTAATTATATTTAGATGTAGATGTAGGTTTACATAACACATACAATTATGTTATGTCAAAATCCGGATACAATAATATCGGATTTGTATATAAATATATCTATTTGTATCAGTTTAGATATTAACTGATACAATTAGATACAAAACAGATACAATCTAATACAATTCTATCCGGCCATAATTCGGATAAAATTGTACTTGACATTAATATAATTGCAGCAAATTAGATCTAAAGCCATGCAAACAGATAAAATTATATGGGCCCATATTTCAAACAAATAATTTCTTGAATGAAAAAATTGAAAAAATTTACAAAATTTAAAAGAATCGTTAAATATAAAAAAAAAAATATTATCATCTTGGTGTTTTTATATAGATTGGCGATTTTTTATAATTTTAGCAAATTCTTTCAATTTTGGCGATTTTATTATTTTTAATGATTGCCTTTCAATTTAAGCGATTAAATTTTTCCGTTGTTTTCTGTTATTTTGGGGATTATTTTTATTTTGGAGTTTTTGTTTTAAATTTTACCGATTTTCTATTTAATAAACATTTTTCAAATTTGTTTATTTTTAAACATTTTTCTGATTAATTAAAATTTTAGCATTTTTTTAATTTATTGCCATTATGGTTTATAAAAACTGAAAATTTTCTGTGCACCAAATTCATTGTATATAAAAACTTTTTTTTAAATATTATTAAGTTTTTAATTAAAATTGAGTTTGAAAGACTTTATTAAATAATTGAGCTCTAGGTCACGTTTGTATTTATAAAATATCCTTTATTATTTTATATATCTCCAATATTTCGTCATTCTTTGAATGACATCTTCAGGGAGTATGAACAACAACAAACAATATTAAAACAAAAAAAACTTTTTTGCCGCTAACCTCCACTCTGGTCAACACAACATTTTGAAATCTAACAGAAGTTTAATTGAAATTTTATTGACAATATTTGTTTCTGTGTTTTTAAATAAACTATTACCCTGCCAGTGCTTAGTTATTTTCGCCTAAATATTGCTGTCCTCTCCTGGGAGTTTTTCATGTAGTTGCAACACTTGTTGTACTTAGTTGTAGCTGTGGTAACTGCCTTCTGCTTATGTTAATACGAAATATTGTATTTTTTTTTTATTTCTAAATGTCAGGAAAATTACTGCAATTGCTGAAAATCACAAAATAGGTTATTAGTTTTGTTTTGTCTTTAGTTAAGTTGAAATTTTGTTTAGTGAATTCAAATTGATTTTAAAGTATTAAAACGTGTTTGAAAGGCTAAGCATTGGTATGGTTTTTTATACCGTAAACTTAAACAAATAGTTGGTATTGATTTTATTGACCTTTCGATAGTAATTGTTTATATAGGCGTCATACTGATTGTTTGATTTTCAGTGGAAATTCAAGGTGATTATTTTTTAAATGGTTTTATAATGTCCTAATAATAAATCAAAATTTTTAATAAATAACTACACACAGAGAGCTACTTAAATTAGAAATTTAATAGAAATTTACTTAATAAGACATCTGCGGTCTCAATTGTGATAAGTGATTTATATAGACTCAAATGACCTGATGCGGAAACTAGGTTTTAAATGTTTCCAGTATATTAGCAAAATAGAAAAAGTATTTGATTACCACCACATACTATATCTAGCTGGTGTATTCCACAAATTTTCGATACGAACTTCGAAAATAAATATGAAAATAAATATATAGTTATTCAACGTTCCTATGATACATGTGCTATATTAAGTTTTTCGAAATTCGCGTTCTTAAAGTTCGACATTTTTAGCAACACTAAAAAAAGACCCAATGGTTAAACTTCTCTAACTTATTAATTTTTTATCCAATTTTTACAAATCTTATGTCATATAAAATATTGGATCTTCTGCTTTTAGATATTTTAGGAGAAAGCTTGCAAATATTTCAAAAACTACATCTTTAATTTTTCTTAAACAGATAGATAATATTGTTTTGTACAACATATCCGAAATTTATAGCGGATTCTGCATAGTGTCGAAAAATATTTAGATTTTAATAAGAAATTTTTGTATTATTTCTCAATGGAACCTACTCGAAATTTTGGTTATGTTGTACTAGACAATATGATCTGTCACCATAAATTGTTTAAGAAATATCGAAGTTGTAGTTTTTGAAATATTCGCCAAAAAGGGCGTTTATGCATATTTGTAAACTTTCTGTTAAGAGACTGTATGATTTTCTAATAAAAATCTAAAATTAGAAGATAGAATCTTTCATACGAGATAAAATTTATAAACATTTGGTATTTGTCTTAATTTTGCTAAAAATGTTTAACTTTGAGAAGCGATAGAATGCAAAATACGCCGAATTTCATAAAACTTAATACAGTTGAATAACGTTGTGCTCACTTTCAATTAAACCCAAACACATCCATTCCAAAAACGACTTAAATCGAATTGAAATTTTTTGGAAATATTCAGCTGGTGTGAAGAGTTTTAAAATATTGATCTTTTATATTTGAAATTTACTACTTATTAAAAATGAATGACCAACTATTTAAAAACAGGTCTACGTAATTCTCTTACAAATCAAATGTTTCTTGTTATTTATTTTTGAATATTGTTTTAAAAAATAAATATTTTTTTCAACTATTTGAAGTTGTTCTATTTTTTATTTGCTTTTGTTCGTTGTTTTTTTAATGTACAAAATGTAAACACACACTACAAATACAGCTTTTTGAATGAATTTAGTGTGTTCGTAATCTTTCTCAAGTTATTGTAATTTGAGTTGAAATAAATTTGTATATAAACAAACAATTTTAATAAAATTAATAAAAGAATTTTTGAATATATGAGTAATTTTAAAAATGTTTGACACCTGTTGAATCTGGCTTAAATTGCCTCTTATTTCTCAAGGTTTTTGAATTGATGGATCCTAGCGTGCTACGTAGACTACGCTTAAAAACTGTGACATGCTAAATTTTCAGGTTAAAAAGCCTTCATCAAAATTTATTGTCTTTTAAAAGCCGCAAAATTATAACAATAAAATTATAACAATAGTTTTTCATTCATTATCCGATTTTAAACATTCGCAGATTTTCCAATGTGTTTTTGCGCCATTTACGGAAATTGAGTTTTGAGAAGAGAATTTGAATTTGAGGTATACCAAGTTGATCAATGCACCAATAACTGAATATGAACATCACAAACTTATAAGGACTTTGCGTAAACTTTTTTTAATGTAAAGTTTTCCTCTGACATTAAAAATTATATTTGAAATTGACTAGCGTATAATGTCAATTGAATTTCTTTGCAAATAGCGCCTCCGAATCAAGAAGTTATTTTTACATTTTTATTTGCAAACATATTAGGAACTATTTTACAAATATATTTTTTTTTTTTTGCATTTATAAAACATGATTTGAGAACATAGTTATTTAGCTAGAGTGAATATTCACGGCGGAATTCATAAAGTGCAATTAAATTTTGCATATTACTAGCAAGTACAGCGGCAGTTTTTTCCAAACAGATTTTGCTTTATGATAACTTAAGCGATGTATCAATTCCAAACCAAAACGTTCTTCAAATAAAATATATATGCTGAAATCTAAATAATATTCAAACCAAAATGCATAAATAATTTTAAAGACTTTAAACTTTATGGAGCAAACCAAATTTGCATAACCCTGATAAGCATCCTTTTATAAAATCTTTAATTTTAGGAATTTAAAAGTATTTAATGTAATGTCTTTAAAATAAGTAACTCTATACCTATTTAATATAATTAAACTGGCAAAAAATATGAGTTATCCAAAATAATCGATGTTTTCTTTTTAAGTTCTAATATCCCTATGGGGAATGAGGAGTCAATTGACCTAAAAGTGACTGGTTAAAAAAGGACTTATCACAGGACTGGTATAATTTAATACTGAAGTGGGTTAATCAGTGTCAATTTTCCTTAAATTACCAATCCTGTGACTGGTAAAGGGAGGACATACCACTTAACCAGAATGCTTATTAACAAGAAAAAGCCAGTTGGCCAGAATTTTACCTATTGGAAGCTGTTTAGGTTTCGTTTATTTCATACGACATGGCCCTTTTGCGACAGTCTTGTGGTATGCCTATCTTGGTTAGTCCTGTGGCATGCCACTATGTTGTTTAAAGAAGGACAAATGACCCCCTCCTATGACAAGCCAATGCTAAATTTCCAGTTGTTTACATAGGGTAGGGTTTAGCAGAGGAAAGGTCTCTGGCAAGAAGGGATCGATCCTGTGGCACACGCATAACTGGTTTTATTCCCCATAGGGTACAATCAGGGAACTTCTGCTTTAAAAATATGTAATTGTTTGGGTTGTAATACAGTTTATTTTTTCTTTAATATAAATGTCAGTCATTTGTAGAACAAATTAAAATATTTACTAACCTTGTAGTTCATTTAAAAAAACAACCCATATCAAATGACTGTTTTATGATTTTACATTCATTTTTTACAGTTGTTTTTTGTTATTTAAAAAAAATAAAAATATTATTCAAAAATATAAAACTAAATGTTTGTTTATTTTTTACTACCATGTGGTTAATTTTTACTATCATTTTTTGGAACTTAAAAAACAAATGACAATGTTAGTTGAATTTACTGTAATGTAAGTCATCCTTTCTTTAAATGAAATGTCATTTGTTTTCAACTACATTTGCAGTGGTCTTTACCTACATAGTATTCTAAGTGTACTTATTCCTTTTTGTATTAAACTAATGGGGTAATTAACTAGGTTTTAGCCAGTAATTATCAATTGCGATAAGGTAATACAAATAGTAAACTGGTGTTGAGAAAAGTAATGGCGTGTCTTTACATTGTCTACATTGGGTATGTTAAAAACTATACAAAAAACAGACTAGGTACTAGTGTCAGGACCGTAGCCAGGTGGTACCCTGGAACCCAGTTCTAAATTTGAATTCTATCTTAAAAGCCAAAGAAAAACTGTTCCTATCTCATAATTATATTCTACAACGAAACCCTTAGTTTTCTAATTATATAAAGTTTCTGATTTCGATGGCTTTTTCGAAGTGAAAATTAGATGTAAAGGAAATTTTTTTCTTTAAAAATATTAGTTTTTGATTATCCCACACAAATTCATAAAAATTTTAATTTTTTTTTCTCATTTAAAAGCTCAAGAAATTTTTAATGATTCGCGATCTATCGAATAATTTTATAATACTTTATTCTGATTGCATTTACAGTGTGTGCCAAAAATAAACAAAATTTAAATATTAAGTAAATTATATTACTTTATAATTTTTCAACGCTTCTCAAAAGTTTCTAAAACAATGATATCCCAATACCCAGGGCAACAAGAAATGTGCTTTATCATGTTTTTTCTCTACATTGTATTGAAAATTTTATGAGATTTGTGTCCCTTTCAGAACAATTGAAGAATTCTGTTATCGATTTGTTACAACATATTTTTTGCATATTTTGCTCTTAATAACGTATGGGCAAAAAAATACGGAAAAACACAAAATATTAAAAAAATAAGAAAACAAAGCATTTTAATTTTAATTTCAATTTATTTGTTATATACAGGAATATACTAAACTTACAAAAAAATATTGCAAATATAGCGCATTGCCTGTAAATTCCTTTTGTATCCTGGTTTTTAGCCATTTGTTGCTTTTTTGATGAGTTAATCTAAATTTTTTGCCAGGTACATGATTCTATATAGTTTTCTCTTTAAGTTTTCCAAAACAGTTTCCAAGAGTATAAGTTGGGAAATGTTTAGTGGGTTTCTTTCTCTGGGCAAATATTAGATTTTCGACGATTTAAATTGTATATTGTGATTTTGAGGTAGCGGCATTAAACGAGGTTTGGCCAGCATCATCATGTTGATGATGTTTTTTGATAAATTTTTCAAGTTCGCTTCAGCGTCAAGTTTTTAATCTTACAGCCGACTTTTCATGCCCAAAAGAGGTTTTCTTTATACGCATTTATTATTCTTCATTACTTTAATTGTGTTGTATGTAAAAGTTTGTTTAAATCCCTTGTCCTGAAAATTATTAAAAATAATAGTGAATTTTTATCGTTGATCTATAAATTTATGTGTGAGATTTTATTTGTTCGGTTTTAGATCATGACAAATTTTTCTCTAAATTAACAGAAAAATTATAATTATTATATGATAATTTACTTTGACTATTAGAAAAAAAAACACAGAAAAAGTTATTAGACACTAGCATGAATGGAATGCATTTTCTGACCCACTACGGTCTTCATCAACATTCTTCGTGCCATTTTAGTGTTAATCGTAAATATCATCTATTTAACTCACATGTTAAAGAAATTGGGTAACGTTAAATCCCACATTACTCTGTGTGTTGAGTTAGAATGAAATTTACCACGAACGATTTCTATTTATAGTGTGTTTGTTTTTTCTCTAGTCATTATCATAGTTGCCAGTTTAACTTTCACTTAAAACTTTAAATGGCAGTTCTTTTCTCTAATGTCATCATATAAATTATCATATAAAAATTATAATTTTTCTGTTAATTTAGAGAAAAATTTGTCATGATCTAAAACCGAACAAATAAAATCTCACAAAATTATTAAAAATTTTAATTTTTTTTATAATGGATTTTCTTTATAAAATTTACAAATCAGTTTGCGTCGATCTAATTTGTTGAGTGACACTTTTAATACTAATTTATCAATAATAAAGGTGCTTATATTTTTTAATAATCAACTAGATAATGTTATTATATTTTCTACAAAAAAATTGTTCTAAATAAACATGTTTATTTTTAGTTACCTCATTTAAACAATTCCGTATTTTTTGCCCGTACGTTAACAACTTTTTCATATTTTGATATTAAGGGAATATTTTTGATAAAAAGTATTTTGTTAGAGCATATTTTTGTACTTTTAGAACAAAAGTTTATCATATGCCATATTTTTCCTTTTTTACATTTTTCCTTATAGAGAATTTTTATTTTTTCAATAAAAAAAAATTTCTAAAAATTCGCAAACCCCGATTTCGAAAATTCAAGCCGTTTTTACAAATTTGAGTTTTCTGTTTTAAGATTGCAATGATTTAGATTTAATAAATCTTTTATCTACTCTGTTTTGTAGCAATTGAAATAAATTTGTAGAAAGTTACTTCAACTGTACCAAAAAGTAGAGATGTCACTAATAGTATATTTGGCACTTTACCGAATATCGAATATTCGGTAGCCTGTTTAAACCGAATACTAAATATTTGCCGTTTTACTCGTTCATACATTTTCATATAAATTTAATTTTAAACTGCACTGTACTGTAAATACAGACAAAATTAAATAAAAATATATGTTGAAAAATCTTCTCAAGCCTATACAAACAGTCGTGTTTGACGTTTAAATAGGAAACTATTATGTAAAAAACTTGATTTTCTAAATTTTTGTAGATAAATATACAGTTGTTAAAGCTATTTTATTTTAACCAAATAATTGTGCCTAGTAGTGCTACTATTCGGTATTCAGATGTATAGAAACAACATTCTGATTATGCCGAATACCGAATAGTAAACGAATATTAGTGACATCTCTACTAAAACAAAGCTTTAAAATACGAATTTTTTAATAAAAAGGTGCTTTTAAAAAGCATATTTTTTAATTTTTTAAAATCGTTTTTTTAGAACATATTTCTGGATGCCCTGTTAATTAACAACTAACTACAATTGAAGGGCTTATTGTAAAAACTTGATAAGCCACATTTTATTTTAAGTTTGTTTTTGACTTTTAAAGGTTGAAAAGATGCAACAAATATTATTCTTGTAGCATGTTTATACTCTAGGTACTTGCAAGAAGTGTTAAAGTAAGACTTATATTAAATTTGATATAATTTTTATTAAAATAAAAATTATGTTTTTTTTCGACCTTTAAGTGTGCACTGAAAATGAAAATTATTCCAATTCGAAGCCATACTCTATATTCTATATTTCTTTATTAGGCTATTGTGCTAACAAATAATCTATAGATTTTTTTTTTTTATTATTTTCAAATTTATTATTTGACCCTTTCAGATATGTGTTGATAGATCTATTTCGGGAATTTTCTAGGTTCCCATCATCAGAACACGTTTTGAAAGGGGGTAACAATTCCATGCCATATAATAAATTTGAAAACAAAAAAAAAAAAACTATAGATTATTTGTTAGGACAATATCCTAATAAAGAAATATAGAGTATGGCCTCGAACTTGAATAATTTTCAATTTTTAACGAGCTTCCAACCTCCGTATATTTACAAAAATAAAGCAAATCAAACATATTAGCTAGGTTGATACTAGTATTTCGATCTGGCTAAAGATCTCATCAGAACCCGAAGTTTTAGAAAAGTTAGAGCCTCCATAATTTTCATTACTTATATTAAATATTAATCAATGGATGTGTAGAAAACAGCGAAAATCCTTAACACAATAAATGTGGCTTATCAATAATATTAATGGAAGTCTTGACTTAATTTGGTTTTTTCTTAGCCCTTAGTTAAAAATTGTTTAAGACTTTAAAAAGTGCTTTTATATTTGCGACTAAACATTCTATGCCAAATTTGCGTAATATACAATAAAATTCTGTATGCAGAATTCTGAAAATATACCACCATCACACCACCCATCCCGAAAATAAATTCCTACATCTCTGGTCATAATATCTGAAAAACACTTCAAATTGCAAGTTAACAAAGTCCAATAAAACGCCAAAGCTAACACCGCTACCATAATTGAATAATTTAATTATTTTTTTATAAATAAATCACAAAAACTTCTTCTTTTACATAACCGCATAAATGCTGTGTTGATAGTGTGTAAAACCATATAGTAAAGATGTTCAAACAATTAAAACTCAATTAATTAATAATCGTCGTAAATAAAAACAGCAAGATAAAGCAATTTTACATACAAATTAAATATAAATTTTTTTAAATATATTTACCATAAGAGACGAGTGGACACATCATTAAACATACAAGTAGACAACACCACTACACAATATTATAAAGAAACACAAAAAAAAAACTACTGTAAATCATCACTACCATAAACACTTAACATTCAATTACAATTAATTTTGATCAAACATTAATGACACTTTAGTTAAATTATATACAAAAAAATTAACAATGATTGGAACATCTTTAAGTTTAAATAAGTGATTGTTAATATATCACTAAATTTGGCTAAGGGATCATAAAAAAATAAACACAATTCGACAAATTATGGGGCATAAGTTTCAGGTTCTCTCAGATGATAATAAAGGATGTCTGTTTTATCATAAAAATTAACCTTAATAAATTGGTATAGATAGATTTAAAAAATGCCCTAAATAATGTAATGTGCTCATTAGGGTATCCCTTAAAATAAATTAGTGGTTTTATTGTAAATTATTCCAAATGGCAGAAATCGCTTTTTTTTTTTGGAAAACGTTAACCTGTGGCGTATTTTGGCAGAAAACTAACCATTTTTAACCAAAGTGTATTTTAACTACAAAATTCCAAAATTAGATATTTTGACAAATTTCATTTTGTATTTTATTTATGGTAAAATTATTCACATATGGAAGCGTCAGTTGGTGAAAGCAGTTCCGGGTATTTTAACTGCTTATTGAGTGCTTTGCGAATAGTGATTTTTTATAATAGTGCGTAATGGAAAAAAAAACATGTAAGTAAAAGATTTTCATCCAGTTAATTGTTATTTTTTGCTTAAAAATTAATAAGAGTAACATCTTAGTTAAACAATAAATTAATGGAAAGCTTGCGTAATGCTGTATTGCAGCGCAAAGTGTACTGTCTTTGGACAGTACTTTTAAAAGGACATCCGATTCCGGGAATTCTATATGTTTAAGAGAAAAAATTATTTAATACAAAATGTTAAGAACCCTATAAAGATTTAAGTTTTGAAATAAAATAAAAATAAAAATTGAAGTTTTCAAAAAAAAAAAAAAATCCGGCGCTATCTTTGTTAAATACTTTATTTGGAGAAGTCGATTTCTATATTTATAGTATAATGTGTATATGGATGGGATCGTTATTGAGGATTCAGATACTTTTGATGTTCTGGGCATGAGAATACAGTGTGTTGTCCGTTGGACAGATCACATTATTCAAGTATCGAAAGAAGCTTTCAAGTGTCTTGGTTTTCTAAACCGGTGTAAGAAATACTTCACCCCATCTGATCTCCTTACTATTTATACCACCTACATCCGGCCGAAGATGGAATATAACTCCCATATATGGGCAGGTGCTTCAAAGTCTATTTTGGGGCTTCTGGATCGTGTGCAACGGAGAGCGTTGATGCTTATCAACGACAGTAGGGTTTCGAACTCTATTGACTCGTTGGAGCATCGTCGGAATGTGAGTTGTTTGACTTTGTTCTATAGATATTACCATGGGAAGTGTTCTGCTGAGATAAGCCGACTCATCCCGAGGGACCGGGTCTCTGTTCGTACTACCCGCTTGTCAAGTAGATCTCATCCGTTTGTTGTCTATAGCCCGGCAAATCGCACAACGCATTACAGAGAAAACTCGTTTTTCAGTCGCATTAGCCGTATGTGGAATTGTCTCCCTGCGGAAGTCTTCCCTGCAAATTACAATTTAGAAAAATTCAAGTCAAATGTCCACAAACACTACTCCCTCTTTCCTCCTCCCCATAACCTATTTTCCTGATATCAACACAATGCAATGCATTAGTAGGGGCATCCCCTGAGTGTTGGTTCAACATAAAAAAAAAAAAAAAAATTGATTAGACTATAAATATGTTTACATTCATTTAAAACATCTTTAGTCCTGGTGGCCAGGGTACAAAAAATAACAATATAACGTAATTTATATTATGAATACAAGAGCGTAAAGCCTTTAAATGGCTTAAGAAATGCCCATTTGATACAAATAATTATTTTATGGAACTTGATTTATGTAGGGTTAATGTTTTTACTTCTGATCAAAAAAGATCTACTAAAAAATTTACAAAAAAAATCTTTCCAATTTCGCTTAAATTTAAATACGTGCTAAATTTTACTAGACTTACGAAGAAATTAAGTTCTTTATAGTGCCAATATTACTTTTAAGGGTTAAAAATGTGGGATCCAGTTTAATTTTTCGTTTTCTCTTCTTGTGAGGCGTTGTGGTTAACGCGTTGGACTGTTACACAGATGGTCACGGGTTTGATTCCCGGTGACGAGAACAACAATTTAGAATACTAATATATATGAGTTTTCCATAACTCATTTGTATTGCAGCGCCCGTCTTCGGTATTCCCATAGGACATAACCCCACCAAAGTAAAATAATGAATCATGGCTTTAATTTAAAAAGCTTTAATAAGTTCGACAACTCTCCATCAGATGGCGAGCAACACTTGTTCTAAGACTTATCATCTAGCGGAATTACAGTGTTGCCATATTTAAAGCCCTTCGTCTTTTCCCACCTTTCACCTGTCTACTAACACCTTTCCAAAGAAAGCAACACATTAATTAATTGGAAGAATTTCCTGAGTGTGGCTTAAAAGAAACTATAGCAAAGTGGGCATCAAGTTCAAGGTATTTAAAATTGAAGTGGGTATATTATTATTTGTTTTTCCTGGGACCATTTTGACCCAGAACATTTAAACTATTAAAAGTATGATTATAACGATAAAGAATTATACTTGCTCGTTAGTTTAGTGCACTTTATTGCATATCCAAATGTAAAGAAAATCTTAAAGAAATTATTTTGTAAATTTTCCAGAGGGTCTTTATTAATAAAAAGTGGGTAACATTAACGTTTTGTGGATCAAATTACATAAAATATTATTTTTAATTTCTAACAAGCTTTCAACCTGCGTATATTTACAAAAGTAAAGCAAATCAAACATATTAGCTAAGTTAATACTAGAATTACGATCTGGTTAAATATCTCATCAGAGCCCGAAGTTTTATAAAAGCCAGAGCCTCCAGAATAGGCAGAGCTCTAACAAAAAACCTATTAATCATCAAATGTTGCTCTATTCTTGTCTTCTTAGTAATCAAACACGTGGCTAGGGTCTTTTCCTAACAAGCGTCGTGACGTTACTAAACTTTGAAGACCAAAAATGTTCTATTTATTTAAAAAAAAATTTGTTTTCATTCTGGCTCAAGTAATATTTTTTTTACATTTCTATTAGTTTTTTGTTTTTATATATGTACATCGAGATTATTTTTATATTATTTTTAATTTATAACAATCTTTCAACCTCCGTATATCGTATTTACAAAAATAAAGCAACTCAACATTTTAGCTAGGTTGATAAGAAGTGAGATCATAAAAATGTTAGCACAAATAAAGTTAAATAAAAAATAAACCACTGAATCTTAAGACTTTAGACCAAATTTTTATTAAATTAAATTTAATAAAAAATCAAACATAAAAAAACAGCATGTAATTCTAACCACTAACAAAGTTATCCACTTTTTCCGGAAACCCTCCCATTAAGGCTTTTATGGTAGTTTCTGTCACCTTTTTAGAGCAGGTGGTCCATCTGCGTTTGAAATCTTGCATGTCCTGGGAGACCTTTTTTGTGCCCTTTAATTCTCTTTTAACAAGAGCCCAATATCTCTCCACCTGACCTCCGGGCAGTTTGGTGAATTTGCCTCTCTTGGTACAAAAACCACATTATATCATTACACCACTCCAGCGCTTTCTTGCTGCAGTGACAAGATGCTAAATTGGGCCAAAAGTAAGTGGATACATTGCGCTGACTCAAAACGGAAGAAGTCTCTCTGCAAACACTCCTTGATATAAATTTCGCTGTTTATAGAGCCATATGTCACAAATGACTGGCTTCTTTGGCCGCAGCTACATTTGGCTTGCCATACTAGGAATTTTTTAGGGTATTTCGTTTGCTTTTTCGACCTAAATTTTTCCGCAACATTTCCTCGAACATCGGAAACATAAAATTCTTGACCAGGGAGCTGCGACATAAGTTTCGTCGTCCATTACTCAACAGTTGTATTTTTGTATAAAATTTTATTTCAATTTTCGAGCTCTGGTTTTGGCCTCCAAATTTTTAAAAGCGTTTCTATCGGGAACTTTTTGAACTTTGTAGGACTTTAGTCCTGCCTTACGTTTCACTTTAAGTACAAAAAAAAGTCCGAGCATTGGGCTAACCGAGCAGTTTTTCTGCCAGATGTGTTAGGAGCTCTCTTAAGGATGCTTTTAACTTTAAATGCCTTTTCAATGTTAGGATAACCTGTCGTTGTTCCTGTTCCCGGCTTCCTTTCAATTGTTAGGTGTTCCAGATACCTTTTTACCACTTTTGAAACTGTTTGGCGGCATAAATTAGTTTCTTTTGCAATTTTTTTGTATGTCCATGTTTGGTTTTGTTGAAAATATTTAATTATTTTTGAACGCACTTTTCTTTTATCGTCCATTGTGTAAAAAAATTGAAATTAAAACTCGTGAATTAAATTAATTTATTAACTGACACATATTTAAAATGTAAACTGCCGAAAAAAAGAAAAATGAGAAGCTTTAAACCAAAGTTATAGGCAAAAAATGTGTGTTAACAATTTTATGATCTCACTCCTTACTAGTATTTCGATGTGGCTAAATATCGCATCAGAACCCGAAGTTTTAGAAAAGCTAGAGCCTCCGGAAAAAAAGAGCTTTAACAAAATATTTACTTTTGTCAATCGGAAATTTTGTTATAACCAATATTAATCTTTACATTCTTGTAGTCATAATATAAATTACTTTTCATTGTTAGTTTTGGTTCCCAGGCAACTAAAAGTAAACCATTTTTTAAATAAAAGGAAAGAAAATTATAGTCTGGTATTTTTCCGAAAATTTTATGAAAATACTAAAATTTTTGTTCAATTTTTGACAAAGTAATCAATGTTCATGAAATGTCCTGGAAAGAAGTCGCTGCACATACAGACACGAATTATGATCTTTTTCTTTTTTTTTTTTTTTTTTTTCAATTACAAATATTATATTATTAAAATAGCAATCGACATTTCCAAATTATGCATTTTAAAAGCCTTTAAAATTATTTTTTTAAAAAACACGTTTATACATTTTTTTAAAATTTTTGTGTTATTAATGATTCCATTTGCTATAAAGCTGGGAGAGATGTAATGAGCAAAAGTCGACAAATCGTTATTAAAATTGACATCCTAATGCTCACATTATTATTCGTAACATTATTAGTACTTAATAAAATGCTGTTTTATAAACATACTCTATTCAAAATTCGTGTCGATTAGTGTAAGCATCAATAAAAACTAGCTTTATAAAGTTTCAGAATCTTTACGAAAATGTTTAACAAATAAATTTACGTAGTTACTAGAGTGTTAAAGTCATAATAAGAGGTGTTGCATTTTAGTACAATGATGATGGTGATGATGTTCTATAATTTAAAGGCCTTAAAATTGTCGATGATATTGCAAGTTTTTTTTTTTAATATATAATCTAAACACTAAATATGTTTTTTGTCTGTTTAATAAACAAGTTTGAGTCTGGTATGGTGTTGCTTCAATGTGTTGCAGAATAATGTGGCAATTGTAATAGTACCATAAATGCTGACAATGTTAACACCTCTTTAGAATTTTTATGGAAGATGTTTTTTTAAAGCGATTATATGATGATGAGTTTATGATTCAGTGAATAATGGTTTTATGGACAAGTAAGTTTTTTTTATTTAAAAACAAAAAAATGTTGTTATAAAATATACATAACACTACTCAACGGCTACAAAAAACCCGGGTTTTTATATTTACATTATACAACACATTTTTTCGTATATCATGAATTTTTTAAGAATACAAATCAGTACAAAATCTGGCACAAACGAAGTTTCTCATCAGCAGTTTTTGAAATATCGCGATTTTCTAATTTACGTTACATACCCCATTTTGTATATGTTTTTAATTTTTAAATATTTCAGGATACTTTTAATTGTTTTGCAATTTTAGCTCATTACTGACACAGTGATCCCTTTCGTACATTTAAACATCTGTATTTTACTGGATAGTAAACCGGTGCATTAATATTTTGCAAAACATTCTATTGCCAATTTGAATCATTTCAAAATTTATTGGGTAAACAAGTTAATAATGTCGATTTGGACAACATATGACATAACTATTACATATTGTTAGTGGCAATAATAACAAATATGGTATTTTGGAGGGTAAACATCTGTCATTATAATTCAGTATTCGAGAGACGCCAAAGTGCAAACACACACTTTTTCAATCGCTATAATAATGTCGAATTGTGTGCCTAAAAAAGATGTTTGGGAGGAAGTCTGATGTAGTGTATCCACTCATTCTACCACTACCTTAACACTATTGTAAAGTACGATCGAGTGCAACGCATCATATTGCACATATGAAACATATGTGTCATGCACAATACACTCAATCGTACTGATTTATACTCAAGTATAATAATTTTAAGTTATTTGAGTAACTTTAGAAAGTGACTTAGAATCTAGGTTAAGATTTATTCACATGTTAGCTTTATAAGCAGGGACAAAATAGAAAATAAAGACAGTTTTTAAACAGACTAAGAACTCGCCTATTAATTACGGCGATCCAGCTTTCGCCCCCTATAACAGCAAACGTTACACTGATAACCTTCTTTAATTTGAAGAAAACGGCTGCCGAAAGTTATCGACTGTTAATAGAAGCTTACGGTCAACATGCACCAACTCAAAAAACTTGTGAACGATGGTTTGCGCGATTCAAAAGTGGTGATTTCGACACAGAAGACAAGGAGAGGCCTGGTCAGCCGAAAAAGTTTCAAGATAAGGAATTACTCCATGAAGATTGTTGTCAAATGCAAGAAGAACTTGCATTATCATTGGAAGTCACACTACATGTCTTTCACTACGTTTAAAAGCATTGGGACTTATTCAAAAGCAAGGAAACTTGGGTCCCATATGAATTGAAGGCGAGAGACGTTGAAAGGCGATTTTGCATGTCGGAAATGCTGCTTGAACGCTGCAAAAAGATGTAATTTTTGCATTACTGGTGATGAAAAATGGATACATTACGATAACCCCAAGCGCAAAAAGTCATATGTAAAGCCAAATCAACGCCGAAGCCAAATATCCATGGCACCAAGATAATGCTCCGTATTTGGTGGGATCAGAAGGGTTGTACTGAACACAATTGATTCGTTTAAAGAGAGCAATCAACGAAAAACGACCAGAATATTTGCCCAGACACGAGCCAATAATCTTCCATCAAGACAACGCGCTGCCACGTATTGCAAGACTGGTCAAAAACTAATTGGAACACAGTTGATGTAAAGTTTTGGCTCACCCGCCTTGTAGCCTAGACCTTGCCCCTTCTGACCACCATTTGTTTCGATCGATGCAGAATGCGCTTCACTTTAGAACAGGGTATCAGAAATTGGATTGATTCATGCTTTACCTCAAAACCGGAGCAGTTCTTTTGGCGCGGAATCCATATTGCTACCAGAAAGATGGGAAAAAGTAGTGGCTAACGATGGGCAGTACCTTGAATAATTTTGTTATTATAATAAATGCATTTTTCAAGCAAAAAAATCGACCTTATTAACTTGTATAACATTATTAGAACAAAAACAAATTATTATTGTATTAAAAATTGTTTTTGCGAATGTCATGGAAGATATCCATGCACCACTGTACTGAATGTGGCTTGAAATAATCTTGAAATAATTAAACATCTTGATTAAAATTGCGAATAAAGAATATATGAAAAATTTTTTAAAAAGTTTCCAAATAATTTTTTGAAAATATCAACTTATGACTTTTTCCAGAATTTTTTTAAAAATATATTTAATATTTTAATAAATTTTTAATATTTTTCATGGTTATGTTGACTTTAAAATACGGAAATGTATTTCTCTGTCAGCAATTAGTCCTACGATTGTATACCACTTTTGATAATCTTTACGATCGGACGATGAATTTTTCAAACACACGAAGTCTGAAATATTCCAATTTATTTCGCTTTAATGCATGGTTGGTTCCTATTAACATACTACTAAATTTATAAAAATTATAACGGTGGGGTTGCCGTGTGTCAATTTAAAAAAATGGTTAATGGTAACATGTTTGTGAAAATTTGGTTTAAAACACTATAAGTCATGAGCCGCTAAAAATACTTTATAGTTTAATTAACTGAAAATATTATTTAACTAGATGATTATTCACTTAAAAGCCGGTCGTTAGTTTTTTTTTTATGTCAATTAAATAACTAACAAATTCATAACAACAAATGAATAGTGAGACAAAAATATATGTTATATGAAATTATTTCTGTGTTTTTTTTTTTTTTGTTTTTTTTACAAAATGTATTGACAACTCTCACACACACACACACCACACACATATTTGTTTAAAGTTTTTAATTTCTTCTAATTTGAATTGAAATAAGTTTGTATATAAATTAAACATTTTATTGAAAAAAAACAGACATGGATTTTTATCGAATATTTTTTTTTTTAAATAATTTTAATTTATAATAACTGTAATGGAAACAAATAAATGACAATATTCCGTTTTTATGGTTAAATTTGTATGAAACTTTAAATAAATGAAAATAATAAATTAAACTAAAAAAATCGGTAAATGCTAGTAAATTATTTGAACAAATGTATAAACTAGCTAAAAAAAAATATTTATTTGAAAAATAAATGCAGTTTCTGTTATTTTTAATTCAACTAAAGCTTTTTGTTAAACTACAAACAGTAAACTGTATAATATTCTGAGTGTGTGATGTCGGAAATTTTATAATATTTTTAAAAAACCAAACCAATTTTAAATTTTAATATTTTTTCTATCACAAATTTAATTAAATAAAATTTAATTTAAAAGTTTGAAAAAATATGTGTTATGCAAAAAAGAATTGGAAAAGTCGCTCTTACATACACTCACAAGAACTTTTCCATAAAAAATCAACAGGTATTTAAAAAGTTAATTAGGTAAGTTGTTTCAATGGAATATACAGTTAATAAACAAAGAAATATATTTTTTAACTTTCTGTCTATTATTCAGTAAACAAAATAAACTAAAACACGAACTTTCCGTAGTACTTAAAATATTCAGTTAAATGTTCTATTAAAACAAAAAGTTGTTATATTATATTGAGTATTGAAATAAACAAAACAATCTATTGTTTTTATAGATTTGTCAATTAATTTTTTAACAGTTGAAAATAAACTAAAAAATACAATTGTTTTAAACGAAAAGTGAGTAGTCCTGTTTTTAACTGATTTTCAGTTAATTTAATATGTATGTTCAGTAGTCTTTACGAAAAAAATATTGTGAGTGTAGGAGAGAACTAAAAATTTTACGAAGCTTTGCAAATTATAAAATTATGCAATTTTTTATTTATAATCAGATTTCAACCTCCGTATATTTACAAAAATAAAGCAAATCAAACATATTAGCTAGGTTGATACTAGTATTTCGATCTGGCTAAAGATCTCATTAGAATGCAAAGTTTGAATTAGAATAACTTATTGAATCAAATAATGATAATTATAAGTATTTTTATTTTTCTTATCCAAAATAGCCACAACAATAACGCGTTATTTCTAAATAAACTCAAATGTTTACCATCAATACGAGTAGAAGTGCCTGATTTGTTTGCAACACCAGTTCTGCAAATTTATTTGCAAAAACTTAATAGTGTCAGCTGGGGTTAAAAAAAGGTATCATTTGTATGGCCAGATTGTTTGCGGTGCTGGCATGCCCGCGTTTTAGCTCGGCTAGAGCTCGCCGGTTTTGGGGGTGGTTATTGCAAACCTCTGGCGTTACCTGACAGCTACAAAAAAATAAAAAAATCATGCCAGTCTAAAAATAAAGCAATTAAAGGGTAATGGACCGGAAGCAAACAAAGAAAAACTGCACTTAAACGTCACAACACTCTTCCTTTTGCACACTCAAAAATATTTTAGTTGGCTTGGCAGATGTTAGGCCAAGCTGGTTTCCCTCCCACTTGAAATCCATACGGATTTCACCTTGACATCCTTGACCGTTATTTAGCAGGTCATTTTTTTATAAATGATAAAATTTTAAAACTTTCATTTTAACGTTATAAACATTTTTGTTTTATTAAAAATTCTAAAATTATAAATTTCATATATACATTGCCTTATTTGGCCAAAAGTTGGAAAGAAACAAAATTTATAGAAATAAATTAACCTTCACAAAATCTTTACTTTTTCTTTAAAACAAATTCGACATTATATATTAAATAAAAATATTATATATCTTTAATTACTTTAAATAGCGGCCTTAATAAAACTCAACTAACTGGCTTAGTTCAATTGCTTCATATGCAATCAACTTGATTTCACCGGTAAATATAATGGCATCAGGTAAGTATAGTTTTAACAGGTAAGTTTAATTTCATCAGGTAAGTATAGTTTCATCAGGTAAGTATAGTTTCATCAGGTAGGTATAGCTAATCTTTGGATTCTTTCTTCAAAAAACTTTAGATATTTTTCTCTTATGATGTCAGCAACATGGAGAAATTATAAATTGCCATTGATTGATGTCTTTTCAGGGGTTTATTAAGGTTTGTCCGTCCGTTTTCTGTCCAAAGGTACGTATTTCCCGTAAGTATTTAATAAATTTTTCCAAATATTTTGAATTTTTTTTATACTTTTATTTTATTTTTGTTCTTTAGGGTTCTTTTTTGTAAATTTTTTTTTTTTTAATTTAAAACGTATTTTTTTCTTTCGGTAGAGATACCATTTGGTCCAGTAACCTATGGGCAACTGAGCCCCTAAAATTCTTCGCAACCTACAGGCCTGAGCTCAACCCTATATTCCTGCGCACCTTTACTTGATAAACGTAATTTTTTTTTTTCTTTTTTATCAAAAAAGTTAAGTGGACACTAAATGTTTTCCCTAACACCTAACACCTAACCCTCTTACACCCACACATGACAATTTCTTCTTATTAAAAACCATAAAAATGCAAAAAAAAAAATCGGCGATAAAATCTTAAAATTGCAAATATGAGAATTTTGTATGTATTGTTGATCTTTTAAAATGGGCTTTGCATTTTGAATTGTCAGGTTTGAGTTCATAATTAAAATGTTACTAAACTCACAATTAAGACTAAAAACTACTGAATATGCGTATTAAATTAACTGAAAATCATTAAGAAAAGGACTACTTACTTTTCGTTTTTTAGTTCATTTTCAACTATTGAAAAATTAATTGACAAAATCAATAAAAACAATAGACTATTTTCGTTTATTTCAGTACTCAATATATACTCGTAATATAACTTTTTGTTCTGAATAGAAATTCAGTTTTTTGTTTATTTTGTTTATTGAATAACATACAGAAAGTTAGCAGAAGCATTCTGGTTGAGAAATTAATTGTGCATTGGTATTAGTTAATTCTGTCTCTTCTGATCGGAACAATACTTGTGTGTGGGCGTAGTGTGACAAAACTCCACTTAGCCATAGTCGTCGCTGTGTCGACCTTGGCTCAACTCGTTAAGAGGTGAGATTACGATGCATAGCTTGATGCTAAGGCAGTGAGTTCGAATACCAGTACAACACTAAAAAAGTAAACAAAAAATAAAAAAAAAAAAAAGTTTTCATATAGAGCAAATTAACAATTTAAAATACTTTGTTCAATTGACACATAAATTATCCACTGACGAGTTCCAGGAGGGGGACGAAACTGCGGCAGTCTGGTGTATCCCTTGTGTCCGTAAAATTTTTCAATAAAAATGTTTTCTTCTTCTTCTTCCTGTAAAGAGACTAACTAAAGTTAAAACATATATTTCTTTGGTAATTTAACTGTATATTCGAATGAAACAATTTTACAGAATAAATTTTTAAATAACTGTTGAACGTTTATGGAAAAGTTCTTGTAAATATATTACACACAGAGACAAATTTTGATATTTGCCAACTTAAATTTGGTTCCTATGACTGAAATTCGGTTATGCGAATTTCAGTCGGTTGGTACAACTGAAAATTAATTTTCACAACAAAGTTCGGCTAATTCAACTGAATTTTAGTTGCAACGCCCAAAGTTTTCTGAAATTTAATGTAAATATCGTTGTACTAACTGAATTTATAAGTTGGTACCATTAAAATACACTTTTCAATTCGATTGGCACTTTACTTCTCTGTGTGTATAAATAGAAAAAAACTAATTGTTAATAAATGTAAGAAAAATATTAGGAAAGTCCTGTGAGGAGCAGCGATAAAGGGAGTGCCGCGCTTTCGACCTATTCGACAATTATGTCAGCCAACAGCTTTAAATCTTAGAGCATTTTATTTGGTAGTATTTCCAGTTCAACTGCTAATGTTACCAATACTGGGAACGAATTTTGAATACAACATGTATACTAATATTTAAACACTCCAATTCTAGTTGATTGTTTTCATATTAAATTTTACATTTTATTATACCAGTATATTTGGCATGGGAATTTTGTATGTATTGTTGATATTTATAAAATTGCATTTCGCATAATTAAGAGTTTTAATGGAGTGCTCTAATCGTTATGAATACTTTTTACAAGATTTGTCGTTGATAAAGGAGAGAGCGGAAATACATTCGCTTTAAAATTAGAAGAAATCAATCGAACAGTACCCCACAACAAAAATTAATCACATTTAACGCTATTTATTTTGACTAAAGAATGGCCCAGTTATAATCTGGACACACAGAAGTAGTTATAACTTTGTAAATAACAGACACATTTTTATAAATTATGCACCAAAGTAGAGATGGGCGCGTGTTGGATTTTTTCAACACGACACGACACGAACACGAAACCCAAGATGTCAAGCACGAACGAAACACGCACGGCAAAAAATTTCAAAACACGAGACCAACCGACACGCACGAAACTAAATTCAATAAAAAAAATTTTCAACTAAAATTCACTTATGTATGGATGTACATACATATGTATGTACATATAAATATATTTTTGATTTATTTTAAAGAATCACATAAACTTAAATATATTTAGTTATTTGCAAATAAATATCTATGGGTTATTTACATATTTTTGTTAAGAAATAGTAACTTATCAAGATTTGCGCTCAATAATCTTGTGCGGCGTTCACTAAGAATAAGTCCAGAAGTTGAGAATACTCTTTCACTAGTCGCGGAACATAAAGGTATATTTAACACCTGTTTGGCAAGCTTCTGTAAAATCTTTAAATTGTTTGCATACTTCCAAAATGTTAATGTATCGTTTTCCCATTGTGTTGAGCTATTATAGTAATTTTCAATTTGAATATCAATAATGCTTTTTTGTGATTTTATTTTTTTTGAATTGTATTCATTTCTATACTCAGCGAATTCTTGGTTTTCGTTTGGTGTATCATTACTGTTATTATTTGTTTCCATATTGTCTATGCAATAGTCTTGTATTATGGCCTTAACGGTTGACAGGATATGTTCTTTTTGTTGTAAGCTTAAAAAGTTAAGTTTCTTAAATGGAGGGTTTAAAAAAAGGCCCACATAATGAATATCTGTTGGGCTAAGCCTTTTCTCAATAGATTGTAGTGTTTTTGTTTTCAATTGTAATATGATGCGGGAGTCTAACATTTTTTGTTTACAATTATTTTTTAGCTTGTCGTACCATAAGACATAAATATGTATGGTTGGCGTTTTTTCAGAGCTAAATTTTTCAGAGCATTCTTTAAATAGCTTCAAAAAATCGAGAAGCTGACTTAGCAAGTCAAAATCTATTTTAGAAATTCGATTTAATTCATTTTTGTTTAATAATAAAGTCTTGACTTCATTTTGGACATCAAATATACTTTGAAGCATTATGTAAATGGAGTTCCATCGCGTCTTTATGTGTTGTTTTAAGGATTTAGTGAATTTTTTGTTTAATTCTGAATGTTTAAAGTATTTAACTAGTTTTTTTTGATGCTTCCAAAGTTCGCATATTTCTGGTATAGGATTTTTCTCAAAAACATCGTCCATAACCAAATTAATATTATGGCACGCAAAAGACAATCTTTTATAGTGGCTAAAAGCAGATAGAACATTAGCTCCATTGTCTGTTACCATTACACCATTCAGAAGCTTTTCCCTTAATTCATAATCATCAACAATATATATTACTCCTTGTAAAATATTTGATCCTGTTTTCCTTTCATCCATAAATTCTTTGACACCTAATATGGCAACATTTAAATTCTATTCGTCACATATATAATGTGCAGTAAGGTTTAAGAAACTTTTCTGTGTGTATGTGTCTGTCCACATGTCCGTTGTAAACGATAATTGCTGACTTGCAAGTTTTCCCTTTAGTTCCTCCTTGATCCTGTTGTATTCTGTTGTCATAACTTTTGTGGTAATTGTTTTTCTAGATACCGAAAGGTCTTCATAATTTTGCATTCCATATGTGGCACCTGTATTTATTAGGGTATGTGCGTATATACGAAACCCTTCACCTGTGTTATAATTCTACAATGTTAAAATTGTTTTTAGACATACATACATACGCAACTCACCTTCTGTAACGCTCAGTGGCTGTAAGTCTTTAGCAATAAAATGTAGCTGCTTGAGTGTGAGATCATTTAAAACACGTTCAGGTACCTTTTTTGGTAAAAATGAGGTTAATGTGGGCTGTTGTTTCCCTGATTTCCAATCACATTTATGGCGATTTAGTCCCAGTCTTGGCTGTATAAGTAACAACTAACTTGCATTTCTTGCAACAAACTTAATTTATACGCTTGCCATCATGTTCTATCAGATAAAAATTTTCCCAAACACTGCTTCTGGCTTGTTGGTTAACTATTAATTTATAATTCTCATCATTTCGACGAATAGCTTCTTGAATTTTATCCTTCATTTTGCTCATAGCTTGATAACTTTTTTACCAACAGCTTTTCAAACAATGCTACAAACATTGCATGGCCAACAGCTGATCAGTTTTTACACAGAACATTAAACTAAACCCTCCATCTAGACGAGACAAAATTTTGTTAAGATGTTATGATAAAAAATTTCAACAAAGTGTTTTGCTGATATTTTTTTTACTGAATACATATTTTACACCTACTATCATTTCGTGTTTTTCTTGCTCAACACGACACGACACGAACACGAAAGAAATCTATTTTTTCAACACGAACACGTCGTGTTGATCGTGCGTGTTTCGTGTCACGAAAAAAAACACGACTCGCGCCTATCTCTACACCAAAGTAAAGGAAATTTATTCAGCTTTAAGAAAAATCATACAAATAAATTAATTTTCTTTGTTACGATTAAAAGAACGGACATGTTTGTTGGTGCTCCCCATTAATTTTTGCACATCCTTCGGCTTTACTTTTTTAGCACTCTGGTTCCATTTTTGTAACATTATAACTTTATTTTTTCTTCTTTATTACTCTTCTTCAATTTATTTTTTACATTTGCCCAATATCTTTCGATTGGTCGAAATTGTGGGCAGTTAGGAGGATTCATGTGTTTGTTTTTCGAACTACTGAATGTTGGATTTTCTAAGAAAGTGTGCAAAATTTCTTCACGTCTTTTTTGTTCCATGGCGTCTGTACGAAATACTATTCGAATGACAGACTTCAAAATTATGTCAAATAACGGTATATGTCTTGTCAACAACATATGTAAATGGTTTAAAATTTCATACACTGGGGGCGCTGTAACAACGTTATGAATGCGTCCAGATTATAACTGGGCAATTCTTTAATTGCTAATAACGCTGTTTTATTTAAATAATTATCGAACTGGTGGAAAAATTGATACATGTTTTCTACACTTCAATTGCATTTCTCAGCAGTTATACGAGCTCAATAGTTTGGTTATTTAACAATGAATATTGTAGACATTATAAAGTTTCTGACGTTATTGTTTTACCTAGAATAAGTTCAATGTCTCATGAGTTACATCCAAATTTTCACAAACATGTATACATTAAAGTAGACCAATGTATTTCCAAAAAAATCGGTTAACTTAAACAAATAAAATTTTCATATATTTTTGAATAAATATTTGTTCAAAAAATTACCCAAAATTTAAATTTTAAAATATATTCAACTATTTAGCATTTATATTCTGTCAAAGTTTTAACTTTGACAGAATATAACTAAAGGTACGTTCACATTAATCAAATATTTGAACAAAATATTTGTTTCCATATTTGCTTTCCAATTGCGTCAAATAAAAAATTATTTTATTTTATGTTCAAACTATGATCAAATATTTGATGGTTTTTGTTTGTTCAAACAGCTCTCAAATAGTGTCAAATAAAATAAACGAAAAAATATTTTTCGAGCGTTCAGATTGAAACAAATATTTGTATTAAATATTTATTTAATCAAAGTTTTTTTTTTTTTTTTTTTTTTAAATTCATTTTTATTTGCAATCTGTTTTACAAAAATTAAAAACAATAAGCAAATCGTATAATTATTAAAATTAACTGAGATATTGAGTTCCAATGAACTCAATAAAAAAAAAAACTACAATATTGTATTATTTACATTATTATTTATATACATATTTACATATTTATTATTTTCTAAAGGGTAGGTCAAGAACATGGAACCTTTTCAGTCTTTGTATTTCATCACTATCATCTAAAAGATTTATAGCTAATGTATTTGAGTGATAGCTAAGTCTATTGAGGTACCTTCGCTAAAATTGTTAATTTCATCTTTTACTTTTGGAATTCCAAGATCATTGTGTATGTTATTATTATTAATAAACCATGGAGCATTTGTTATTAGTCTTAATGTTTTTGATTGATATCTCTGCAATATTTCAATATTTGAGTTACTGGTAGTGCCCCAAAGCTGAACACCGTAAGTCCAAACAGGCTTAAGAATTGTTTTATATAAAATAACTTTGTTTTCTAAACTTAATTCTGATTTTGGACCTAACAGCCAATACATTTTTCTTGTTTTAATGTTTAAGTGTTCACGTTTTTTTTTTGACATGTTCCTGCCATGTAAGTCTTCTATCAAGATGAAGCCCCAAATATTTAACAGTGTTACTTACTGGAATATTAGTTCCGTTCAAATGTAAACGTGGACAATCTTTTTTTCTTAACGTAAACGTTATATGGACTGATTTTTCCGTATTTACTTTAATATTCCATTTAATTAGCCAATCTTGTATTAAGTTTAAATTATTTTGAACTAATTCAGAAGCTATAATTGGTGAATTATTAGAAGCAAGTATTGCAGTATCATCTGCATATGTGGCAATAGTTAGACCATCCATAGTGGGAATATCTGATGTAAATATGGTATACAGAACTGGGCCCAGTACGCTGCCCTGTGGGATGCCAGATTTAATTTGTCCAAAATTTTAATTTTCGCCATTGATACTCACATAGAAGTTTCTTTCATCAAGATACGATTTTAACAATAAATAAAATGGAGCAGGAATAAGCTTTTTTAGTTTATATAATAGTCCTATGTGCCACACTCTATCGAAGGCTTGTTGGACATCCAAAAAAACAGCGGAACAATACAATTTTCTTTCTAATGTATTAGTAATAACATCGACAATCCTGTGACATTGTTCTGGCGTGCCATGTTTGTGCCTGAACCCAAACTGGTATTCTGGAATAATGTTTTGTTTTTCTAATATAGGAAGCAATCTCTCCAGAAATAGCCTCTCAAAAATCTTAGAAAAAGTAGATAATAAGCTTATTGGCCTATAAGACGCAACTGAATTTTCGGGTTTATTAGGCTTAAGTATCATTACAATTTCTGCATATTTCCATTGCGATGGAAAGTGATTTAATCTCAAAATTGAGTTAAATACGGTTGTGAGAAAAACTATTCCTTTTTTAGGCAAAGATTTCACAGCTTTGGAATCTATGTTGTCATAACCTGGGGATTTGTGTTGTTTAATTTATTTACAGCACTTTGAACCTCTGAGGGAGTTATATGCCTAATCGGGCGATCCATTTGGCAGGGTATATCTAGAAAGTTCTCAATTTCGCTTCTATCCATTGGATTATTTAAAGAGAATGGGTTGAAAGTTTCTTCTAAATGATTCTTAAATCTGTTAGCTTTGCTATTATCAGATCTACACCAGTCTCCATTTATATCTTTAATTGGAATGTTTCTCCTTGTTGGGCGTTTGAGAAATCTTGTTGCTTTCCATAGACTGTGCTCATCATTTCTTGTCACATTAAGATTCTTCAAAAAGTTTTTCACCGAATCGTTTTTATATTCTTTCAAACCGTTTTTTTAAGTATTGAGATGCTCTGTTAAAGTTGGTTTTATCTAGTGGACTTCTTGTACTTTGATATAATCTCCGTAATCTTCTTTTTTCTGCAATAAGTTGCCTTAGTTCATTTGATAGTCTTACATTATTACCATTGCTTTTGCATTTTTGAGGCGTTGAAATAAATGCTGCCTCATGAATTAAACTTGTAAAGATTCAACGGCCGTCTTCTAACTCACAAGCATTTTTAATTGGTATATTTAAATTTAGATTTTGCTCTAGCCAATATCCAAAATATTGCATGTCTGTTTCAGCTGTAAAAATTTTTAGCCTTTTTTGCTATAGTATGAAGAGCTACACTAAAGTTGACAATATTGGACTATGATCAGAACTTAAATCAGCACTATCTGCAATATCTAAAAACGATCTTGGTATTCCATTATAAATAATGAAATCCAATAGATCGGGTATTTTTGAAGGATCACTAGGCCAATAAGTAGGACTTCCTGTTGATAACGCTGAATAATGGTTTTTTGTAAGACACTCATAAAGTTCTTTTCCTTTAGGGTTGATAGACGCGAACCCCACCAGGGATACTTAGCATTAAAATCGCCACCAACAATAAATTTTTGACCAATATTCTTAAAAAAGTTTTCGTATTGTAAACATTTAACAGCGTGTTTAGTAGGGAAATATATGGAAATATATTTACAGTACTATTATCATAGGTTACTTTAACACCTGCCGCTTGTAAAAAGGGTTTTGTAATTGGATCTAAAATTTCATATTTTATATTAGATTTTAATTAAATTGCTGCACCTGCGTGGGCTTTTCCATCCGGATGATTAGCAGTAATTGTATCATAATTTCTTATTTTAAAAAAGGATTTATTTGTAAAATGTGTTTCAGAAACTAAAAAAATGTCAATATAATTGTTTTTAAGGAATATTTCAGTTTCGTTTGTATGATTAGAAAGCCCATTGGCATTCCATATTGCAATTCTTAAATTTATTTGCATAACTTGGTCATTAGCATTGACATCATATTCATAAGATTTTCCATCATTTTTTCTAGTCTGTCCATACGAGAGCTTTCGATGGAATTTGATGTTCTTACAGCATCTGAAAATGACATATTAAATCTGATTTGATTGGGCTGTCTGGTAGCAGCACCATTTAATTGAGGATATTCATTGGAATTGACATTAAAATTGGAATTTCTTTGACCGTTTGAATAAGTTCTTTGTCTAGTAGACCTTTTTGCAACAAGGTTTTGATATACTTGACAACCTTTGTAACTGGCTGTGTGATTCAATAAACAGTGTACACAACGAGGTGGAGTTTCTAAAGTTTTTTTACAATCTGCAGTTGAATGATCCATGCCGCATTTAACACATCTAAATGGATTTTTACAAGATGATTTTGTGTGTCCAAATTGCTGACAACGATGACATTGCACTAATTCATTTGTTCTCTTTGGTGGCTCAATTTTTACAATTGCTTGATTTATAAATAGTTTTATTGTTAGGATTTGGATCTAACTCCACGAAAAACATTGAAAGTGGATCTTTAGAAACACGACTTTTAGCATTTGTAACAGTTCTGACTGGGTACTCTCTTGCTATAAGCTGGGCTTTAATATCTTCAGTAGGTGTTGAATGGTGAAGACCTTTAATAACTACTCTATATGACCTTTCTTGTTTTAATTGATATGGATGAAAATTAATTTTTGAACTTTCTAAGTATTTACTAACTTTTCTATAAGCATCAACGGACTTTATCATTAATCTAACTTGACCTTCCCTTAAAGACTTATAACTAAACTCAGTATTAAGAATAACTTTACTTAAATCAATTTCCATATTATTTATATTTTGTACGTTGGGAATATAAATTGCAGGAGGTTTTTGAGTTGATTCTTGATTTGATTCTGCATCTCCGTCTTCAATATCAAGGGCTGCATATCTGTTGTTGGATGACGTACTTGGTAGATCATATAAGTTCACTCTTTTTTGTTTTTTCTGTGGTGATTCAATTCGTTTACGTTTTGTTGATGGTACACTCTGCCAAATTAGTTTTTCAACATCATTGCTGTCTTTACTACTGGTTTGCATGTATATTGCTTCGTCACTACTTTCATCACTTAGGTTTAACATTTCAGCGTAGCACAGTTGTTGTTGTTACACAAATGCAAGTAATGTATTACGTGCATTACTTGCACTGTTAATTGTTTTTGGGGGGATTAACAATTCTGTAGAAGAATTTACTAATCCCTTTTTTTAAATAATCTGTTTGTTTTTAACAAATTGTTGTTTTTGTTTTTAATTGTTTTAAATAAAGAAAAAAATATTGTCACACTATACGTCTGTTTGCTATCGTGGTCAAACAGAGACTATTTAATCAAAGTGTAAAAAAAAATAGATTTATTTAATCGAAAAACTAACTGTTTTTTAAAAAATTGATCACTCGGGATCTCTCTCGGACCTAGCCTATTTAAGTTATAAGGGTATAATAATACTCCTGTGGAGCAAAAATTTTGTCCGTTTTGGTCTATCTCGCTTAGTTTTGGAGATACTGGACATTTTAAAATATCGCCATTTTGTAAAAGCATGATATCGCAAAATGGACAACATTTTTGGAAACCTTACCAAAGTACGCCTTACCGACAACACAAATGTGTATAGTGTTCCGAATCCAATCATTCCCCGTTTCATTCCATATCGTTCCGTTTTGGACCAATGTTACATTCTGTTATCGGAATGATTAAATTTTTATTTTTACGTACGACAACACAATTGTGTACAGTGCTCCGATTCCAATCGTTCCCCATTTCATTCCATATCGTTCCATTTTGGACCAATGTTCCAATCCATTATCTGAGTGATTAAATTTTTTTAATATCTATTTACATTTCAGTTCTTTTATAAAGCCTTTTATTAATAAATTTATTAAAAAAATTATTAATTGACGATTTTACCACCTATTATTTGCCATTGTTTGTTCTTACATTATTTTTGTAAGATCAAATAAATATTTGCTCAAATCAGAAGAAATATTTGATAGCTAGTGCTTACACTATGGTTAAGTTTGTCAAATATTTATTTGAATGCAAATGATTTTGTTTGACCAAAATCAGCTGATTTGCTGTTTGACACACAAAAATATTTTGTGTTCAGATTACGGCAAAGAAATATTTCATGTTTTTTGTCAAATATTTGACTAATCTGAACGTACCTTAACAAGGACAAGAAAAAATTGTTAATATAAAAATGAGTTCAGTGAAATGTTTAGTTTATACATAGCAATCCAATTTAAAAAAAGTTGTGAGTGTATAAGCATACAAATCTTCAACTTCCTTGCAATGACGGTAAGATATCTTTAAACAACCACCGACATATTATACTCAAATCAAAGACAATTTTGTGAGGAGTGAATGGTGTGAATATGAAAACCTCGAAATGTGTAAAACTGCAAGTGAGAATTTTTTTTTGTCAGATTTGGATTAAGCGTACCTCAATCTACTAAAAAATATGTATTTCAGGTTCTTCAAAAACATCAAAATTGTTGAGTAGTGTAATTGATGGAGAAACTAAATATTGCATCGCTTGGTAGTATTAATATTAAATTAACTTTAAATCGTTAATTATGTATCTGGCTGTGTTCATTGACTTTAATTAAAATTTATTTCAAAAAGTTCGTCTCTTAAGTCTTTTGTTTTATAAACAAAATTTTTTTTAATTTTTTTAGTACACAGCTTAACTGTTGTAGTTTAAAACAATTAACTTACCATAAAAACTCACAATGAAATCGAAAGTTACAATTCAAAAACAAGTTCCGTATTTTCCCACGTATTATTTACATACAAAGTTAACCGGCCAGCTGGTGCGTCAATTGTATAAAACACTTTAACATAAAAATGTAACTTATGTATATCCGCAACATTTATGAAATATATTTTTTTATTTTAACTCGTTAATTGATTTTTTATTACTTTGCAACAAACTATGCAATTCAATTAAGTTATATTGAATAAATGTACATACCATACGAGTGCCTACATATAAAAGTGGAAAACAAAAAATAAATATAATGGTAACAATTTGACTTTAAGTTCACTATCAATTTAAGATTAATATCGTTTTATTTAAAACGACTTCTTGTTAAGAATTGTATTAAATTGTATTTTTTAATATTTTATTTCTAGATTAGTTTTTTTTACATACTCATAGTTTAACATTTAATCAAACAACGCCTTCATTTAGGCATGTTAAATTATTTTTTTTTTTTAACAAGTGGATTGGATCAAGTGAACGGACAATGACCACTTCAAGAATAAATAAAAAAAATTAAGTGAAAAAATTAAAGCAATATTTAAAAGTTACGTACCAGCTACTTTACAATATGATTGTTAACTAAGAACAGTATGTTTTTGTTAGTTTGAGACATGTTTTTAAATTGGTAATTGCTGTTAATAAATTATAATATGTTCAATTAAAATATAATTATTTGTAGTTTATTTTTTTAAAACAAATCAAAATTTACGTAATAATATCTCAAAAAAATTCAAATCATAGAAAAACATGGTATACAAATTATAGCCCACGTACCAAAATTATAATGATTATAATTTATTTTGACTACATTTTAAATTTTAACTTTGATTTATTAACATAAGTACAAACATTTGGGACGCCCAGTTCGATAAACACAGAAATTAATTTAACCCTATAACACCGAAATCAAAAGTGTCATTAAAACTGATTGAAACTAGTTTATTGGATACATTACATTAAATTATAATAACAAAAAGTGTAGAGAAATATTTAAAATATCAATTGGTGTAATTTTGCAAAGTATGTCCCCAAATGGGCACAATCTGCACTTCTTACCAATCATTGGTAAGAAGTGATATCTAACTTTTTATTAATACACCCAGAGAAATAAAGTGACAACCGAATTGAAAAGTGTATATTAATGGTAACAACTTATAAAGTCAGTTAATACAACGATATTTACATTAGATTTCTGAATATTGTGGGCGTTGCAACTAAAATGTATTTGAATTAACCGAACTTTGTTATGAAAACTAATGTAAAGTTGTGCCAACCGTCTGAAATTCGTAATAACCGAATTTGAGTCTTAGTAACCAAATTTCAGTTGGCAAATAGCTAAATTTTTCTCTGTGTGTACCATTCAATTTTGATATTCCGGCGTTATTTTGTTAGACATACGATATGGATTACACTATTGTTGTTCCATTAGATTTGAAGATATTCACCTGGATTTGGTGTTATTCTGACAATTTCACATCATAATTTTAGCGCAGATGAAAATCACATGTTATACATTTTTAAAGAATACTTAATGTAACATGTAAATATTTTCTGACACATACGAAAAATTATTTTACATTAGAGCGACTTGCCGAAAAAAAGTTAAAAATGTGCCCCTCTGAAAATGTCACTTAGTTTGTTTTATGACTATTCCCAAAATATTTTTGGTCTAGAGACCGCCGTTCATGAGCTGGACCGTTTTTCAAAAAGGTCTTTTTTTTGATGTTTTGGAAAATTTTCGACTTTAACCCACTACACTATACAAGTTATGCACATCATATATCATATGACATCATATGTCATATACGTCTAACGGCATGCACTATATACACTCGAAATTCAGTGAAATGTAATTTTTTTTTAAGGTTTTTGCACAAAAATATAATAATTTTGCTGTCACATCAATATATTTTAATCACTATTTGATATAAAAGAAGTTATAAAATACTCTTTTTTTTGACTATTTGTTTTAGGTCGCGATTTACCAAAATTTGGAGGAGGTTTTTAGTATGGACAATATGGGTATCAAAAATGTTTCTTTCGCGAACAAAGAAAGAAGAATGATAACCCGGTAAAAGGTAATTAAGTTTTCAAAATCTTATTTTTTACAAAAATTAAATATTTTATTGATTAACAACTTTATCGAAAACTTTTGTAGCGTATTTTGTAGCTCAAAATACTTTTTAATTGTGTGTGTTAAAGCCAGTGAACAGTGGTTATTGTTTACATCTCAACAATAACCCAATCATCAGCTGTTATTACACCAACTAAAGCCAACTTTAGTTGGATGCCAAATCTGAAAGTTTGGTTTTAGCGCAAAACTCATCATCAAATCAACAACACGGGCAAACAAATATAATTAAGAACAACAAATTAAATATAAAGTTACAACGTAAAACAGAAAATAATAACTTAAATCTAAATCCTCAAACCATATAGAAAATTATTTGTGAAAAATTATAAAATTGTGAATTTAATAAACTTAAAAACTAACGATAAAAATAAAAATTATTCAAGTTCGAGGCCATACTCTATATTTCTTTATTATGATATTGTTTTTTTTTTTTTTGTTTTTTTTTTTTGTTTTCAAATTTATTATTTGACCCTTTCAGGAATGTGTTTATAGATCTATTTCGATAATTTTCTAGGTTCCCATCTTCAGAACACGATTCGAAAGAGGTACCAATACCATGCCAATCATCAAACATTCATACAAACTAGTGAGAACTACATGAGAACTAATATATGAGCTCGAAGTTAAAGATCATAAAAAATTGACCAAAAATAAATTGAAAACTTGTTTGTTATGTAGAAGGTCCACTTTTGGTGGATATACACGTTGTTTGTTTTTTCCTTTTTTTTATTTTTTGTGTTGTCTATAAACAAAGACAGGTTTAGTAAACTAGACTGTACTTTGTCTTTTATACAAGTTTGATATAATTTTTATTTTTCATTGCACAATTAAATGTCAAAAAAAACATAATTTTTATTTTTAATAAAAATTATATCCAACTTGTTAAAAACTAACCCTAACTTAAAAGAAATAAATTAATATTTTATAACGTTTTGAAAAAACAAAAATAAATTTGTTTTATTTCCAATACACAATAAAAGTGCATCTACCCAAACAGTGTGTGTTAAAAAAAATATTTTTATTGCACGGTGCTACAAAAAACAAAAAATTGCAATCACTTTTCAAGTGATCTAGTAAGTCTAGGTAAGTCTAGGTGAGTGTATTACAAAACCGGTTTGAGAGGTTTAAATATACCCTCAAATTTTCGAGATAACGTTAAAAGAATATTTTTTAGCCTGGCGCATTTAAATATTTGTATCTCAATAATTTTTCAATCGATTTTGAGTTTTTAATGGCTATTTAAAATAAAATTACACTCAAATAAAAAAGATAGTAAAGTCAGCAAAAAATTTTGCTGAGTCAGTTAGGAGGGTGCTTGCAAAAAAAAGTTGCTAATGTCAGCAAAATCTTTTGCTGAAAATCAGCGAGCTGATTTTTAGCAACAAAATTAGTAGATTCAGTAAAGGTTTTGCTAACACTTAGTAGATTAGAAATTAAAAAAACCTTGCTAAAAATTAATAAAATTTTTGCTGAATATTAGTAGACTGAAAAAAACTCAAAAAAAATTGTAGAAAAATTATACTTTAGTTAATTTATTTGCTGAAAATCATAAAATATATTTTTGTGATTCTTTTTAAAATAATTTACAATACGTTACAAACTATAAAAATGTTCATGCTCCCAAATTGACGATATGAATTAATGTAATATCTAAAAACAATAGAAATAATTATATATAACATAAACGAAACTATATTTGAACTACTTACATCAATTATTGTCTAAATTATGTTATCTTTTAAAGGAACGCAAATGCCGCAGGGAATTATAGAAACCAAACGAAAAAATAACAAAATATAACATAAGCATTTTTTGCAATAAGAAAAGGAAACAGAAAAATCTATCTAAGATAAGATGTCTTTGTCTTTCGCTTTAGTCTGTCAACCTATTGCATATTTGTTTGCAATTTGACCACACAAGATTATTAATATATAAAAACATTTAGTTTACAAATACACATTTAATCTTTATTAAATTTAAATATTTTATTTTGTATTTTATTTAATTAATAGACAATTTCTTCACAAGCCGGTGAAGACGCAAAATTTAAGTTGTTTCAATCCACAATTTTGTTTTGTGTATGAAAAACATATACAAAAATCTTCCATATTTGATTTTTTATATTATGTCTTACTAGAGTTGTACTTTTTACACTTTTTTCCCTCGTCACTACTACATCGTGACATGCCGCGACATCTAATTCATTCTGAGTATATCTTTCAGTCTGGTTGTCGTTCACACTATTGATGTGCTAATCAACACAATTTTTTTAGCAAAATAAATTAGTAAAAGATTAGTAAAATATTAGTAAAACATTAGTTCAAAACAGTTAAGTGCTGAATAAGTATAACTAAAATTTTAGTTTAAAACATAACTGAATTGTTTAAAAAAGTAAACAACAAAATTAACGATTTTTTTTTTTTTATTAACATTTTTTATCGATATTCGCTATTGTTAAAGTCAGCTGTTGTTGTTATCTAAACGGCAACAATTTTTGTGTTGTTTATTCAATCGAGGAAAAGTTAAATTTTTAAATTAAGGTTGAAATAACCAAAAATATAACCATTTTTAATCTTTGTTTTCTTCAAAACTACATGACTAATAAAAATAAAATGTATGATTTAAGTAGGATAATCTTCTTCTCATTTTATTTCAATAACAAAGATTTCTAAAATTTAATACAATTTTGTAAAAAATGGCTTCAGAGCTTAACCGAAGAAAACTTATTCTGCACGAATATAATAAAAATAAAAGCGTTTCCATACGTTTGATTGCAAAAAATGTTAAATTACCATATTCCACAGTAAGAAAGCGGGGAAGTGGTGGTGAGCATGGCCGAAGGGATCTAAAAGCAGCGGAAAAGGTTATAGAAGCTTTTAAAAAGGATCCTACCATTTCAAGTCGAGCAGTCGTGAGTAAAATCAAGAAATCGCAAAATTTTGTGCAGAGTGTCAAAGAGCGTAATGAACTCAAGTGTTATAAAGTTCCGGTATAACCACAAGAATGCAAAACAAAAGGTATCCGCGAAAACACGCAGTCGACGTCTTTACGAATAACAATTAACAAAATATAATTGCGTGATTATGGCTGATGAAACATATTGTTTTTTAAAATTCCGGCACATTGCAGGATAAGAATTTTACACAGCATGTAATCGATTCTCGAGAATAATGTAAACAGAAAATTAAGTGAAATTTTTAAAAATGTACCTGGGTTGGCAGGCAATTTGTTTTTGTGGTAGAAAATCAAGCCCATTCCTTACAACTGGCACAATAAATGGTGAAATTTGTAGAGAATAATGTTTTAAAAAGCTTCTGTTACCATTTGTAAGATCTCACACTACAAAGCCGTTATTTTGGCCTGACCTAGCCAGTTGCCATTATGCAAGAACACACAATGAATGGTATAACATTCATTGTGTGTATAACAACAACAAAATCGACTTTGTACAAAATGGAAAAAATTTACCAAATTGTCCAGAACTACGTCCAATAGCAGAATATAGGTCAATTATAAAAGGAACTTTAAAGAAAACAGGAATTACAATGTCAACTGCAAAAGAGTTCAAGTCTAAATGGAATTTGGCAGCTAGAAAAGTGGATACAAGTCTCGTGCAAGAACTAATGGGACGAATTCGGAAAAAGTGCAATGTTTTGCTAACCAATCGACTTTTAAGTATTTTTTTTTTTACATTTTGGTAGTTAATATACACTCAAAAAAATAAGTTAGTACAAAAGTTAGTAAACCATCTGGTAAATCAGGTATACTATTTTTCAGCATATTGTTTGCTAAAATTATGTTTTAAACTAAAATTTTAGTTATTCTTATTCCGCACTTAACAGTTTTTAACTAATGTTTTACTAATATTTTACTAATGTTTTACTAATTTATGTTGCTAAAAAAAATTGTACTGATTAGCACATTAATAGTGTGAACGACAACCAGATTGAAAGATTTACGCAGAATGAATTAGACGTCGCGGCATGTCACGATGTAGTAGTAACGAAGCAAATTATACTAAAAAGTACAACTCTAGTAAGACATATAAAAAAATTAGCCATGGAAGATTTTTGTATCTGTTTTTCATTAATAAAACAAAATTGTGCATTAAAACAACTTTTGCGTCATCACCGGCTTGTGGGAGTAATTGTCCATTAATTAAATAAAAGACAAAATAAAATATTTAAATTTAACAAAGATTAAATGTGTATTTATAAACTAAATGATATTAATAATCTGTGTGGACAAATTGCAAACAAATATACAGCAGTTATCCAGACTAAAGCGAAAGACAAAGACATACATCTAAGGTAGATTTTTATATTTTCTTTTTCTTATTGCAAAAAAAGGGTATAATTATCTGCGGCATTTGCTTTCATTTAAAATATAGCATCATTTAGACAACCATTGATGTAAGTAGTTGAAAGATAATTTTATTTATGTTATATATAATTACTTATATTGTTTTTAGATATTACATTAATTCATGTCGTCAATTTGGGAGGTATGAACATTTTTATATTTTGTGAAGTATTGTAAATTATTTTAAAAAGAATCACAAAAATATGTTTTATGATTTTCAGCAAATATATTAACTAAAGTATAATTTTTCTTCAATTTTTTTAGTTTTTTTCAGTCTACTAATATTCAGCAAAAATGTTATTAATTTTTAGCAAGGGTTTTTTAATTTCTAATCCACCAAGTGTTAGCAAAACTTTTGCTGAATCTACTAATATTGTTGCTAAAAATCAGCTCGCTGATTTTCATCAAAAGATTTTGCTGACATTAGCATTTTTTTTGCAAGCACCCACCAGACTAAAATTTTGCTGACTCAGCAAAATTTTTTGCTGACTTTACTAACATTTTTATTTGAGTGTAGATATATACTCGTATAATAAAATAATAAATAAAAAAAAACTTCAAGAGCTATCTTAGCAAAATAGAGTCGTTAAGGTGTACTAGTAAAAACAAAAAAAGTTGTCAATATATTTTGCGATTGTCGGAGCGTTAAAAATAACTGCATCGCACTACTGGTATTTTTCTATATACTTTATTCATATTTACATGCATCAGTTATATTGCTTTCATAGCTTTTGATTACGAAAATTTAGTCCGTGAGCATAAATTCGTCAGTGAGTGAGTAAATCATTTGTGGTCGTGATTGAAGTGCAATTTGATCACTTAAATTTTGCTTAGTGTGTTAAAAACATTTTTAACTTACTGTAAATTGTCCAAGGAGCAATATCTGCGGTTTAAAACCGGACACAGTATCTTATTTGAGTTCTTTGGATATTTGAAAATCTTAATCGTTATACCTTTATTACAAATATCTCTCTTTTTATTGTAATACGCTAATTAAAACTTAAAGTTCGGCTTTTATGTAAAACTGGTATTTAAAGATCGGGTTTTTATGAAAAATCGAAAACCGGCTTGGTTTTTTGCCACTTTAATATGAACAATATCATGAACAGATACTACAGTACGTATGAGTTATATTAATATCAATACCTAACACTCATACGCCTACCAATTTTTGAATGTGTTCATCAAATTAGCCCACAGTGGATTTAAAAAGTTAAGATTTCTGAAATTATTCTTATATATTCTGGACCAAGTTCTCATGGTCGTCTATTTTCTAATTTGAATAAATCGGTAAAGTCATCGATATATTCTTTATTTTTGAATATTTTGCTTAAAAATTTTAAAAATGACGGAATATTACCGCATGTGTTTCCAGACGCTACAGTGGTTACATACACAAAAAAAATGGTAATAATTATGGATCATCTCAATTACTGGTTCAATCGGGAAACAATGTTTACAAAATTTGTAAGGGGTGACTTAGCTTTTGGGAAAATTGTTTCCATAGTAAATATTTTTTAAGCTAGTGTTCACCATTACGGGTATAAAAAAGCTGTATGGGCGTATAACTTTTACAACTATGAACCGATTCAACCGATTATGGAATTTTTGTAATATAGGCCACGAGGTAAAGAAAAAATATGTTTTAAATATCTCGAGCCTTTTCGACAAAACCAATGGACATTTTTTAGCTCAACACTTTCTCATGGGTCCTGAAAATTGCCTTTTTTAAAGTTTTCTCATTCACATTTACAGCCCGTTTTTTGTATAGTTTTTTAATTTTTTTTGATATATTTTAAAGAATATACTTCAAAAATTTAAAAAAAAAAAAAAAAATTAAAAAATGTTTGGATATATGCTAGGATGCTTCTTAAAAAGAAAACAAACACATTTTCATAAAAATAATTTTTTTTTAAACTTTAAAAAAATGAAGACACATTTTTGTTTGAATTATATTTAACCCCGATAACTCAGGAAAAAATATGCATTTTTTATAAAATTGTTAACCCTTAATTACACAAGGCCAAAAAAAAAAAAAAAAATTCTAAAATGTTGCATTACTTTAAAAGCTCCAATTGCGAATAAATAATTTTAAAATTTTTTTAAATAATTATGGAAGCTTTCTTTACACACATCATGGGGATTTTAAGAAAATAATACTGAAAAAATTCCAATATCCCCTTAAGATGTGGACAGATTTAATTCATTAGCATTTGGAGGAAAGTCAGTATTTTTGATGAAAAAAAATATATTTTTGGTAAAAGAAACTAATTTTGTATTGCAAATTGTTTTATAAGATCAAAATAACTTAATTACTCAATACTAAATATTTGACGCATCGTTAACCCATGTTAACCGAAGCTCAACATTATCTCATAAAATAAAATTTATTATAATAACTGAATTTTGTTTAAATTAACCAACTGAAAATAATTTTAGTTCTTAGCTAACTAAAATTTTCAAAGTAATAAATCATTAGTGTTTAACAATATTAACCCTTGTTGACCGAAGCTCGAAAAAGTCACGACAAAAAAAAAATAGAAAATGGATTTTGCACATGAAATGATTTTGATGACTAGCAATTCTTGGCAAGTATTAGGATTCATAAAAAGAAAATATTTCCATTTTTTGCCTCATGTTTACTAAATTGTGTTCTTTTTTCAGTTTATTTTTATATGAAAATATTCAAAATTATATTATCTGATATTTTTGACCTACCGGAAACATGAATAAACGATGGTCCAAATATTCAATGATTTGGAAATTAGAAACTGTGATCAAATAAAATTGCTTCCAAGTTAAATTAGTTCCTTTCGCCAAAAACATGCTTTTAAAACTTTTTCTTTTACAAACAAACTGACTTTCCTAAAAAACACACAAAATTACATCGGTCCACGCACTAAATTGATAGGGGGATAACTTCAGAATTATGTACTTATTTAATTAAGGTGATGTGTTACAAAAATTATTTTTGTATTTTTTATTTATTTTTTATGTTTTTGAAAAAAGTATTTAAATGAAAAGATGTCCGTTTTTAAAATAGGAACAATTTGCACGGTTTGGTAGTGACCCGTAATTAGTTTTCGACATTTTTTTCAAAATTAATGTATACTTTTTGTGAATTAATTTTTCTTTCAGACCATGTATGCTGTATCTGTAATGTTTTTTTTTTCATTCTGTTTAAATTATTTTTTCTTCTCCCCTTTGCATTTTAAGTAACGAGGTTTGTCTATCTCATACACATTTATGAGAAATGGGAAATGATAATAGCATTGACAAATTGAAATAATGAAAATTGTTTCTTCCTTTATTTTTTTACTGTTTCTATATTGTTAGTATGTGGGTATTGTGCGTATGTCTGAATGCGTTTGTCTGCGTATTAGTGTGTTTAGGGATAAACTTTAATATTGATGATGTAGAAAATAGCCATTTTTCGGATTAAGGGTATTTGTTATTGCTACTGGTATGTCTGTATGATTTGTTCGAAATGTCTTCATTCTGTATTGTGTTTTTCTATATTCAAACAGATCAAATAAAATAAAAGACAATGGCAATTTAATTTTTATTGTTGTACAAATTTTCTATTTCGATGTTCTTTCTTTTTTGTGGTTTGTTATTTGAGTGTTGAGATTTTAAGTGAAGACTAACAGCAAAAACTTGTGGTTGTTAATAGTGTCAAGGATGCCATTATAAATTCATATGTTGATGATTAAAGAAATAACAAAAAAAGGAAAACTTGTTGAAAGTTCGTTTTAACAATTAAGAGGGATAGAAAAGATGAGCTAAGGACTTCAATTAAATATGATTTAAATGTTTTGTTCGAAAAAAATTAAAAAAAAATTAAACGGCAAATGTTTACTTCTTCTGAAAACGCAAAAAGAATAAAAAAATGTGGCCCTCTCTATAATTAAAAAAGAAAATTTTTCTCTATCTGGAGTTAAGGAGGCCGGGACCTTGGGGCCCGCTTTGACCGTAAAACCTGATATGCTTAGGTACTAAAATGATAGCACATTTTCTTAGGATTACGAAGATCCAAGTTATGTGGTAACCTCTAGACCCACTTAAAGTATATTTTGATATAGAAATTGTTAAAACACATCAAAAAAATGGTGCAAAATTGAGTGACTTTTTCTTACGGTAACTTTTTTGAAATCAGAACCGATGCAAAAGAGAGCGCCATCATGAAGCTGGGAGTGGAGACTTTTTTCAGCAACACGATAATGACCATGGTGTACGCTCGTACGCTTGGCTGTGTTACTGCTAGAAATTGAAACAGGTCAGGAGAGTAGAACCTTCTCTGGACAAGCTAAGTATAACGGCATTATGTTGGACTCAAAGCTATCAAGGAAACTTAACATAGAGAAAAAGGGTTAGGAAGACAATGGTTACACTCTAAGTATATATGTGTATGATTTGTTCAAGATAGGGATCCGAAAATGATGTTGTAAATTTAAACGGCTGTCGTTGGCCCAATACTCACTTATTGATCAGTTTGAAGGTTTACGGCGACTACCAAACGAGTAGGTGTAACGCTCGGCTTGTATTGTAGTCACTAGTGCGTTAAGGACTTACCCCTCTGCAGCTCTCAATGTTGTGCGTCATAGTATCCTCATTGATTTATATAAAATGACGGTTTCTGCTAGCGACTCGCTGTAGATTATTTGAAGCTGAGAACTAATGAACATGCTAGGCTTCTTGGCCACATGCATGCCCAGATCGGTCTAATAGTAGTAGTAGTAATAATTCTTTATTTGATAATGTTTCTTTTTTCAAAATTACATTATAAAATCTTAAGAATATACGGCTGTGACTATGTCGTTAGCCGGTAAAAGAGAGTTTAACTCTATAATTTTTTTTTTTTTTTTTTTATATTTCAGTGTAGTATTATTTTTAATAATTATATTCAAGTATTAGCGTTTTACGATAAGCCAAAGCATTGATAATATAGTTTACAAGACTCTTCCAACCCCCTTCACCATCTAAAATTCGTATCAGTTCTACTTCTGATATTGTAGTTTTGTGAAACCAATATAATCTAAAAGTTTTCAGTATTGGGCATCTTCCTATCAAGTGTTGAATATTTTCAATCTCTTTTAAGTTACAAAGAGAGCAATTTTTAGCTAATCTTCTCGAGAAATGTGAACCATTTAGTTCAATAAGATCACATCTAGCTTTAAATATCCACATAATAGTCATTGGGTTATTGTTTGCATTAAAATAGAAATGTGCCACTCTTGGATCTACTTTACTATAAAAAGAATCAGTTTGACCAGCTCTATCCAGTCGTTCTTGAAAATATTTTATTTTTAAGCAATTATTAAGAGCCGTTTGTTTTTCATCCCATTCTTCAGCAGTAATATTTGGTGACCATTGTATGTTGAATTCTTGTCCGATATCATTTAATTTTCTCACCCATGATGCATTATGTTCTAAACACAACAAACTTAGTTGATTGGGAAGACGGATTTCTGAGTTTTGAAAAAGGGTACGTTTAATATACCGCATATGTAGGTTAAGTGTGAAGAGATGGCCCTCCTCCTTTCGCGACTCAAGCATAAGGGCATAAGTTGGTGTAAACTTAGGAAGTTTAAGAATTCTTTTTATAAAATACTTGTGCAAAATATCCACTTCTTTAAAATGGAAATGGCCCCATACTTGTGCCCCATACGACTGAATTGACCTGCACACCGCATTAAAAAGGTGAGTCTTGCTTTCGAAAGATATATCTTTCTTGCTTAAAAAGGTACTCCAAGTTGAATTGATACAGCTTTTAGCAGATGAGTTTCTTTTCTGCACATGTTTGGTAAACACGCATTGCGGGGTTATAACCATACCAAGATAACAATAATCAGAAACTAAGTCATTTATGTATAAGGAAAAAAGCAAAGGGGATAATAGGCACCCCTGCTTGACTCCAGACATTGTTTCAAATGTATCTGAGAGCTCAGATCCATTCCAGACTGTAGAGGAAGTATTTTGGTATATACTCTCAATAAAGCAAACCATTTTTGTAGATACTCCGATATAGTGTAATTTAAATATTAACGACTTTCTTGCTACCTTGTCAAAAGCAGCTTTGAAATCAACAAAGAAAGCGTATACTTTTCGTTTTTCTTTAAGCTTCAAATGAACTATTGCTGTCAAATTATAGATGTTATCAATGGTGGAATAGTCCTTTCTAAACCCTGCTTGATATTCAGATCGGTCTAATATCAGAATACACTTCTCTTACGACTTATTTTCTAGTGAGAAGGGATAGGTGGATCCCGATGGCGGTATTTGACATCAGAGTCCACCGTCGGCTCAAACATGATTTGCGGGATATTCTCTGAGGTATTCTCTAGTCTATGCGAATACAGAACTCTTTGAATGTACCTCATCATGATAGGATACCTCATCATTTAAGGCAGAGATTCTGGCTATCAGGGGGAAGCTTGTAAGCTCTTGTTGCTTGTCTACGCGCAAGTCCTCTGACTCTTACGTTTCATTTTTTATCCTCGTTTCTCAGTAAATGGCATAACTATCTACACTCAGGAAATTAAGATGGAAAAAATCACTAAAAATAAGAGTTAAAATAACCACAAGTGTAATTAAAACGGCTGTGACTGCATGAGTCATAAAATGAGTAGAAAGTTCGTCTCGGGCACGGTAACAAACTGGTAAATACTGGGCAAGAAAGAGACAGTTTATCAACCCCTCTGTGATTGCTCGGCGCTCCAAGGCATAGTGCACGGGACATTGTGAAACCATATACTGGACAACCTGTAGGTGATATCGGGCGTAGGATTTGTATATCTTATTCGTTATCTTAAGCTTTCAGGGTGGGTCTAGTTCTCCGGATATTATCTGCTCGAGTGCTCCTATTTTTAATTATTCTGTAAAAGCTTGTTTCTAATGTGAATTATGATTCTTTTGTAGCTACTCTATAAATAATTTATGCTTTCTAATTTATTTGGTACAGTTATTAACATGAATAAAGTATTAACATATTATCTTAACATATCTTGACATTAATGATGTCCATACAATATATGACTTTGTATGTTCTTTGACTTTGTAGCTCATATCTTGCCAAAGAAATAAAGTGTAATGTCGCATGCAAATTTAAATTTTACATGCAAAACAACTAAACCACACATGAGACACTTACTTTACTATGGCATAAAAATATGAACTTATTTATTTATATTTTGCAAGTTCGAGTTTATATATGGTAAATATATGCAAAGTTAAATAAATTTATATGTATGAATATGGGTATAAATATCTAAATGTAAATGTATGTTTGGTTACCTTTTGCAGTTTACATGCAGTTACTTCAAAGGCACATATAAAAATATAAACTGAAATTTGTTGCTTGTTTGAAGATAGTTAAGTTTTACAACACTGTAAATTTTTCTCTTTATTGGACTTCAATGATTTGAAGCTTTCTGTAGTTATATAAATTTAATAAATACGTATAGTGTTTTCTGTAAAGTTGATTGTGAAAAATTAGTTTAACCTGCAGTAGCTAAATACAATTTAATGATCATCTATAAAATTCTACACTCATAAAAAAGTTAGTGGAAACATTAGTAAGGAGGCTAGTAAGTCAACTTGGAAAGCTTTAAAACTAATTTTAAGTTCAAATTTAGTTTTAAGTACAAATTATGCTATTTTGACTTAATGAAATACTCTATTTTTAACAAATTTTTTATGCTGAATTGACTAAAGTCTAAAAATAATATTTGGCTAATCGAAACCAGCGGAGGTCGCTGTAATGCGATGCTTGCTATTCAGTATTTGCATATTGTTTTTATATTGTGTTAGTGAAGTGAACACGTCGTATTAGAAAAATATTTAGAAACATTTATGCAAATAATAAAACTAATAAAAATATAACTATAAAAAATATTCGATAGCTTTTTAAAAAAGTAAAAATGGGCACTAGTTTTTCGGAATTGATAGACTATAATAAGTGAATTTTGTGTTTATCAAACAATTTATAAAGTTTAAAAAAATTAATTAAAATTATTAAAAAAATTAAAATGAAAATTATTCAAGTTCGAGGCCATACTTTATATTTATTTATTAGGATATTGTCCTAACAAAAATTCTATTGAGTTTTTTGTTTTCAAATTTATTATTTAACCCTTTCAGGAATGTGTTGATAGATCTAGTTCGGGAGCTTTCTAGGTTCCCATCATCAGAACACGTTTTGAAAGAGGTAACAATTCCATGTAAAACATCAAACATTCATATAAACTAGTTTACTCACTACATGAGAACTAATATATGAGCTTGAAGTTAAAGATTATCAACATTGATCAAAAACTAAACTGAAAACTTGTTTGGTATGTGCAAGGTCCACCTCTGGTGGATATTCAAAACTCGCTTTTTGTTTCTTTCCTCCTTTTTATTTTTTGTTGTTATTTAAAAAGTGTGAATGAAGAGTGTTTTCAAAGAAAGTTAATAAAATATAAAATGTGAATTTAAAAAATTTAAGGGTTTTTATGTTTCAAAGAAGGGGTAATAATAGATTTTTTAAAAAACTTCGATCTAAAGTATAATAATGCATGCATTCAATTTTTTTTCTCATTATTGTTTAAACAATTTCTAAGTTCACGCTGATATATATTTTCAACAGAAATATGAAAACGATATTATGTTACACATAATCTATTCTTTAAATGTCGATAGAAAATAGTCTCATGAGTTCAATATTGCCATATTTTAATCACATCTTCAAGTCCAAACTATCAAAAATTTGTTTTCCAGCCGAAAACCTCTGTGCGAAAGCTACCGATCTTGCATATACATGCAAAGTAGAGGTGAGACTTTTATTTTAAAAAAATTTATTAAACAGATCTCCATTAAATATTATAAACCAACATTTTTTTTTGTTAAATTTCGAAAAAAATTTGGAGATAGTGGGAAAAAAACTCTAAAAACTATTTGGATAGAACTGTATAGGAAGAATTGGGAAATAGTCCAATTAATGTGACCAAAACATTGTCTAATTCGCCTCCTATAATTTATAAATGATTTAACGAATAACGGAATACAAATTCTACATAAGTTCTTGTACCAAAGGATTAGTTTTGAAGAAGATTGGGTCGACCAGCAAATCCAATTGACAATTGTAGTGTAAAATCACGAAGACGCAAGCTTCACAGTATCAATTTCTCATAGTAATCGTCATCCAGATGCACAAAGAGGATTTTAAAAATTATGCCTACACCAACTGAAGAAAAGAAATTTACTCCAGAAAAAGCATTTGCACTATTTTTGGATTTAAAGCAGACTAAAAATCAGTACACCGAATTGAGAAATCGAACAATTGAAAAGAATTTTGGAACATTTCCAGCATATCGAAATTTAGTTTCTGTCTAAAAAGAGAGCTTACCTTCTCAAACTGCTATTAGTCAAGTTCACCAGAGATAAAATTGCATGATCTTCTTGAACACACTGCAGAACGATTATTTAATGCACTTGATGATGACTTAAAAAAAAAAAAAATTAAAAATGTCAGCATCACTTTAATTTCAAAATGGGGATGTTATGAATCCTCTGATCGGAAACAATACAAGCAATGTATTCCAGAAAATTCATCAGATGCTCATTTACTACAGAAATGGATGTATAGAAACATGAAATTCCCCCCTCAAAAAACTTTTGCGGACCAATTAAGTTTGCTTACAAAAAGGAAACTTAAGATGTCAATTAAGTTTGCTTACCAATTAAGTTTGCTTACAAAAAGGAAATTTAAGATGTCAAAACTGAAAAAGTTCGAAAAATAAAAGATCAAATTAAAGAACTGCGCACAGTAATATTTGAATTTAATGATCAATGCATCGAAATTAATTTTAAAATATTCCAAACAATGATCGATGGAAAAGTTGCACAACCTTTAACCGAAACAAAGTCTTCGTCAAGCTGCATCATATGACAAAAGACATCAAGCCAATTAAGCGAACCCACATCACAAGACGATTGTTTCAATGACGCCTACGAACTTGGAATGTCCCCTCTTCATGCCAGAATTCGTTGTCTGGTGCATATTCTTAAATTGGGCTATGATTTGGAATTTGTCCAGTCAGGCGAAACAGTGAGAAAAACAAAGAAAATGCAGAAAAAAGGAATAAAAAAAACAAATTCAAGAAAAATATCATCAGCTAGGCCTTATAATTGACCACCCAAATCAAGGAGAAACAATTCAACTGATCGAAACACTGCCAACCACAGTTTATAAAATATTGCACCATGGGGAACAAATAATTCAACACAATATGCTACCAACTGGAGATCTATCTGAAGAAGCGCAAGAAAAAGGGAACAAAGACCGCAGATTATTTCGCGAACAAAATGCAAGAAAGATGTTCAGATATTGTACTAATGGAGATGTTATCACTATTTTGTTGTGTACATAAGACCAATATATGTCCAGTATTCGACAAAAATGTAAATCAACCTCAATCGCATTAGATGAAGAAGCTAAAGAACTTTTGGAAAATGAAAATCAAAGCTATTTAGGAGAAATTTTTACTAATATTGTTTAATTTATACCGGTTCATAAATTATAATTTGTTTTTGATTTAAGTAAATATATATATATATTAATACATAGAAATAGAATATATATTTTTAACCTATAATAAAAGTTGGATTACTTTAAATTTTATCGATGTTCTGTACCGATATATGCAAGAATACAATTTGAACATTGTTTCAAAATGTCCATTTTCAGTTTTATCTTTTAACAACTCGCCTCGTTTTAAAAAGGTCAACCATTTCCATGTGAATATTGATACTAAAAAATTGACAGGCGCCAAATGCTGGCATTTCTGGCAAGATTTCAGTGCGAGAATAATAAATAAGTATTAGTTGTAAAATACAACATAAAAATTAGAAATTATTAAAAAATACATATTTAACATATTGAAACATTCAACTTTTACAGTGAAACTCAACAAAAAATGAAAATGCATTATTAACTCCCCATAACTTTTGTTGCTACTAGTCGATTTTTAAGTTCTAACGCGGAAATTCAAGACTAAAGTCCCATCTAACAAGAAAAATAAACTAAATAAAAAATAACAATTCAGTCATAAGTTGTGGAATTTTGACCGAATTCTCGTGAAATTACCCACTGTAGGCAAGTGGAAAGTAATTACCAAGTAACGTGTAACTTTTTATTATCAGTGTGTCATATTCTGTATGGGTTGCTAAATGTTCGTCCAGAACCACTCACATAATTTGCCCAAAATAGTGTGTCATAGCACCTTTACAAAAAAACTTCAATTTTAAAATAAGTTTATTTTTTCTATATACAACAAAAAACTATAACATTAATTTCACTATAACAATTTGGAAAAGTATATAATATATACAAAAAAACTAGAGAAAACGTCCGGCTGTTCAAAAAGTGTCGAACAAAGCAATAAAATAAAAAAAATTTGTGATTTTATCTATAGAACACAGAATTTATTGTAAAAAATACTGGCAAAACGCTTTTGGAAACGATGGTAAAGCGTTTCGAAAAAGTGTTTTGTTTTTTTGCTTCATTTTTACTACCACTGCACGATGGTAAAATATGGCCTAAACTAAAAAAAAAAAAAAAAAAAGTTTGACTTCATTTAGAAATTTTTCTGCCAAACGAAAAATCTATATTCTAAATAAAAAGAATCAGCCAACTTTGTTATTGTAAGTGTATTAAAATATTATAATACATAACAGTTGCAACTTGTGATTAGGATTTTTTCCGGCTTAAGGTCATTAAACAATATTAAAATTATTAAATAAAAACACAAGTGTTTAAATTTTAATTTTTAGATGTTTATTTCCGATATTTCGGTTAACGTCGTTAACCATACTCATGGAACTGGTTAAAAAAAATAAAACAATGTTATTAAACAAAACACAATTTGATAACAAAATTAATAATTACTTTAAAAATTAAAAAAAACGCTATTTGCGCTGAGTTGTAACCACTTCTTGTCTGCTTTGCAAGTTTATGTCAACTGATCTCTGTTTTAATCGTTTGTGTTTATGTATTGTGTTTCTGTAAAATTGAGCGCTTTTGTCTATGTCGGTTTTATAATTTAAGCGTATATCTGCAGGTAAATCTATTATGATGAATTTCATGTAAAAATCGAGATGCATTGAACCCGCCCCCTCAGATATCGATGAAATTTTGTTCATAGCTAAATTTGATCAATACAAACAAACTCTCATTTTTAGAAATGACTGTTTTGCGATTTTTTGGGCGTGACACAGTGGGAACGTTTTCGAAAAAACGCGAAAATGGTCGAAAAGAGCTCCATTTAAACTACAATAACTCAGAATCGGCTAAACCGATTTCCATGATCTTGGTATCATTAAAAAGATATTTTAACAGGCTTTATGACACGTTAAAAAAAAAGAAATACACTGTAAAAAAATTTATAACAAAAAAAAAATTTTAACTGACGAAAAAACCAAAAAGATCAAGGGTTTTTTTACAGTGTATTAATTTTTTAGAAAGGTTTATATAATTTTTTAAGTAGTGTCACTTCTAGTAATTGCCCTAAAATTTAAAAAAAAAAAAAATTTTAGGTAACGAAAAACCAAAAAAGATCAAGGATTTTTTACAGTGTATTACTTTTTTAGAAAGGTATTTCCTTCACCTATAACATATCCAAAAAGTAAAATGGGTTCTTTTTTATTTTTTTTTAAATAATTTTTTAAGTAGTGTCACTTCTAGTAATACGTACCGAAAGTTTTCGAAATAATTCGAATAACAGCGAAAATATCTGGTCACATTCACAAAATAGTTCAACAATTCTAACATTTTTTAAATGTTTACAGATAAAAAAACATCAACAATTGTTTATATTATTTGCCATGTTTTTATTAATTTGTGTTTTATTTTATTTAAATTTTTTTTAAGTTAATTATTTGTAAGAAATTTTGCGCTGCTCAAAATTTGGCACAGTCAGAATATCTGCGCACATGTACAAAAGTTTCATTTATCGGAATGAATGAATGAAAGCCTTGAGTTCCTGTTATAGTTTTAGCTTCTTTATATCTTGAAAATAGCTTTTCTTTAACGTTGTTGTATTCGTCAGCATCTGCGTAAGCAACTTGTATGGTGGTCTTATATGTTTCTGATGCCCAGTGATAGAGTTGCCTCGTTGTCTGGATTTCATTTTTATTTGCAATACTATAATTTCGAGCACCTCTCTTCAATGTTCCTCCGATTCCATCACATGCAGATTTTCCGTGACTGGTAGCATAAAAGTGCCATTCAGCGTCAATCCCAAAATCAGATTTGTGATGGCATAAATTAATGAAGTTATATTTATTTTTATATTGTGCTCCTGCACCATCTGATACGTAAATGATTTTATTAATATTGTTGGTTATATTGGCCTTCACGAACTGTATCATTTTTGAAATATATAGATGAACTGCTATACTATCATGGGTATTGCAATCAGATATTATGGCGAAGCTTTTATGAGTTTATTTATCGTTATCTGAAAATAAATAAACAAAGGAAAAAACAAATAAATAAAAATTATTAAATATGTTGATGAGTGTGGATGGATGTGTTTACTAATACCAAAATATTAAAATAATTACCTTTGTAATAAATAACGAACGGATGTATTGTAGCCTGATCATTATTCCAATGGTATCCTTGCACGGCATCTTGTACAAGAAATGCATAATTTTCAGCAAAGTCCATTTGAATTAACATTTCTCCTGATAACAGCGACGCTCTTTTATTGCTGATAAATTCAGATTGTCGCTTTGCTATGAAATGATGCGGAATCAGAACTTTGATGTGTTCAGTAAAATCGCTGACAAATGATTCTGGGTTGGTGGTTAACGTTTCCAGAACACATCTAATCGTTGTATTCCACTTTTTGTATATTATTTCTTCAGTTTGGTTATTTTCAAAATGTTTTAGCATATGCGTTTTTAGATTATTTAAATTTTTAAAGCAGTGACCACACATTGAAACGCAACACTCGCTTTTTTCTATGTCACCATTACAAACAACGAATTTGACAACATCTTTGTAGTCGGTAAATGTGCATTCTCCTTCAATACAAATTGATTTTAAGCCACTTTTTTCAAACATCAATTTCATATTCTTATGCAATGTGCATACACAGATATTTTGCTGGTTTCCAACTCCAAGTTTCATACAATTTTTTGGCCTTAACATTGTAAATTTTGTAAAACCCACTTTGGCCAATATATGTTTTTTTTTAAATTCGTAGTAAGATTCGCGTAGTGAAGATAACATCAGTCTGTTTTGAACTTTTTCACGTAAGTTTCCTTGTTTAACAGTAATTGAATCTTGCGAACCAGGCATCATTCGGCTAATTTCATCATCTTCATAAAATAACTTGACTGTGCTTAGAGTTTCGGTTGGTAAACTACGTCTGCTCATTTTAAAAAGATTGATATCTGCAAACTTCGTTTTATTCCTTTGGATATCTTTACTTTTTTTGATACAATCGTGAGATATATCATCCCCAAAACGATCTTTAATTTCTGCGTGACTCATATTGATTGGTAAGAGAGATAAAAGTTTTTGCTTTTCCAAAAGATTTGAGCTGTTGTCTATTTGATATTTGATGTTTTCCAAAATTTCTTCGTAAATGGCTTTGACGTTTTCAGATAATGGATCAGCTCCAAATGAATCTGCTATATTTTCGAAAATTTGCAGTGATTTTCTATTTCTGTATGCATCTCGTTTCATATATTTCCTTTTAAGAGGCGACATTTGGTTTGGTAGATGAGGAATAATATGATCATTTATATTTTTAATGACTTCCGTCCTTTCGATGTTTGCATTACGGCTGGTACAAGTTGGAAGTTCATTCAATTCTTCGCTAATTTCATCGCTGGGCGTTGTTGGTAAATAATTTGAGACTTCATTCTGCTCCACGTTGGATTCATTACGACTGCGCGCTTTTCTCAGTGTATTCCGGCCAGTTTCGCAAATACGGCTACAATGAATGTTGGCGACAGCTATAAAATATTCAATTATATTTGCAGCCTCGTTTTCACTTATTTTACGAAGCGAAGCGCAACACTTATTAGATATTTTTATGCATCTGTACTTATTGTTTGAATTCATATTCACTCAAATTTTTAAAATATACGCGTAAAAATCGTAATGGGATATCTTGGCTTCTCGAAACTGTTTATAATTATGAATTTCGGTACGTTCATCAGGTGCAATTATATAGCATTTTTTAAGGCAAGCAAGAACTTTTTGCGGTTAAAACATATTCATAATTTTCCTGGGACAATGTTTATTTAATTTACCTGTTAACCCTTCGTCAGGTACATATTTTGAGCCCTTAGTTCTGGCACATGGTGTCTACCTGAGGAAGAAAAAAATAGACCTGAAAAAATCTTTGGAATGAAAAGGGCAACAATTTTTTTCTTCTATATATATTTCTCTTTATTATGGGTAAAGTAATAAATGTTTATGACAAAATAGAAAATTATTATGAATAATACATTGATTTTTTTATTCAGAATTTTGCGGAATTACTAGAAGTGACACTACTTAAAAAATTATATAAAAAAAACTAAAAAAGAACCCATTTTTATTTTTTGATATGGTATAGATGTAGGATAAACCTGTCATAAAGCCTGTTAAAATATCTTTTTAATGATACCAAGATCATGGAAATCGGTTTAGCCGATTCTGAGTTATTGTAGTTTAAACGGAGCCCTTTTCGACCATTTTCGCGTTTTTTTCGAAAACGTTCCCACTGTGTCACGCCCAAAAAATCGCAAAACAGTCATTTCTAAAAATGAGAATTTGTTTGTATTTATCAAATTTAGCTATGAACAAAATTTCATCGATATCTGAGTTGGTCGGGTTCAAAATTTCAGTTGTATCTCGATTTTTAAATGAAATTCATCTTATATGAAGCATCTCTAAAGTGAATCGTTTTTTGTAATGTCGCTCTTCTTGTAATATCTGAGTGTCTTTAAAATTTGGTAGGTGCCCACTTTTGGCGCAGTGGGCAGCGAGTGCAGTTTTTTGTTCAATCGGTTTCTCTACAGCTTTTAGATCTGATTTGTGGGAAGATAATCTCGTTTTTAATTTTGTTTTTGTTGTGCTAACGTATGCCTTGCTGCATAAATTGGACCCGTCACCGTTACATCTAATTTTGTATATTAAGTTCGATCGATCCTCTTTATTAATTTTATCCTTAGTTTTGCTAAAAAGTTTTCCTACAGAATTATCTGTCTTAAATGCTAATTCATATTTTTCCTTATCATACAGGTTAGAGTTTCTGAATTAAAATAATGGTATTAAAATTTATTTTTATGGTGAAAATACAAACTTCTTTCTCGACATCGTATTTGCATCCGCAATATAAAATTCCTGCCCTGGAAGCTGAAGAAAGTCACTAAGGTCGTGGGATTCGTCTACAATGATACAAAAATTATATTTCGTTTCAAAATTACTAAACAGATTGTGGCTCGTTGTTTGGCCTCCTCATTCTAACTGGAATTTCTCCTCGGCACTTCTTGCTCTTAATACGTTTTAAATCGTTAACTAAAGGGTCCGCCAAATAATTTTTTTTTTTTGAAAATGCTATAAAAAAAACTACTGAATATTTTCTCAAATTTCTTTTGTTATTTGAAAGTACAATCCTTCCGGTTAATAATGGAGAATAATTTCATTCAAATAGCTGCCGCGGCTGGCCATGCAGTAGCCTACACGATCGGTCCAATTTTTAAGCACATTATCGAATTATCGATTGTGTGCAGCTGTATTTCACCAATGGCTTCACGAATATTGTTCTTTAAAGCGTCAATTGTCTCTGGCTTATTGGCGTAACACTTATCTTTGACGGCACCCCACAAATAATAGTCCAACGGTGTCAAATCGCAGCTCCGAGGTGGCCAAACGACATCAGCTCTGAGGCTGATTTGAATTTTCGCACACATTTTGTGACATTACCATGATTTTCAAAGTAATGTCGCAATATTTCCCAGCATTGTTCAAGCGTATACACAACCATATTCCTTCAGCGGAAGGACAAAACTAATTATCTGTCAAATCAGACATGAGCTAAGTGTTACCGACATGAGCTAAGTGTTCACGAAATAAGCACTAGTTGAAAAAAAAAACGTTATATGTCGGACCCTTTATTTTAACTTTTCTGATCAAAAACACTGAACAGTTGGCTTTACAGGTGATTTTCTTTTTAAACATCTAGGATTTTTCTTCAAAAGGCACACTATTTTCTTAGTATTAATTGGGTCAGAAATACCCTTTTCAAGGTCCTTTCGAGATTTTATATTACAAAACGAGTGTCATTTTTTCTTAACACCGTAAGATCCGGATTTTTTTTTAAATTAAATAATTCTTTCTTATCCCGTTTTTGACAAACTAACTAATCATTTTGATTTATATTTTATACACACAATTTAGGTATATTTTCAAAGCTCACTTCATAAAAAAATATTTCGGTTGAAAATTTCGAAAGAACTTTCAAAGTAAAAAGCATGCACTAGTTTGATGCGATAAAGTGAGAATTCCATATCTGAATAGTTTTGAGTATATTAAAGGAATAAATGAAATTAAAAATTTATTTTTTCAAAATTTCGAGTTTTGGGAATTTTTCGAAAAAATGTAATTTTTCGAAAATGCTCAAAAATTCAGCACGCATTATCGTTTTTCAAAAAATGTCTCCCCTTCGCACAATTTGCACTAAAACTAGGTGCGTAATGAACGAAAATCGGTATTTTAAGTGACAACCTAATATACAATATCGATTTATCATCCATCATATCACTGTGAGTGACACAGAAACAACCAGATATTCTTGAAATACTATTACAAAAAAAAAAAAATAAAAATAATTATAATGAAGCATACCGTTATGAATTTGCAATATTTCTTAATTAAAATGTTTATTTACGGTATCAAATATCTATAAAACAATTCAAGTTTTTTTTTGTATATTCAATTACGTACCAATCAGTTAGTTAGTTCCCTCAACAGTTAATAGTTTTAAATTAAAAAAAAAAAAAAAAAAAACACCAGCAGATTATATATTACTTAAAAATTAAAATAAAATGTCAATAAAACCGAAAGACTTAAGACACAAACATAATTTTATTATGATTAATAGTTGTCGCTACTAACTTCATGAATTTGTCGACTAAAGTTGGTCTACGATTTTTGTTTTTATACATAATATTTATCATGAGTTAACTGTCATTAACTTGAAATTCAAATTTTGTTTAATTTTTATATTTCTCTACTTTTCAAACTGGCTCAAATTAAAAAAAAATTCATTAACACCTGACAACTTTATTTGGACAACCTACACCTTGTTGAAACATAAATCAAATTTACGGAATTCTTTATTGACACTCATGTGGACAAGAGCAAGTTTCAACAGTTATCAAAAAACACATACATACACATGCATAAATAATATTTCCAACGCACCATATACATACAGACTACAAGGCACACTCAGAAGTATAGTTACTAAGTTAGTCAAACTTAAAACAAACACTACGCATTCATTAAATGTTCTTGACAATGAGAGTTTCATGTTTTCAATATGGACCAGTTACTTGTAATTAAAAATTTAACAATTTATTAATTAAATCAAATAAACTATGATGGAAAAAATAAAAAAAAAAAATCGTTGAATTGATTTAAATTTTCAGCTAAATTTATAACGTTGTAAAGTAGTCAAAAAAAAAAAAACAAAAACCAACAAACAAAACTATGTTTATGTATATTGATACAACCAAAAACTAGTGATATGTCTAAGAACATGCTTGCTGTGCATGCGTACAAGTGCGTTAATAATTTTTGCCACAATTTTAATGTAAAGCATGTTTATTTAGATTTTTTTTTTTTTTTGGTTATTGGCAATCAAATTTTTTATGTACATGAGAAGTAATGATTTGAATATGTGGGTTGAACATACAAGTGTTGATGTAGATAAATTAACAACAAAATATAACAATTTTTATTTGGGGGTATATTGTTAATGACAACCAAAATAAATTTTATTAATTTTAAGAAATCACGAAATTTTATTAATTTTTTGGCAATTCGCTGTGGGGTATCAAAAATATGTGATGTATATATCATCGCCAAATGAAATGGTGTATTAAGTGTGTCAGAATCAGTGGTGCAAGCCGCCGCACATTGGGTTCAAATGGTATCAAAGTGTCGATTAATTGAAATTTAGAAGTAAAGTTTTTATAATAAATTTTGATATAGGATAAAAGAAGACAAAATTCTGCATCACTAGCTGTCAACTAAGTTGTTTACTTTCTTTTCAGTGAGCCGTCAAATTAGCAAATTATTATTGTTTTTTTAAAAAAAGTGAAAAAATTGGAAATTTTTACAATTCAAGCGATTATTATTACACTCAAATAAAAAAGTTAGTAAAGTAAGCAGAAAATGTTGCTGAGTCAGCAAAATTTTAGTCAGGAGGATGCTTGCAAAACAATTGCTAATGTCAGCAAAATCGTTTGCATCAAAATTAGTAGATTCAGCTAAAGTTTTGCTAAAACTTAGTGGATTAGAAATTAAAAAACCCTTGCTAAACATTAACAAAATTTTTGTTGAATATTAGTAGACTGAAAAAAACTCAAAAAATTTGTAGAAAATTTTTACTTTAGTTAATTTATTTTGCTGAAAAGCATACAACATATTTTTAGGATTCTTTTTAAAATAATTTACAATACGTTACAATATATAAAAATTTTCATACTCCCACAAAATTGTGGATTAAAACAACTTAAATTTTGCGTCATCACCGGCTTGTGAAAGTAATTGTCTATTAATTAAGTAAAAGACAAAATAAAATATTTAAATTTAATAAAGATTAAATGGGTATATGTAAACTAAATGTTTATATATTAATAATCTTGTGTGATCAATTTGCAAGCAAATATGCAATAGGTAGACAGACTAAAGCGAAAGACAAAGACATACATCTTATGTAGATTTTTCTGTTTCCTTTTTCTTATTGCAAAAAAGGATTGAATATGTTATATTTTGTTATTTTTTCGTTTCGTTTCTATAATTCTCTGCGGCACTCGCGTTCCTTTAAAAGATAGCATAATTTAGACAATAATTGATGTAAGTAATTCAAAGATTATTTCTTTTATGTTATATATAATTATTTGTATTGTTTTTAGATATTACATTAATTCATGTCGTCAATTTGGGAGTATAAACATTTTTATATTTTGTAACGTATTGTAAGTTATTTTAAAAAGAATCACAAAAATATGTTTTATGATTTTCAGCAAATAAATTAACTAAAGTAAAAATTTTCCACAAATTTTTTGAGTTTTTTTCAGTTTACTAATATTCAGCAAAAATTTTATTAATTTTTAGCAAGGGTTTTTTTATTTCTAATCTACTAAGTGTTAGCAAAACTTTTACTGAATCTATAAATTTTGCGAGCTGATTTTTAGCAATATTTATATTTTAGCAATATTTTATTTTGTCTTTTATTTAACTAATAGACAATTACATTCACAATCCGGTGAAAACGCTAAATTTAAGTTGTTTCAATCCACAATTTTGTTTTATGTATGAAAAACAGATACAAAACCTTCCATGGTTGATTTTTTTTTATGTGTCTTACTAGAGTTGTACTTTTTAGTATAATTTTCCTCGTCACTACTACATCTTGACATCTAATTCATTATGCGTATAACTTTTAATCTGGTTGTCGTTCACACTAGCGATGTGCTAATCAGCACAATTTTTTAGCAAAATAAATTAGTAAAACATTAGTAAAATATTAGTAAAACATTAGTTCAAAACAGTTAAGTGCTGACTAAGTATAACTAAAGATTTAGTTTAAAACATAATTTTAGCAAAAAATTTGCTGAAAAATAGTATACCTGATTTACAGGATGTTTTACTAACTTTTCTACTAACTTATTTTTTGAGTTTAGTTTTAAATCTTTTGAAAGTAAATCTTTTATAATGGAACCTTCAACATCAGGTATTAAAGTATATTGTAAATTTTTTTTTTGCTTATAAAAATTATGTGTAAATATTTTTAATAATTTTTTTAAAAAAAGGTCCAAAATTGGGATAATTTCCGCATTTAATGGGCCACAAGTTAGTAAGAGTTGAAATTATTTTTATGGATTTTAGAAAAGTATAGGATATCAGCATATATCGAAAAAAAAAGTCCAGACAATGCCTGGCCCTTTTTTTTATTTTCATTTTTTGTATAAAAACTCTGGTTGTCATTTATTGAACAACCAGTAAATGTGTTTTTGTGTTTCAATTTTGTCTACATCAACAAAAACATTAAAGTACAAAAAATAAAGAGATCTAAAACATTTAATACAAAAATGCATTAATATAATGCATATAATTCTATCAGTGTATAATTCATTTCATAAAAATTTGCTAAGGCTGAAGTTTTTTTTTTTTGACAAATTTCCCTTAATCTGAATTTTTAAACACGAAAAGTAAATGCTCTGTGTTTTGTTGAATTCATTAACAAATTTATATTTTTAAAAAATTTTGTCCAATTTTTTGCCAGAAAAAAATTACTACCCAATAAATCGTAGACCCCTAGTGGCCACATTTTTGAATAAGAGTCTTTAGGTGAGTTAGGCTTGTTCTTGATTAGTTGTCTAAATAATTTGTATAAACAATTATTTCTTATTCTCTATCTCCCGCTCGAAATCTCCCAGTTGGAATAATTACCGTTTTCAAATTTTATAAAAAGCTTGATTAACATCTTTCATTTTGTTTCATTAACAATCACTTTAATTTGTGTTATATGCTTTTAATTAACGTTTTCCTTTTAGAAATATTTTAGTGTGTAGGAGTTTTTATTTTTTTTTTGAATAAAACATTTATGGTGTACATTTAACATTCAGTAAATTTGTTCTATGCAACTGTATGTCAGCACATTTTGAACTCGAGTTTGTTTTTGAAAAATTTTTGACATTAAACTTGGTCTACATTAAAAACAGCAGCTTAAAATTATAGTGGGTTTCATAGTGATTTAACAAAAGAGTTTAAAGCTTAAATAAACAAAAAAAAACTGTAATAAAAAACTGTTAAGCTAAAAAATTCTAAAATTTCAATTAATTTTATACAACCTTAAATAAATTTTTTTTTTTTTGGTGTTTGTCAGTATGATGTCGCCGTAGCATGATCTTTAGACAGGCATTATAAGCATTATTGTATCTTTGAAAATCTTGTCATTTCTAGTGTAATTTGTTTGTTAAATTAGCTTGAGTTTAGAACATTGAGATTAAAAATAAATAAAAAACTATGTCCAATTTAACAATGTTGCTGAAAATATTGTTAGCAACTTAAAGATCCCAGGTGTTTAGTTAGAGCTTTGCTGATGCTTTGGTGAATCTTTTAAAATGTTAAAGTTTTGTAGTTTTATTTTTATATTTTTTTTTTTAATCTTATTGATTCTTGTTATGTAATTAGAAGCAATTGCTTTGTTCTTTAGTGAATAATACATTTATTGTTTTAATGTCTATGGTCATTTGATTAAAGTAAATATTAGTCTTAAATATAAATTTCATGGTTCTGTTATTGAACTTGTTATACGTGGTGGCTGTATCATTAAATCAATTATATTGACTTTATCTTTGATTATTGTGGCATTTAATTGAAAATTTGTTTTAATTGACATAATTATTATAAAAAAAGTATAATATAGCATTGAGGCAGATATTATGTCAACTATGAACATTAGGGTTGGCCAATTTGTAAGGACAAACATTTGTCGATATTGTGCAATCGATTTTTCGATAGCTTTTGGCATGAGGAAAAGAAGTTCCACTACGACATATCAAAAAATCATTTTCGAGGCGCCCAAATTTAAATTTTTTGACTTATTCTCAACTTTTATTTTCAAGGTTTTTTTTAGTAGGTAATAAAAAAAAAACGGCTGACTTACAAGCAATATTGAAAATGCTTTTGATTTGACAAACAAATGCTGAAATTGAGTTTCGCTTATGAAAAATCGAGAAAAAATAAAAAAAACCTTAAAAATTAACGCATGAAAAAAATCGATCGATGGTTCGACAAAAACTAGTCCAAAACCTCAAGAATTTTTTTTTTGGAAAAACTGCTATCGCCATCGTTTTTAGCGTACAATTTCACCTTGGAAAGGTAATACGCAGGTGAAAAAGTTCATATATGATAACATATTGTCATATATGAGTATATATGTTTCCATGTATAGTCATATATGAACATATATGTAATGCAGGGAAGCATATATGGGTAAATACATTCAAAGGAAAAGCTCATATTTGGATATGTATGGCACCATATATGATAATACATTGCATATATCGGTTCATATGTTGCATCATATATGCCATATATCCCCATATATGAATTCATATATTATTTCATATATGAGCAATATGTTTTAATTGTTTATGAAATATGACCATATATGAGGACGAAATTGTTTTTGTTTTTCTGACAAAAATATATATATGAAAATAGAGAATATGTTATGAGATATCTCACCTAAATCTGAAGAAATATCAGTCGCATTTTATGTGCTTAATTCTGAATTGGGATTATCCAGCTTTTCAATATATTTTTTTTAATTTTTATAAAAAATAAAATTATTTAAAAACGTTCAACATATTATAAGATTTGGAGCATTTTGATACCAATTAAGTTTTAGCGCCAATGACAGGATTTCAAAATTAGAATCGAAGTCTAAAATTTATTCATTTGTTGTGCCAAAACTAATTTTTTTAATAACTCAAAGAAACTTTATTAGTTGAAATGCCCCTATTTACTAATTACTTGGTAATTATTTTTTGTGTGTGTCAAACACAAACATTTTAGTTAAAGTTTTTTTATAAAATTCATAAATAATGAAAATGAAAATTATTCAAGTTCGAGGCCATACTCTATATTTCTTTATTAGGATATTGTCCTAACAAATAATCTATAGAGTTTTCGTTTTCAAATTTATTCTTTGACCCTTTCAGGAATGTGTTGATAGATCTATTTCGGGAATTTTCTAGGTTCCCATCATCAGAACACGTTTTGAAAGCGGTAACAATCCTATGCCAAACATCAAACATTCATATAAACTAGTTTACTCACTACATGAGAACTAATATATATTATATGAGCTCGAAGTACTTTTTTACTTCTTAAAGGTCGAAAAAACATAATTTTTATTTTTAATAAAAATTATATTAAACTTAAATTCATGAATATTCGTACCAAAGGACATATTTTGTGGGTTCGCTTGATTACTATTGTTATTATCGTCATCATCATTTTCTAAATCATAGAATTTTTTTTTTTGTTCGAAGAAGTTGGTTTTCCATTATCCATACTCTTAGTAATTTTCATTAAATTGTTTCCCAAATTTATTTTCTTAAAAAAGTTCACTTTAATTAATGCATTTAGAATATGAAATGTATGAATTTATCAATAACATATTCTTAGAAGTATAATAGAAACCTTTTCTTTTAATAATAAGACAATATTTGATATACTGCCAAAAACATAAAAATAATAATAATAATATATGACCATATATGAACATTCATATACACAATATCGATTGCTAAATCGACCCACCCTAATGAACATTCTTAGAAAAATTAATAATGCAAATATATGTCAGTCATTTAAACAAATATTTACATAACTAATATAGTTGTAAAAAGTAATGTATTTGAATCTAAATTTTTTAAAATAATTTTCCAACCGGCAAAACACAATACAACAAGGGTCTCAATCATTAAAATACTCGTAATTGATATGTGAGAAATCAAAATGCTTGTTTCATTTATAAATTTGTTAGATTAAGCTCAAGTATTGTCTATTATGATACTAAGGTTGACACCAATTTTTGGCACCCTGGACACTACAGTGGGATATACTACATAATTTTTGGAAATAATTTGACCATTTTTTACTTAGTGAACAGGCATAAATTGCATAATTTTGAATTTAAGTTTTGATGTTGAGCCCCGCCAGCCCAACGGGGACTGCAATATGAGCCCATAAAGCAATGAATTTTTAGCATAAAAAAATTTGAGTGCTCGCCAGTTTTTTGTTTGGCATCCGATTTTCAATAACTTAACATATTTGTAATCTGCTAGAAGAGGCCAAAAAGAGGGCACTTGATGTCTCAGGAAATGACTCGATCAGAAACCGATGGAAAATGAAGGTATTCAGAAATCGAATAATAAGGACTAAAACAGGATTAGAATACATGAGGCCAAACTCCACCAGATTCACATACATATCACCAACAATTTGGATATTCGTGCTAAACTATGTATTTGAATTCGTTGCATATGCAGACGAGCTGGTGCTGATTACAAGAGGTAAATTTATGGATACTATATCATATATAATGGAAGGCGCCCTGAAAATAATACATTTGGTAATAAAGTCTTGAATTTATCGGTGAAGGTAATTTTTTAGGAGTAGTATTTGATAATAAACTGATATGGTTAAACAACTTAAACGAAAGAGTAAGGAAAGGTATTGCAGCCGTGGACTAATCTCAGAATTATCTGCATAATATCAATGAGTTTTTGCACTCTATCTATGACATATCACTGGAACTCGTCCATTGAAACTATCCGTTAAACGAATGAAGTTTTTCTTACAATTTTATGAACAATTTCATGTTATTTATTAAAAATATTATACGCCTAATGAAAAAGTTTCATTTAAAAAAATTTTATTAAAATTGTACCAATTTTTCATACATTTAAGAAATTTTTCATTTACTATGTAAAGAAAACTTCATTAGTTTAGTAAAAACAAATCATTAAAACTTGTCCACGAAAATTCTCTCTGTGTGTGGAAAACATGGGGCTGAAACTTTTTTATATACACTAGACTGATCGAATACACAGGCCGACAAACTTTTCTAACCTAAATCAGAATCTGACCTCAGAACAGCCCTATCACATCAGGAGACGTTCTAAACTAAAAGTGCAAAAAACACGTGTTTTGGGTACATTAGAGGTCATGTAACAACCAGAATTTAAACTTTTTTCACAAAGAACGTTACAATATCTGAAAGTGCTACTCCTTCCCTATAAAATACATTTTGAATATTTAAAAAATCTTTATTTGTCACTGAGAAGTCGTCTGTTAAACTTACTGAGTAAGCACAATTAACCCATTGCAAGACGTGTTAAGAACTGTGTATCACTGCTTCTCCGTGACAATTGAAGATTTTATAAAAATTCAAAATGGATTTTGTGGGGCAGCAGTAGCACTGTTAGATACCGTTACGATCTTTTTGAAAAATTCTGGAAACTACAGGAACTCAAATGTACCCAAAAAACGTGTTTTTTACACTTTTAGGTTTAATCACGTCTTAAACCTTCGAGAAAATATAGTCAGATTCTTGGTTGGAAAATTTTATCAAATTTTGTTGGCCTGTGTTATTAGAAATTTTTCGAAAACCGGGTTTCGATTTTCCGAATGGTTGAGATTTAAAAACAACAGGCTTCGGTTTCTGAAATTTAAACAGAAAAAAAACGCTTCACCGGTTTTTAAATTTTATACTCTTATACTCAGGTATTGTGAGGCACTTTGTTGTTGTGATTTTCGACAGGAGCACGTGGTTGACTGGATCTTGGGTACCGGAGGTTGGTGCACAGGTCTGGTTTACGGATGGCTAAAAACAGTCGAACATGGATACGGGGCCGGTGTCGTCGGACCCGGATTTCAGCGTGCTCTGCCCATGGGCAAATATCCCTCCGTTTTTCAGGCGGAGGTCTTCGCTATCTGTATCTGTGTGGAAGAGTGTCTGCGGAGGATCCCACGATCTCCATTCTATCTGACAGCCTGGCGGCACTTGGTGCCTTGAGGGCTCAAGATGTGTCGTCTGGTCTGTTTATGGAATGTATCGACTCTCTAAATCGTCTAGGACTTAACAACTCCTTGACACTGGGCTGGGTTCCTGGCCATGAGGGGCATGAGGGCAACGAACGGGCTGACTGTTTAGCCAACTACGGAGCTCGTCGACAATTCATTGGCCCGGAACCCTTCTGTGGCGTACCCAATGGGTATGTCAGAGAGAGGCTCAGAAGATGGAGGAAGTCGTAGTTTGGGGCCTATTGGGCCAGATCACCTGGCCAGCGACAGGCGAGGCTGTTTATATCTCCCTCTGGGGAGAGTTCGCGGAAACTCTTGTCTATGACGAGGGGCGAACTAAGGACCGTGACCGGTTACCTCACGGGACACTGTGGCTTAGGTATCAATTGTACAAGGTGGGACGATCCTGAACGGATACGTGCAGGTTTTGTGAATTGGAACCCGAGACCTCAGAGCATGTTCTCTGCAAATGTCCGAGGCTCTTCGACAGGAGGGTGCGTTATTTTGGTGGTCGAATAGTGACGCCATCGGACGTTTGGAACTATTTACCTGGTAGGACAGTTGGCTTCGTAGGGAGCCTGAACCTATAGGGTGTATTCGCTGGCAGCACAAAATACCAACTTCTGGTCGCGGTGCATAGTGCCACTCTAGTCTAATCTAATCTACTCTTATACTCAGAATTAAAATTTGTTTCGTGAATATAAATAATTTTAGTTATAAGTTTGTTATAATTTTTATTAGAAATAAAAATTATGTTTTTTCGACCTTTAATTGTGCAATGAAAATGAAAATTATTCACGTTCGAGGCCATACTCTATATTTCTTCATTAGGATATTGTCCTAACAAATAATCTATAGAGTTTTTTGTTTTCAAATTTATTATTTGAAATATTATTATTCAGTTTATATCAGCTTTAGCACATTTTTTCAATGGTATTCAAAAAACAATGATCCCTTTAATAAATCAATTAAAATTTATATTTATGAGCGCTGCATATTTTGTAATAAAAACAATTTATTAAATCCGTTCATTATTAAAAACACTCAAATTAAAAATCTTTTGAAGCAAAAATTTTAATCAACAAATAAAAACCAAGAAGTTCTATTTATTTAAAAATATTTAAATACTTTTTGTTTGTATTTGTTAACATAGCGAAATATATATATTGACAAAATCGCAACACTGAAACAATTTAAAAATCACACAGTGGTTATGAAAATGTTTAAAGTCTTTTACATGAGTAATTTTTAACTATAAACGAAGGAGCTCTCTGGTTTGAACCACTTCTATAAAAAAGCTATTTTGTTAACGCAATTTTTCAGAACTTGCCGTTTTTGAACAATGAATTATCAAAATTTAAGATTTCTAGTAAATTGAAGGCAAAAAAGTATAATTAAGAAAAACCCTGGGTGAACGACAACATAAAACCGGTTTATTCGATATTCAAAAATTTAACTTTTTAAAAAATCGAAACCGATAGCGCACAAACGGTTGAAACCCGTTTTTAAAAACAGACTCGATCACCTTAATATATACAGTTGTAGTTAGACCAATGCTGGAAAACGGTGGAATATTGCTGTTAAGATAGCTCATACAATGTACCTAGAGAAAATCAACAGTATAACCAGTGTTCGCAAACAACGGAAACTGCACCTCTCTATATGCTCATGAATATGAGCCCACTGGAGTTATATGTCCAGGAATTCAGGCATATTACACTAATTCGCAAATATGGCTACTAAAGCTTAACTATGGATTATATGCTCCCATATCATACTTGGGATTTTAGCATTGAGGCAGTTTTATTTCATATAAATGCTAATATTTTGGCATTAGCATTTATATGAACAAAAAACATACCTCAATGCTTTTCCCCCAATTATTGTGTGGGGCTCAAAAAAAAAACTGTACCGAAATACCTTCCAATTAATACTGGGAAAACCCCAGGAGAGACCAATATGGCATAGATCTAAAATGATCGGTAGCAGAGGTAGTTAAGTATATTGCGATCTACTACATATTGAACACTGTGCAAGATTTTAGCATTTTCCAAGCTGACATTTTTATATGAAATTTCAGAGGCGTCAAGAAGTATATCAATGATGCCGATTTACTCAAGTACCATCACGATATTCGATGGTAGTCAGTAACCATTTAAGGCGCTCAAGAACGGGAATGTAATATCATGTTTGGTCAGTTGTTGTCGCCGAGAGCTACTTTGTCATCGAACAACAGTCATTGAAACTGTGCTTGTTAGCTTGTCATAATGATATTCCGGGAAATGAAAAAGGTGGTGATCATTATAAAAGATGTAGAAGGGAACATTTCAATGATTTGGAAAAAGAGAAGTGGAATTTAAACTAGCGCGGTAAGTAAATGAAAGCCCTATGGAAAACTAGCAAGAAAAACACTGTAAAGATGCTGATGGAAAATCAGACCTCAGGAAGCATGTAGGTATTATAACAGGTTACATATATTTCAAATCTTGTAGTAAGAAAATTGGTGGAGCAACTTATGACTTGTGTCTATGGTGAGGGGATGACAAAGTTAATTTTCATAATATTTTGTTTCGGCAAATTAACGAATATTTTCTTAAAATGTATCCTAAGAATTATTCAAAGTGTGTGGACACACGTGTCAACCTCTGATCCTAATCTAACACTTTAATTGTAGCATAGTGTTATTTATTACATCTAAAATATTTCTACAAACACAAGTCATATGTAGCAAGGGTTGCCAGACGGCCTTGATTTCGCTTGAATTAGAGGAGTTTTTAGTCCTCGTCAAGAATCAAGAAAAAACTTATTATTTTTAAATTTCTTCGAAGTTTTCCTTTATCAAAGTTTTGTGAAACGCAAATGAACATTTCATTGAAATATTATTGTGAAGCGTTTTTTTATTGCTTTTGTTTACAAATCCATCAACACTTATTGATCAATAGGGCAAGGAATTTCCAGAAATTCGTGTCTTTTCTCGATGATCTAAAACTTATATAGACTAAATATTTATCCGAATCATCAAATTTATAAAAAAAATGGCATCAATTTGTAGTTGCATATATTTGCCAAAAAGGCATAATTTGAACTTCTAGGCATATTTTGTACTTTTTGCTGTATATGTTTAAATTATTTGAGGTGTTTTTTAGTTTGTTTTTATATTCTGATTTGAGCAAACTTAAGAAATCACTATTGAGCCTGTTTTCTGCAGACATGGGCTGCATCATTTACATTTCACAATCATTCACTTGTGAAATTTTTCAATATCATTAATAATTTCAGACCTAAACTCACACTTGTGGTCTTAAACGCTTCCTTAGCGAATTTGTAAAATTTTTAATACCTAACATGGGGATTAGTAGCAACAACTGGGTATATAATTACAGGGAAATTACACACAATTACATGTAATTAGACGTAAAAAAGTAATTGGCCTGTAATTAAATACACGAATATTGTTATTATGTCCCATGTCGGGTATTGATAAAAGTTTTAATTTTCCAAGGAAGCATTTAAGCCAAGAAGTACGAGAGTAAGTTTGAAATTATTAATTACATGATAAATATCACAAATGAATGATTGTGAAATGTAATTTTAGCAGTCCATGCCTAGTTTTCTGCGTGTATTGAAATGTCAAACAACTAAAATAGTTTCGAGTTATCATCCGGCATTTTTAATTAGATGGTGGCCTACCAAAACCGATTTATGGAGTTAATTTTTATTCTCAGTAGTTTTTCTCTTACCAAAATATACCTGGAAATTATACACCAAATTTTGGTAGAAATTTGCCCATATTTTTTATAGTTTTTTATTTTTCCGACAATATTGATATGAAAAAAGTTTTGCTAATAAAATAGTGTCATATCTTTTTTAAGTCTAAAGTTCAGAGATTCCAAAAATATTTCAATTTTCATTGTAGCTTTTATAATAATACTTGCAATATTTGCGTTAAATATTGTTAAATTATTTCCATTTTTTAACTTATAACGTACGAGAGTTTTTAATTGTCAAAATTATTTGCCAAAATCGAGTATTTTTATTTTGTGAATGTTAAGTATTTTGCCAATTTGAATCTGGCAACCATATATCGCACACCTATTTCAAAAGTGGCTCAACTCAAAATTTTTAATTTTTCAGAAATCGAAAACAAATATTTCCAATTTTATACCAATTGAAATATAAAGAGAGACATAACAAACAAAATACACTGATATTTTTTTTATAGATAAACAAGTGTATTGTGCATAGTTTAAGCATACAAACCCGAAAAATTAAAATTTTGAGTTGAGTCATTTTTGAACTAGCTGTGCGATAGGTCCCCTGTTGCTTATAAGATGCCATCAAATCAATGTAACAGATACAAAATTAAACAATTTCACAATGTTAAAACATTTTCCATTTTGCTACCATAAACCTAGATTAACATAAAAATTTGTGCAATGCATGAATTCAGTTAAATTATTCACTTTAGGAAATTCCTTTAAATCAAAATTATGTAAAACAAATATAACGGGTGATTACAATTAAATGGGAATTTTTTTAAAGTGCAGCCATTTAAGTATTTCTTAAACAAGAACGTTTAAATTACATCTTAAAATAATATTTATAATCTTCTCTTTAATTTTTATATACCATTTGAGACTTCGGGTAAAAATAATGTGCAAAAATTAGTTGCAGTGAGAATATTCGAAATTTTTATTTGTAAATTTTAATAGAAAAATTAAAGCAATAGATATAAATTTATTGTGGATCATTTAATGATGAAATTAGCTTCGATTTCTGTATTCTTCCGAAGAACTTAGTCATTCAAAATATAAATATGAAAAAATATTTGCATAAATACCAATATTGTGAATACTGCGACACAATTTATATTGACCCAAATTTAAAGACTGAGATGATATGAGCCCGCTTAACATGGTTAAAGCTATCCAATATTTTAAAAAGTTGAATTGCAGATTACTTTAAAATGTTTAAAATAAAAACAGGAATCAAAAAAAAAATGTTAAGCGTTCGATGTAAAGTAATAAAATTGGGCTAGTCCTGCAGATGGTAATTTATTCCACAAACAATTCTAATTTTATAAGGTGAATGTTATTTTCCTTATGAATCCCTTTTAAGAAGGATTGAGTTAGATTTTTGTTGATGGCACTTTAACAACTCCTAAAAATAAAATACTCCAGGTTTTATATTATTTCGAGGATTTACGTATTTGCCATTTTGAATTTTTAAGAATGAGTATCTATTTAAATCTTTATTTTGAAAATTAAATGCACTCTAAAAAATGCTTGTAAAATTACTGCTATAATGGGAGTAAATTTCTATGTAAAATCAAGCACAATGTGTAATTTTAAGCCCAAACTGCTTAAAAAAATAAGTAACTGAATTTTGTTAGTAATAACGCACACGAATTATGGTATTATATATATTGATAAACATGTTTCTGCATTTTAAGCTCTTAAATAGGTAAACTAACATTGAATATGTACAATTATTGTTTTTTTTTTTTATTTGAAAAAATTGTCAAACTTTTTCAAACAGAAGAGAAAAAAAATGTTTATTTCAATACATTTTTAGTTTTGATGCTGTATTTGAGGAAAAATAAAAGAATAAATGTGGTAAATATCTAAAAATAAATTAAAAATATTATCAAAACTAATTAAAGAAAGTGTCCGTTTTATATTTGTAGTGGTTTTGGTCAGAGATAAGATTTTGATAAAATCGAATCATTGTTCTGAACATCTATCATATTCAAAAGTGATGCTTCTGTCAGTCCTTTCTGAATTGAATCAGCAAAATTAGAGACTTTTGTTTATTTTTTCCAGTAAAATTGTTCGCTTTTTCTATCCAGCTAATCTTGATATTCTATTTTATAAGGCCATGTTGAGCCAATTGACGTTTTATCTTTTTTATATTGTTGGATACAGTTTAAGATTTAGAATAATTTGGTTACCGGAAATGAAAAGCAGGTGTGAATATTTTATAATGCCGCTGTATTTAGTGGTATTTTTCCTTTTTATAATACAATTTTCAATTATATCTACATAAACAACCGCTTTTTTATTAAATATTAAATATAGCAAAATAAAAAATAATTGCATTACTTTAATGAAGGCACATTAAAACTTAAATTTACACACAGTATGCGTAATATGGAATGTTGCTATACATTTTTTACACGTTTTGTGTATACCAATTTACACACATAGAGCAAATTTACCCAATTGATAGTAAAAGTAAAGTTTCCTACTATAAGTCAGGTAAATTTAAACAGAAATTAATTAGAATGTAAAATTATTAATCCTAACCTAACTTTGGGATTTTTTTTAATGAAACGTTAATGTGATATGTATAATGACTTTACATATTACCAAAATTAGCGAAAAAAATCAAAAGATTTTTTTTTTATAATAATGTTTAATATTACATATTATAGTGCACAAATATAATTTTTTTTTTGTGGAAATTTCAGCATGGTATTATTCTCAAATAACCAAAGAACTAATATCTGTTTTAAAAGTGTGAAAAAATTAAAATATGATTGAGAAAAATTGCTCTAAAGTTCGCACAAGAGTAGTTTCTAGGTATATTTAAAAAACTGTATATTTCCGCGGATCGCGACCGCGGAGTTAAGTTGCTAAACAATAATGTCTGTGAATACTATTATATTGACAACATTTTCATTTAATAGTAATCGCCCGTTAGTTGCATACTAAAAATATCATTTGAGTTTCAATTTTTTCTTTCGTTAAAAATATTATAAACAAAATCAAGTGCACTGTTAGCAGAGCCAAAGGCGCCTGCCTGTTAAGCCAATTACCAAAAAAAAAAAAAACTATAAGAAAAAATAAAACTTTAACAAAAGCTATAGTGCCCACTTAAAATCAAAAGAAAAACAACGCAAAACAAGGCTCCTGTTTTTTTTTTTTGCAAAACAATTTTAAAAATTGTGCTTGTACAATAGTATAACAAACTTGTACAATCATAATACATTCCTGAGGCCATGGCTAATAGATGCTTACCACACTTAAATGTCTTGTTAAAAAATATTTTAACATATATTTTCAGTTATTCACTGATACAGTGTTACAGACAGGGCCGTAGCCAAAACTATGTGGAAAATGTTGAAAAATGTACTTATAAAAACCATATTTTTGTAAAAATGTTATAAATTTTTACATTAATATAGAAAAATGTTTACAGAATTAAACGATTTTTTATTGATTAAAAAGTGGTCGAAATTCTTATTCGTTCTAAAATTTTTTTTAATTCTGGTTTAAGTCCAGCAAAATTCAAAATTTTTAGTACAGTGTTATATTAACGTCACAATTAATTTTTAATTAATATGCATTTGACAAATTTAATTTTAGAAATGTTGAGGTTAAGAAGAAGAATAAACATTTTTCTCTAAAAATTATAAACACTATTAATTTTTAAATCAGACTAGACTAGTTTCTGCCTTTTTACGGGCAGGCTCATCAGTGATTTTCCATTTAAATTGTATTTTTATTTGTGTCTTATAATTGTCAGATTGTCTCTATATGATAAATTTTTCAACAACCTGCGGCTGTAAGAATCAAACCTGCGCTCATCTTACATTACAAACGTAACAATACCAAGTCATGATCGTTTAGCGATCACACCCAAGTATGGCCTCGAATCTAATGCAGCTAAATTGCAGTTTTATTTCCTATTAGCTTTTTCTCTTATTGTATATTATACTCAGAAGTGACAACACTAACAAAACAAATATTCTATTTTTAGATTTTTGTTTATTTTTCTAATCTCCTCCCGTCTCTATTTCACAATGTTGCCAGATTGACGTATGGTTTTTACGTTCAGGGTTGACAACTTTTAAGTTTTAACATGCATTTGGAAAAAATTGACACCATTCTTCACACCAAAACGCTCTAATTGTGAGGGGTTTGTGATGACAAAAAAAATAGAACATTAACATTTTTTTACAGTTTTATTAGTTTTTTGTTTTTATATACATCGATTTAATCATTTTAATGTTATTTTCAATTTATAACGAGTTTTCAACCTCCGTATATTTACAAAATTTTCATTTGAAACTTAAGAAAAAACTTAACTTAAAATACAAAAAAAAGTCGATAAAATTGATTAAATCAAGTAAATTTAAAAAACATTGCTGAATTTAAAAAAAATAATTTTAAAATAAAAAAAAAAAATCCAAAAAAATAAAACAGATCAATAAAATTAAAATTTAAAAAAAATCGTCAAAATTTTAAAAAAATTGCCAAAAATGAAAAAAAAAAAACGCCAAAAACCATCAGTAAACCGTACAAAAAAAAAGTACAGCAAACCACTACGAAAAACCACCCTTTTAAAAATTAGCAAATGTACAACTTAAATTGTACTGGGGAAATACTATTATAAAAGCAAAGCATGTGTTTTGCCAGTACCACCCGCAAAATTCTTTGCCACTATTGGTTTTACCACTATTACAACCAATTAGATTAATTTTTTTAAATATTTTATTATATTTCACACATTTAAATATGATTTATAAGACTAATACGGAACTGTATTGCTGCTTTTAAATGTGCTTTATTGTACACATTTCCCAAAGTTTATATAATTTAAGCTATTTTAAAAGCACCACATTTTGTGAATTACCAACGTTATGCCAACGGTGGCAAGTTCATTCAAACCAACGGTTGGCCTCTGTTTCCAATCGGGTAACAGGACAATACTGTCAAGATTAATCTCACATTCTTCTAACGCATAACCGACGCATTGCCAAAACTGTTCCAATTGTATTTTTCTGTCTGGGTACTCATGACCAAGTTTTGTATTTACCGGGGTAAAATTTCGTTAAAATTTTGGTGTTGTAAACATTTATAAACATTTAAAAAAATTGTGAAATTCTTTTATTTGATTTCATAATTAGATATTTCTCGATACATCCGTGAAGAAATGTCTGGTTGTTCGACTTTAATATTAATAAAATTTAAAGAAACGTTGTGGTGTAATGGTTAGCGCGTTTGACTGTTACACGGATGGTCCCGGGTTCAATTCCCGGTGACGACAACATCAATTTAGAAAAATAATATGTATGAGTTTTCTGTCACTTATATGTATCGCTACACCCACCTTCGGTGTTCCCATAGCACTTAACCCCACCGAAATAAAATAATGAATCAGGGCTATGAAACAAAAAGCTTCAACAACTGTTCTAAGACTTATCATCTCGCGCAATTACAGTGTTGCCATGTTTGAAGCCCCTCATCTTTCACCACCTTTCATCTCTCCACTATCCGCTTTCCAAAGAAAGCAACACATTAATTAATAGGAAGAATTTCCTGAGTGTTGCTTCTTTAAAAAAAAAAAAAAAAAAACCCCCAGGATTCATCTTAACCGATTTCTTATTGACACATATTTTTTCAACTCACTTTTACCAAAACGGTTAGTTCGTAATAACCGAGGGTGCGTGTTAACCATATCCGTCTTATACGACTTTTACTATACACACAAAGAAAAATTTTGCTATTTGCCAACTTAAATTCGGTTACTACGGCTCAAATTCATTTATTTCGAATATCAGACGGTTGGCACAACTTAACATTAGTTTTTACAACAAAGTTCGGTTATGTCAACTGATGTTTATTTGTAACACCCAAAATATTCATAAATCTAATGTAAATATCGTCGAACTGACCAAATTTATAAGTTCGTACCATTAATATACACTTTTCAATTCGGTTGGCACTTTTTTTCTCTGTGTGTAATAGAATGGTTTGCATTGTGTGTGTTGAAAATCAACAAAGCAAAAAGTGTTTAAAAACTGAAGATACCCCAAAGATAGTATAATTACTACCTAGAATTGGTCGAAAAGTGTATCATATTTTCGCATAGAAACTCTGTGTTCTTGTTTCTTTTTTAACTTGACTCAAGCTGATTGATTAGCCGATTTTTTAGAACAAAACAGGATTTCTATTTCAAATTCGATTTTCTGTTCTCTCTAAAATACAGTTTTGTCCATTTGTGCAAAATTTGGGGATTTGGATGCATACTCATGCGCATTTTGTCCGATGTCGTGTCGCAGGATCTGTCCGATGTTGATTACATCTCCTAAATTTAGACACTCGTTGGTTTAGCCCTCAGCAAAAATTTGTTGTAGATTTAAAAAAATGCTAACTGCCAAATTGGTATAAAATACAAAGATCCCACGCCACCCCTCCCAACAAAATAAATTCCTGGCTATGGCCCTGGTTACACACAAACTAATTCAATAAACCAAACTTATTCATTGTGAATGTTAAACCGAAAAATGTTTATCTATTTTTTTGTTTTTTTTTTTATTGGCAAAAAATTATAGTGGACCAAAGATATAAATTATAACTAAATGGAAAAAGACAAAAAAATTATTGTATCTATAAAATCATTTGGCCAAAGTGAAAGACAACAGAACGCATTACATATGTATATAGACATGTTAAAACATAATGATTTTTAATATTTTTTTGTTGCAATTTTGCATATTTGATGGTTGCTGAAAATACTGAATACTTGACTAATTAAGAATGTAAATGCATAAATTTAAATATGTTAGGTTTTAATAACTAACGGCATTTTTTGTTGATTAAGATACATCATACGTTTGCAACAAATTGTGGCCACCTTAGTAGATGGGTAATGGAAGACATAAATTTAGCTTAAACTACAAATATTTGCCATTTGTATTGATTTTAAAACGAATATTGACAAAATTTATCATAAATTTTTCAAATCTTATTAATTGTATGCTAAGCCAATGCATTTAATAGACAACACTGTTCTTCACTGAAAAATCACTTTGTAAGTGACCAAGTGTAGGTTGTTAGTCTGGCTGAGTGTATTACAAAACCATTGTCAATTTTCAACCGATTTTAACAAATTAAGTCTAATTTTAGTTAGGAAAACTTTAAGAATGCTGCTGTTCTAAAAGATAATTCAAAAAAACCCACATAAAAGTTGAAAAAGTATTAACAAATTAAAAATTTAACTATTATTAAAAAATTGCTACATGTCGGGAAAATTTAATGCATCGGGCTGCGATTTATCATTTCTTAAAGACTTTTGGACGCAAATGGGGAATATACCCTCATATTTGTAACGTTATCTATAGTTAAAGAAGTATTAGCATAACCCTTTTTTATTAAATTAAAATTTTTATAAACTTTTTATAAAATAATACAAAATTTTAAATAATGCAACTTGTTTGCTACATTCAAATAGTATCAACTATTTAATTTAATATAGTACAGGTTTTGAAAGCGGCGATAATATTCTCTCTGCATCTATATAAAGTTGAAATTTATAATTTTTCCCAATTATGTTAATAAAATATCTAAAACGAAAAAAAAAATCCAAGACTTTAATACGTACCTTTAATGAATATCACAGGTTACTTAATAAAGGGTCCGCCATCTAACGTTTTTTTTTCAACTAGTGCTTATAACGTGAATGGTAACACTTAGCTCATGTCTGATTTGACAGATAATTAGTTTTATCCTTCCGCTGAACGATTATGGTCCGTATGTTCGCTATCTTGTGAAAAAAGTGAAAGAAACTGGCATAATCATCGATAAACCAAAGCGCGAAAAGCCAAAAACAGTGCGTACACCCGAGAATAATGCTGCTGTGGCAGAAAGTGTGCGTGAAGCGCCATCAACATCAATTCACCGTCGTTCTCAACAATTGAACATTTCGGAGACATCATTGAGATGAATTTTACATAAAGACCTTGGTATGACGCTATACAAAGTCCAATTGGTTCAGGAGTTCAAAAAAAAAAAGTTATTTGGCGGACCCTTTATATGAAAAAAAACTCGAGTACTTTATCTTTTTGTTTTAAAAAAAAATAGCTTCAACTACAAAAATTTGGTATATTTGTTGCCTTAAATATATGGATACTGTGACAAATCTTAATTAATAAAACTCAGATAAGAACATTCAGATATGTTTGTAACACATGTTTTCAAATCAATACCAACCAATTTTCTCTTAACTGAAGTGCGTTTTCTTAAAAATAACGATTTTAAATGATGCATGTTCAAAAATGTATTTTATTATTGCCGCCATAGTAAATACAAACAAAATTAATTTTAAAAAATATGTCAAAAAAGTTGATATTCAAATTGAGTTTTCGGAAAATGTTGATATGAAAGCGATGGCTTTTTCGCTAAAATTAATTAAGTGGAATAAATAAATTAACATCATGTGCTAATTTTTGCAAATTTCATAAGGTAATTCTATTGATGGAGTATTTGGTAACATAAAGGAGAAAATAGTAGTGCACTGCATTGAAAATCGTTTGACTGATCATAATTATATTAGCTGTCTACTTCGAACTGACGTAGATACAACCCATAATCTCAGTATTATGGGTAAAATCAATTATGAAAGCTTTGGTAAATTTATTGATAGAAATCTTGAACTAAATATAAATACTAATGATCCATCGATTCAATGTGAACATTTAATTCATACTTTTAAATGCAGCTTTAACAGTAAGCACTGAAGTTAAGTCAATACACAACGATTATCGTAGAGAACTAACACCATGGAGGCGCTACGAAATAACCCCAATGAAATAACCCCCAACGGCCAAAAATGAAATAACCCCCAAAAAAATTGTGTAAAATTGTTTGGGGGTTTTTTCATTTTTTTTGGGGATTATTTCATCTTACGGTTTGGAGATTATTTCATTATGAAGCAACCCCCAATGAAATAAAGCCCAAAATTTAAATTCTTTGGAGATAATTTCATATGCAATTATTTTGGGGGTTATTTCATATTTTTTGGGGGATATTTCATTTTGCTAAAAGTGAAATTTTTTTAATATTTGTTAGTTTTTCTGCGTGGCGGCCTGCGGCCGCTCTTAGTGGTTTTCTCCTCCATGGGACGCGGCAGGTGGCTTCGCTGAATAAAGTTTCCCTGCGCGCGTCACACTAGGGAAGATAATGAGACGCGCGCAGGAAAACTGTATTCAGCGAAGCCACCTGCCGCGTCCTATGGATGAGAAAACCCCTAAGATCGGCCGCAGGCCGCCACGCAGAAAAACTGAACAGTGTAACAAAAGAATCAAAAATATGAAAACAAAAAATAAAAAAAATTTGGGACATATTTCATTTCTTTGGAGCTTATTTCATTGGGGGTTATTTCATTTCTTCCTTTGGGAGTTATTTCATTACGAAACAACCCCCAAATTTTGGGTGTTATTTCATTTTCACCTTTGGGGACTATTTCATTTCTTTTGGGTATTATTTCATTTTTTTTTTTTTGTTGGGACTTATTTCATTTTTTTTGGGGATTTATTTCATTGGGGGTTATTTCATTTTGTCGTTTGGGTGTTATTTCATTGGGGGTTATTTCGTAGCGCCCACCATGGACAACCAAGGAGTGGGTTGATCTTGTATATTTTAAAAAGAAATTACTAAAGGCAAAAAAGAAAAATTGCTTGTTTATAAGAGAACAACTTAAACGAATTAGTACAATTATTAAAAATTCTAAAAAGACATTGATGAATTCTTATTACAAACAAAGTATAAGTTTATGTAATGGTGATACAAAAAAGGTATGGAGATTTTTAAATAAAGAATTAGGAAGAAACATTAATAAATTTAACACTTTTGGTGTGCAAAAAGTAGAAATTTCAACTGTTGAAACCGGTTTGGAGAATCTTCCGGAAAATAAACGATCTGGACATGATAATATTACCACTACAATGCTTTTAAATAGAAAATCTTTATTATCTATTATTTTGTGTAGAATATTTAACTGTATTGTAGAAACGTCGACCTATCCTGAAATTTTGAAAATTCACAAGATTATACCTGTGCCAAAAAGTCGTGGTAATAATAATATTGATATGTATCGACCTGTTTCTATTTTGTCAACTATAAACAAAGTATTTGAAAAACTTTTGTTTAATCAACTATCTGATTATTTAAATATGAACAAGTTACTTTTTAATAGACAATTTGGATTCTGCAAAGGATCTGGCACTGAGACAGCTGTTGTGAGTGTGGTTAATGATATATACAAAAGCCTTGATAAGGGGTATAGTGGTGTTGCTGGCGTATTTTATGATATGAGCAAGGCTTTCGATTTAATAGATCATTCAATTTTGGTTATAAAACTAAAAACATGAGCAAGGCTTTCGATTTAATAGATCATTCAATTTTGGTTATCAAACTAAAAACATTTGGTGTTGATGATTTAACAATTAAATTAATTAGAAGCTATCTATATAATAGAAAGCATTTTGTGAAAATTGGGAATGCTACTAGTGATTTATTGTCAGTTGAATATGGTGTCCCACAAGGCCTTTGTTGTTTAAGATATTCATTGATGATTTAAAAAATATGACTTTCAAAGAAAAATAACCATGTTTGCTGATGATGTATGCTTTTTATACAATTATAAACAGTCTTGGGTTCTACAAACGGAAATAGAATACGATGCTGCGATGTTGGTTGAATATGCCCGCCTCAATAAGTTAATTGTTAATACGGATAAAACTAAATTTATTAGGTTTCGACCATATTTATTGAAAAATGATTTAAATATGTCTGTTCATATTGATGGGAAATTGGTGCCTGAGTCTGAGTCAGTAAAATACCTTGGAATAACCTTGTCAAATAATCTTTTGTGGAATACACATATAAATGCTATTAAATTCAAAATATCGTCTGGTATAGGCATTCTCAGAAAATTTAAATACAAGTTAAGAACTGATACAAAGTTACAGCTTTACTATGCCCTAATTCACAGTCATTTGGTATATCTACCAATAATATATGGTTGTAAGGATATTGCTTTAAAGTCTCTGCAATCGACTCAAAATAAAGCTTTGAAGCTAGTTTATAATTTATCACAGCAATATTCTACTAAGGAATTGTTTAAAAAATATGCGAATACTGTTCTTCCTATAAAAGGAATTTATATAAAAGAATTGCTGTTGTTTGTGTTTAAATCGATGAATGGAATTGGAAATAATCTTATACAGTTCAGTCGATATTTTGGTTCTTCTAATATAAATACGCGTCGCAGACATAACTTAAAACCTGAGCCCTGCAGATTAGAGTTAACAAAGCAACGAATTGAATTTGCTGGACCTAATGAATACAATTGTTTACCACAACATATTAAAGAAATCAATAGAATTTTCATTTTTAATATTATATAAAGAAATACCTGCTTGAAACTTTAGAAACACTTTTGTAAATTTCCGGCTTAAATTAACTTAAATATTTCAAAATATGTATTAAATATTTTAATTTTGCAAAAATTATATATATTTTTAGTTTTTTATGTTTTATATTTTATTATACTTAAATAAGTAATTAGTAATTAGTTTGCCAACTAGCCTCCACAAAAGCAAATATGGCGCAGAGGCATAATATGAAAAATGTATAAATTTTAATTTTGAATAAAAAAACCTATATGAAAAAAAAAAAATAAAAATAAAATTTTATAATATACACTCAGGGAACTTCTGCTTTAAAAATATGTAGTTGTTTGGGTTGTAATACAGTTTCAATATTTTTAATGTAAATGTAAGTCATTTGTAGAACAAATAAAATTTTTAACTAACCTTGTAGTTCATTTAAAAAAACAACTCACATCAAATGACTGTTTTATGATTTTACATTCATTTTTTACAGTTGTTTTTTGTTATTTAAAAAAATAAAAAAAAAAAATTTTGGTTTATTTTTTACTACCATGTGGTTCATTTTTATTACAATTGTTAGTCATTTTTTGAACATTAAAAAACAAATGGCAATGTTAGTTGAATTTAATGAAATGTAAGTCATCCTTTTTTTAAATGAAATTTCATTTGTTTTTGACTACAATTACTGTCGTCTTTACCAACATAATTTCCTAAGTGTATACAAAAAAGATAAATAAGTGAAGTTTTTAGTTTAACTGCATGAATATCGTACATTCTCTACCCAATCGCAATTAAACTTTTTTAATGCTCAAGGTCTCTACCTTAAAAACTTATTAGAAGTTATTCGCTGTTTATTCAGGTACATCAATTAAAAAGAAATTTTAAAGAAAAATTAAAGCGATGGCTTTTTCGCTAAAATTATTTAAATGGAATAAATTAATTAAATCATGTGCTAATTTTGCAAATTCCATTAAATGATTTTATAATATACACAAAAAAGAAAAATAAGTGAAGTTTTTACTTTAATTGCAAGAATATCCTACATTCTCTACCCAATCGCAATTAATTGATATATTTTTTAATACTCAAGGTCCATACCTTAAAAACATATTAAAAGTTATTCGCTGTTTATTTAGGTATAAGAATTAAAAAGAATTTTTAAAGAACAAAATAGATTTTTGGTAGATTTTAATTTGCCAATACATTTTTCGAAAAGTTGAGCTAATATTGAAATTTGGTGTTCACATCCGTGATCTAAGTAATAAAATATATCGCAATTGATAAGTCGCATCTCCGTTGCATTTTTAGTGTTTAACAGTATAATATAAGGAAAGTATGTGGAAAGGTCAGGCAAGATTCTTTTAAATACCGTTTAAGAATTTAAAATCAGTTACAAAAATGCGCCAGTCACAAAAATACTCTTTTACCGTTATCTCAAAATTTTGAATGTATATTGCAACTTGTCAAACCGGTTTTGTATTATATTCCACTAGATTTACAACATACACTAGGTCACTTGAAACGTGATTGCAATTTGATATTTTTTTTTTTTTGTGTAGCACTGTGTAATTGATATATATTAGAAATGAAATTCACACGCTGTATTTGAGTAGATTTTTTATGACACGTTTTAAGTAATATTGCAATGATTTTTATTCGTATAATGGCAGTTATTTTGCTATAAGTAATTAAGGTTTGTGTCTTAAGTCTTTTGTTTCCTAGTTACTTATCTTTTATCTTACAGCCAATGCCGCTGGAGCTAAAAACTTGAATGTTGGTCCATCCTCCAGCGTAGACGTCCGCTAAGACGAAATTATTGAAAATTCCTACGGGGAGGAACAGAAAGGGGAAAGTCTCCCCGTTGGCGGCCTGCCGTGACCCCTTCTAGCTAGAACGCTGAAATTTTAATATAAGTTGATTCGGGTATAACCTAATTTCATTGTAAAGTATTTCCTGGAATTTTCTCTAAAAACGTGGTAAAATAGGGGCTAAAAGGAGAGGAAAAGTCTATCGACTTACGACCTAGCTACACCGCTGAAGCTATGAACTTGAAATTTGTTATGTGAGTTCATAATCAGGAGTAGACATCTGTGTAGATCGAATTTTTGAAAATTTTAAGGGTTGGAGCAATAAAGCGAAAATCTCCCTCTTGGTGGCCTGTCCAAACCAGGAATTTAGATTTCGCGAGGGACTTAAAATTTCTTATGTGACCTTATCACGAGTAGATATCTGTACAGACGGGATTTTTGGAAATTCCTTCGGGCATTGGCATAAATGGAAAAGTCTCCCCATTGGCATTCACCACAAATCCCTTTGACCAGAAGTTTTAAATTTAAAATATGTGTTCCTTTGAATATGGCGCAGCCCACTTATATAATACTTTTTGGATTTCTTGCCTGGAACGTGGTAAAATATGGGTTCCGTATTACGAGTAGACATACAAATAGACAGGATTTTTGAAAATTTAAACGGGGAGGAGCAAAACGCAGAAAAGTTTGAGTCTTGGTGGCGTGGCCAAAACTCTTTGTATAGAAAGGTGTTCCTTGCAAGAAGACCTTACTCACTGACAAGGGACTTTTTAGAATTTTAACCTGGAACATGATAAAATAGGTGCTAAATGGAAAAGTCTCCCTTTGGCGGCCTTCCCAAGCCGCTAAAGCGAGTAACTTGATATTTTGTATTTGTGTTTCTTATTCCGCACACACGTTCGCTTAGATCGCCTTTTTTTACGAGTTGAAAATCACCCCCATGTGGGTGGCAAAACCAATATATGAGAAACTTTAAATTTGATGTATGCACAAACCTCTTTGGTTAGAATTTAGACATTTAAAATATATGTTCTTTCGAGTGTGGCCTTATTCACTGATAAAATTTTTGTATTTCTGGCCAGGAACGTATATAGAGAATTTAGTTGAACGAAAAGTAAGAACACTTTTCAATAAATTAATTAAGTTCTTTATCACAAAGTAAGGAAAAATTTCTTAAAATTAACCAACAAAATTTATTTTTATGAACCCACATTTTAATAATTTTTAGCGGTCATAACCGGCAACGCTTCGGTCATAACCAGCATTTTAAAATGGACGTATTTTTAATGTATATTGTGATAATTTTTTTTTAACAAGATAAACTTAATTGGGTTCTATTTTGTGGTATGTACGAATTTAACTTCTCTTGGGAGAGGTTTTCTGTATAGTGGCCTTCGGCATTGCTCAGATGTTTTATTCTGTGGATTATCCGATCCAGCTTTAGTTAGGCAATTTTATTCGAGTAGCTGCCTTTTGTTTTTCCCTTATAAACACTTTTTATTTAAAATTAAAAACAAAACAATGAATCACAAATTACATGATGAATTATTATTGTATTATATTTTTGACTTTTTTTTCTTACACGTGTCTTTTTAAAATATTCCATGATTTAACCAGCTGCCTTTTAAAATATTTCTTTTTAAAGTCCTAATCGTGTTCCAAAATTAAATTTTCTTCATGAATTATTTCATTGTTTCAAAGTATAATTCTTTTATGACTTTTCTATTTTTTTTTTTGACATCTATTTTTTTAAATTTTTACACCGATAAATTGTCCCAGTTGCTCAAACAAAGAATTCCTCAATGAAATCTTAAAAAATTCATAATAACTGAATTAGTTGCTATTAACTAATATCTCAGCCAAATAAAATGCATTTTCTCCTGCACTATAAATAAGCATATTTCAAATTGTCAAGTATTTTCCCAAAATAAATATAATTCGAGATCAAAGAATGAATATAACAACAATATATTGTATTTAACTGAAGCAAAAGTTAATGTTAATTTTTTCAGTTGTTTCAAAGTTTTTTAAATCAATTAAGGTTTTTCTTAACTGAGCTACTGAGGAATTTTTGTCGTTGTATGGCTAATGAAAAAGCTGCATTAAAAATAGTTAATTGGAAAATAGTTTAATTAGCCATACAAAGACTTTTCATTAAGTTGAAGAACTTTTTCATTCATGTTGTGAAGAAAACTTCATTACTTTAGTGAAATTTCGTTAAAAATCGTCCCAGAAATTATCTCTGTGAAGCAAAGGCTTTTCTAATAGTACTAAAATTACTCTAAAGGCATTTTTTCCACTATCACAATTTCTTTACGTTTACAGTTGCTTTTTGTTTTCCGCATTCAGAATACAAGTACAGAGAAAAAAATCGATGCAATGCTATTGTTAGCATATCCAACAAATATATTTTTTTTTCTTATAGAATATGCAAATTAAAACATAACAAAATAAAAACTTGTCAAAATCATTCTAATTTTTGCATAATTTATGAGAACAAACGTTATTAGCTGATATTTTACCAATTATTTCCCAACTTTTTTTGTATGTGTATTTCTATAGCGAATGTGTGAAAGAAAATACTAATACAAAATCTGACAAGTGCCTGTTCAAAATCGACATATATGGATACATACATGAACACACATGCATTCATACATGATTCATAAGTATTCATAAACCATTCTTATATGTTCATAAACCATTCTTATTATGGATGCTACGAAATGGATGTTATGAAGGAAACATTGTTCAAATCGGAACGAAATGGAATTAAACGGGAAACGAATGAAAGCAAACAGGGTTTGATTGGAATAGAAACACTTTAAATGGTGAACGATACGGAATGAAACGTGGAACGAATGTACTTTAAACAAGAAATACAAGGAGCAAAATGTGAGTAAATCGGAACACTAGAAACAGGAAACGAAATGTAAGGAAATTTCACCATGTATTTTTAAACAAATTATTATTCTTGATATCTTCCGGAAGTGGTAAATTTCTGTTCTTTTTGTTCCCCATTTAATTTAATTTCGTTTCCTATATTAAGTGTTTCAATTTCCCACGTGCCCAAAATTAAACAAAAAAAGTGCAACATTAGAAAAATAATTGTTCAGATTTGTCTCTTTGCTGATGCAGAAAAAATGCTTTGATCGGTAGCGAAATGGGATGATAAATTGTGCAAAAATGATAAAATATAGTCAAAGCTGAGAAAAAAGATAAAATATTTGATTAGTAAAATCGTATGAATAAATAACTGCGCTACAGGATTCAAAACTTTAATGCTAATTTGCGAAAAGCCCATAAGTGAAAAAACTGGGTACGCCACTTAAAATCAGTGTGGCCGAAATATTTATGATCAATTGTCGGTACTCCTGTTTTACTTTTTGAAATGAACAATAAATTAAAAATGTCCATAAAAATTTTAAAAGTCCAATACTACGTTTCCACTGCAAGTGCTTTGAAACAAAATAAATATTCTACATATTTTTATATGTTTTGCTCAAAACACTTCGGTGGAAACATTTGCAAAGTAAAAGCATAAAATAAATATTGGAAATATATAATTTTTATTAAACTTTTTTACAATTTTGCCTTTCTAAATATGTTCTGTACCATACATTTCCTTGCAAACATCATCCACTATGCAACGTTTAAGATTTTTGATTTCTTCCCTACGAGTTCTTGACATTATGATATAATTAATGACCTTGTGCATTTCTTCGAAATATAATAAACCAGCAGTGCCGCAAGTTAAGTCCAAAAATCGAAAACGATTAACGTTGCAAGTACAGCCATCATACAAGAAATAAGTCATTTTAGAACCATTGTGAGCACGAAATGTAACGTAGTTACCCCATGGAACCATAGTGTAAATACGATCGGCACAACGAAAGGCAGAATGTAATAACTTACACAAGCTGTCATAGCTGCCGCATTCCGAACCCACAACTGCCATTGTTTTGGGATATGGTAAGAGACCAGGATAAGAATTGGGCCGTACTGTAACTTTTTCTTGGGCACAATTAAATAAACATGGTTCTTCAATTGGCTTTTCTACTATTTTTTCCACCACCTTTTCTTCTATCTTTTCTTCCTTTTTCTCTTCAATTATTATCTCCTCTTCTTTTTCTTCTACTTTTGGCTGTGGTTTGGTGTTTTTACCCTTTTTGTCCTTGCCTTTTTTGTCTTTACCACCTTTGGCACCACCTTTTTTGGCCATTATTAGGATTTTGTACAAATTTCTATTTGTTGTGGCGATTGGTTAGTTCTTTTTTGGGACTATTAATTTTGCGCCGAAATTTAAGGTTTTCCAATTTTTGTTTGTTAAATTAATAAATCCAAATAAGTAAATTAAATCATATTTTAAAATTTTTGTTGCTTTTCTGTAAAATTTTGTTAATGACTTGACACCGGAAATTTATTGACAATTTTCAAAACAAAAATTTGAAAAGTTTTTTCAAGGTTCAATTTTGAAAATAAATTATTTGAAGATGGAAATCAAAGTACAAATTAAAATGACCACTTACACATTCAAAATGATTGACAATGTTTTTGTATAATGAATTTTTTGATACATCAAACTAAACCGAGGGTCTTTAAATTTAATTAATTTTTTGTACGCACATACTGTTAACTGTTTTAAAACCAGTTGAGAATAGCAAAATTACAAATTTACCAAAAAAATAAATCTTTTGTAATTATATAATAAATACGGTTTTTTCAAAAAATCCCGAAAATTGGGTCACAGAAAAAGTAAAATTAAATTTTATATGGAAAATGTTAAGTTTTCGATAAATGCTTGTTTAAATAATTTTTAAAGGGGGCAGCAATTGCAAAAATGGTATTCGAATCTAAGAAATTCAATAAAAATATGAATATGTATATGTATATGGCTCTTCAAATTTACAAAATTTGGCGATTTTTTGAATTTTCTTAAAAATTCACAGAGTGAAAAATCGTGATTTGCATTTTGTGGACAGATAAATCTGGAAAATCATTTTTAAAGAACCTGCATACAGCAGATTGTTTTTCACAATTTGTTAAATAAGTTTTGGGACTTTAGCACATTTAATCACTTTAAATGCAATTAATGTTTATCCCGATGAAAATAAATTTAAAATAAAAAATTTAATTTTTTGTATGGAAATGGTTTTTGTAAAAATATCGATAAAATTAGATGATAATCGCGTCACAGAAAAATCAAAATATGATTTTACATAAAAAATGTTTAATTTTTCATTAATCCATGTTAAAAAAATTTTGAAAACGCATCTCAAAACTGCATTTGCTACTACTTTCAAAAATAGAGCTCTTCAAAATTACGCACTTTTCCGACATTTTAAATTTTTTTGAAAATTTTAAACACAGATTATGGTGAAGTGTTATGGGCCACATGAAGTATGTGTATACGAAAAATTATTCAAATTTCTAAGAATGATACAATAATGATACAATAATTATGATAATAAACTTTATTTTGTTTTTTCTTAAATCTTTACATTGATTTCATTTAAATTAAAATACTTAAACAAATATAATTTTAAAAAAGCGGTGTACATGACAATGACTATAAAGCCGTCTATCATATATAATTTTTATTTTCATGTATTATTAATAATTGAATTCATCTATTTACAATTTTCTGTAGTTCAAAACACTTTGCGTATAAATATATTTAATTGGATGTCAATGTATCATATTATATATAATTTGATACATTTGGATGATGACAAAATTCGTATATACTTGCATAAAGCTTTTTTCATCTAACTAGATCTAATTTTATCAAATAATATATAATTGTATCACATTACATCTAATATGATGCAATTATATGTTATAATTTTTCGAATATAATTGTATATAATACGAAAATTCAAAAAAAATATTTTTTATACATGGGCATCTAAAAAAGTTTTTCACCTTAAAATTTATTCATTTTCTTTATTTTCTTTGTTTTCTTTGTATGCACATCGGAATGCTTTATGACAATGACTGAAGCAAAAGGGCAATTCACCAGCTATCCACCTGTGTCTACGATTTCCCCTTATTGGTGATATAAATTGTAAAATTATTGTAAATACTCTTTTGACAAGGGTGGATAGCGTGTGAATCAAGCTTAATAAAAAAATAATTATATTATAGAAAACTAAGTACACATTTAATAAAATAAGCACAGATTTTTTCAAGTGTTTCAATATATATTAGTTGTTAAAACAAAAATATTTTTTTTTAATTTTTTATTTGTTTTTTTAAACATTATAAATTATTCTATAAACACAAAAAATACATGTTATAGTAATTAAACTAAAAAAAATCTTTGTATTATTAAATAACTCTTGAATATTTTTATTTTTTTTAAGTTTATAATAAAATCATTTGCATAAATGTTTCCAAATAATTTTATAATACGATGTGCACTTAAGTTATCTATTTTATACTGACACATTATAAAAAATGCACAAATACTGAAATGGAAATAGCGCACTACAATGACCTCTGCTGGTTTTGATTACAATTTATTAAATTCAGAAAAAATACTGCTTACAAAGTTTTTATTTCGTCAAGTCAAAAAGTAAAATTTTTTAACTTAATTTGAACTAAAAATCAGTTAAAAACTTGTAAAGTTGAATTACTAAAAGCCTAACTAATTGTTCTACTTCTTTCTGTGAGTGTAAGAACCATTATCTTACTTTTTCGATGGCGGTATTTGATTAAAAGTTTCTTAATTTTTTTTAAATATGTAACATTTTACTTTATAAAACATAATTTTTTTATGAACTCACACTATCATCACTGAGAAATATTTCGCGACATTCGAAAACACACTTACACGTTGTAGTATACTACGAGGGCAGATCAATAAGTCAGTGACTTTTTGAATGAAACACAGTTTTTTTTGGAAAATAAAGAAAATATTTTTCAACATAATCTTACAATGTAACAAATTCTATTTAACCATATTTAGTAATTCTTCAGTAAGATACTTAACTATCACTTTATTAAAGTACTATGGTTTATATTTCAAACTAGCTTAGCCTTAAAATAAATTTGTTCAAAACGTCAACAATTGCGAAAATATATAAAATGACAAATATTTAATTTAAAAACTGCTCTAAGCATACAGATTCAAATTAAATCTTCACATGCTATACGTACATGAATATTAAATGAAGTTTAACAAAAAATAAAAAAAAAAATGTATTTAAATTTAACATGAATTTAGCGTGATCAATGTTCATAGTCGTACTTGCGTTAACCAAAATTTGGTTATTGATAAACAGAATATTTTTTGCGATATTTTTGTGGGTTTTTATGTCTTTCATCAACTAAACTGATTACAACAGTTATAATATGTTTAAAATTCAACAAAACCACAAACAGAAAACCAAAAGTGAATGGATTAAAAAACTGACTATATTCTAATGCTATTATTGTATGAAGTTTTTTTCTAAATATTTTTGAAAAGTCTTAACAAACCAAGAAAATACATAAATGTTTTAACATCAGGAAGACATGCATATAGAATTATAATCAGATAAAAAAACAGAATAGTGACTAAGTCAAATTTTATAAGTTTTATGAAATTTTGTTTAGTCGGCGGACAATGGCATAAAGGGGCAAGTATATATTTTTTTGGCAAAACTTTACTTTTTTATGCACCCTAAAAAAAATATGATCGCCTCTGGAATGAAAAAAAAAACTTTTTCTATATGCAGTTAATGGCGCTGGGGCCCTAAAAACCAGTACGTCTAGTAACATATAATTGTTGGCAGTCAAATGAAAGGAAATGTTATCAGAATTTTTTTCATGATTTAGGATTTTGTTCACGAGGTATGTTTAAATTTTTTGTATGTTGCGTCCCCTAGATTCATTTAAAGTATATTTTAGGTCATACATGGGACTAATGAATTAATTGGACTAATGAAAAGATGATTTCATTACCTTTACATTAATATCTATAGTAATGAAATTATTTTCATTATAATTTTTTTAATTAACGATAATGATTTGAGGATTTAATTTAATTGAATAATGAAAATGGTTTTAAACATCATTGCCATTAATAACACAGTGCAACAGTGAAAAAAATGCACGGACTCGACATTATATGTTTGATTGTACTACCAAAGGTTAGTAAAACCCTGTACTCGGTTTGGCCAGTTTGACTACCATTTTTTTTTATGGGCCTCAAAAGATTTTGAAAATCAGTGTACCACTCAAAAAAGGCGTCCTCAGTTTTTAGGCACCCTAATTCAGACTTGATAATATTGCTTAACTATATTTGCCAATAATATAGTAAAGAGTCTACTGAACAAATTTTATAAACATTTTATGTGCATAAAATCATTTTTGCCTGCACTTTTTTGAAAAAAAAGGAAAAAAATTAAAAATTTTAAATTCAACAGATTTATTTTTGTTATTCTGAGTCTTGTTCTCAAAAATATGTTTCTATTTGGAGATTCAATAGAAAAATCTCCAAATAGAAACATAATTAAAATAAACTGTCTGAATTAAAAAAATCGCCTCAATAAAATATAATCAAAAAAACAATCCTAAAATTCAAAAAAAAAAAGAGTTCCAACATCCAGAAAACAGTCTCATTTGTGGCCACCGAAATTATTGCTAATTATGTTCATACTAAGTTCTATTTTTAGTAGTGAAAGCTAATATTCAATTGTCTCATTCAATATTATATTCCACTTAAATATTATAACGTTCCACAAAATTTTAAAGATATAAAAAAAGATTTTTCACGAATTGAACCGGGGTCCTACTCATTGCACCACAATTGATTTTAATTTTCTTTAAATTATGGGCTGTTAGAACATTTTAGTATTTGATTTTTGTTTAAAGGAGACACTTTTTCCTTTTGTCTTTTCCGAGATTTAAATTCAGAAACTCGGAGTAATTGGCTGTCTCTCTACCAATTACACCACAAATACTTATAAATGTTGAGTGCTAAATTGGAATTTATATATTTTATTATGAAAACAAACATAGCCTAAAATTCGTTTACCAATACCAATCATTAGTTGCGTCTATAATCACCAACTTTTTGCATTTTCACTAAATAAATGGTTGGTTCTACCGTACGCAATTACTAACCCAATTTTTTTTGAAAACTTGATTGAAAATACCAATAATTGCATACTAGGATTGTTTTTTAGTTCTTGTTTCCTCTTTGTAATTCCCACTATAGTATTTTTGCTTTATTAATCGAGTATATGCAATTCCTAATATAGTAAAGTCCTATCAAATAAATTTCAATGGTTTCGACCGTATTCCAACCAATCTTTTTTTCTAGGTGTAGAATTGGAAAATTTACGGAAAATACAAAAAATAAAGTCAAAAAAAAAAAAAAAAATCGCTTATATAAAAAAGAATGTGAATAAATCGCCTAAATTAAAAAAATCATCAAAATTAAAATTAAATTAAAACTATTTTATTTTTAATTTCTAACGAGCTTTCACCCTCCACATATTTACAAAAATAAAGCAAATCCAACATATTAGCTGGTTGATACTTATATTTAGATCTGGCTAAAGATCTTATCAGAAGTCGGAAATTTAGAAAAGCTATAGCCTGCAGAATAAATAAAAAAATCTAGAATTGAAAAAATAATAAGTTGCAATTAATTTAAACTGAACTCTACAGTCAGAAAATTTAATGAAAATAAAAACCGGTAAAACGTAAGAAGATGCTTAAATTTATTTTCATTAAAGCGAATTTTATATTTTTTCAGAAATAGCCGACTTAAACCGTCTTTATTTTTCTCATTTAGTTTTTAAGATGCGCGAGTGGTACACACAAAAAATAAAAACCCATTTCAATCACGAAGACCACCGATTCTATAACTTTAATTGCTGAAATTCCGCCAACAATGAAGATTGCCAATTCAATTAGAAATATATAGCTTTTTAATTGAAGTATTTTTCAATTAAATAATAACTCATTTGATTAAAAAGTGATCAATATCGTACATCTTCCCAACAAAACTAAACAAAATTGTTGTTGCAACTGTTTTTTTTTTTTAATAAAAGTGTTGTGCCATACCAAATGTTTTTTATGGCTTGAATTTAACAACATTGAATTTCATGAAATTCTCATTTAGTTCGCAGATTTATTTATGCATATGTGAACAAGTTCACACATAAATTAGTTTTTTTTGTCTTTCTATTGAAACATAGGTGGCTAAATTTGTTTGGATTTTTTTTTGTTGCCAAAATAAGCCTTCTTGTTTAAACCATAGGATTTTTTTGTAAAATAATTTTTAATTTATTTTTAACATTTTTTTGTTTAAAAAAAATGGTTATATTCAAAAGCTACATTATCAATTTTATGAGAATATTTTAGAATAAATTAATATTCACATTTAAACAACTGGAATTGAATTACTTAACTGTATGAAGTAATAAACCGAATGAGGATTAATAAAAATCTATTTTAAATGGATTTAAAATATTTATTACTAATCCATACATAAACATTTATAAAAAATAACTACATAAATATTACAAAAAACAACAACAACATATTTTGAGCGATAGTATAAAAAAATGTCAAGCAAGTTCCGAATTTGATCGAATAATTAATTGTTTCAATTAATTTTTAAAGTTTTCAACAAACCGAGGTGATTGAAAAAAGTAGGAAAATATTTTTTCCTGTGTATCTATGGTACAAAATATTAATCGTTTAAAATACCAATGTTTTTATTTTTAACTTTCAGGCAAATCTCAAATTTAAAAACATGCTATACTCGTATATTAAAAAAATATATAAGGATAAGATCCACAGTTATGGCCTATTGTTGAACAAACTAATAATTTGTTAACTTAATGAAAGTAAATAAAGAGCACGAATCTTGCGTTTAGTGTTAGATGGCAACTCGTATATGTCTTATTAACATTTTATAAAATATAGTCGAATTATTCAATAGTTCAGCTGTTCAAAATGCATTAGAAAAAATAGATGCATCTGTTTTCTCGGTGTACCAAATCCGCCCTAAATATGAAGGATGTGATTGTAAAATAAGTAACAAAAGACATCTCTTGATCGCTGTGAACATTTACTAGAATGTACGCTTTCATATGTGCATTAGGGTCCCATTATGCATTTATTTGAATTTATTTTAATTCCTTTTAAAAATATGTACAATATACGTGTTATTGCCATATTTTTATGTTTATCTTGTAAAAAAATAAAGCAATAAAGAAACATTTGTTTTTCACAACAAGATTGTTGTCTGTCTCAAAAACAATATTTTGCTAAGTCACTTCTAGATGAAAAGAGAATTTAAAAGCTCATCGTTACTGGTAGTGTAGAATGTCCATTACGGTGTCCAGTAGGTTGCTTTTTGCTTAAGCTTAATTTGACAGCTTATACACTCTAATTAATTTCTGTTGAAATTTACCCAACTTATAGTAGGAAACTATACTCCTACTATAAGTTGGGTAAATTTACTATATGTGTGTAAATGAAAAAAATACATACATTACGTGTAAGTTGGTCAACAAAAATCATGTAAATTAAATTTAGAAATAAATGAATAATTTCACTGAAATTTTGAGTAAAAAAACATGCTTTACTTGTAAATATACGGATAAAATGCGTAAAAATACATTTTTAACCCCCTAAAAATGTGTATATTTACCTTGCAATAAGAAAGAAAAACAAACCAAAAAATGTTTCAAATAAAACAAAGAATTAATTTTTAGAAAGAGTTTTATTAATGTGTTGTATAATAATAAATATAAATATAATATAAATATTTTATATATGTGGTTGTACATATACAGAGCTTCAAAGACTGAATTCAATTTTAAAAAAATCAGATCGTATTTTTTTAAATCGAATGATTTTTTTCTTAATCAATCGCAGAGAATTCATTCTTTGGAATTCACTAGTGGGGAATTCAATCAATTTAGCTTATTCGATTTTATCAATTATTGAATTCAATCTTTGGGAAGTCAATTGTTGGGAATTCAATCATTGCGAATTCAATAATTGGGAATTCAATATATTTTTTACTCAATCGATTTACAATTTGCCAAAATCGGCGAAACTGAAAAACACCGCCAGAATTGCAAAAAAACGCTAAAATTGGAAAAAATATTGTTAAAATGAAAAAAATTACCAAAAATTTATAACAATCTCCAAAATTAAAAAAAACGCCAAAATGCAATAAATCACACAAATTGAAAAAATCGACAAAATTTAAAAAAATTTCCAAAATTAAAAAAAAAAACTAAAATTTGCCAAAATTGAAAAATGATCAAATCTAAAAAAAATCGCCAAAAATAAAAAATATCGCCAAAAATGAGAAAAATTGCTAAAAGTGAAAACATCGCCAAAATGAAAAAAACTTCAAAATTTAAAAACGACAAAAGTAAAAAATCACGAAAATTTAAAAAAATCACCATAATTGATAAAAAAAAATAGCTCAAATTGGAAAAAGTTGTCTGTGTCATTTATTTTTCTCTGTTAGTTTTTGAAACATAGGCTATGTTTCAAATAAATACTCTTTTTTATCTGCGATGCTTACTTTTCGAAAAAATGCGATTTACGAATCCAGCAAATCGAAAGTTAGGACCGTTGTAGGGGTAATAGGCTTAAGTTTTGAACAATGGTGCAACCGTTTTTCCTCCAGCTCCATTAGTTTTCGAAATATGTACCTTTTACAAATTGACTAAATAAAAACCGTCCATAACTCAAAAAATATAAGAGCTACTGGAAAAATGTTTGCACCGGTGTTCAAAACTCAACCCCAATACCGCTTCTAAATTTCTTAGATCGCGTTTTTCAAATTTTAACGATTTTTTTTTTAATTTTTGCAGATTTTCTTTTAATTTTAAGGATTTTTGTAATTTTTTTACGATTTTTTTAAATACTAGCAATTTTTTTAATTTTTGGCGATTTTCTTTAAATGTTAGCGTTTTTTTTTACATTTGGAGATTTTTTTTTAATTTCAGCGATTTTTTTTTTTATTAATTTTAACGTTTTTTTTAAGATTTTTTCAATTTTAGCGATTTTTTCAATTTTGGCTTTTTTTCAATATTGGCGATAGTTTTAAATCGATTGAGTAAAAACCGACTGAATAAATCGAATGAAGAATTTAATTCTTTAAAGCTCTGTACGTATATTATATTTTGAAAATACTTTTCCACAGTTAGGCTGCAAACACTTGGAAATAAACTATAAACTAAACACTATCACAAATACTACAGTTATACATTTTGTTTTTCATTAAAATTCTCAATAAAATAAAAGTTTTTAGATTTTTTGTTTTTTTTTAATTTGTTTAATTTTTTTTTCAATTTAAAAATGTCAAAATATTTATTACTATTATAAGTTAGTATATTTACAAACTTTGTAAATATACTAATGTGTTTAATTGTATACACATAATTGGTAAAAATACTGTAAGTGGGTGTTATTGTATATAAAATTGTGCGCAAAAGAATTTTACGCATTTTTATGTATAAATTTACCGAATTTGCGTAATAATAAATGAAACTTTACTTGTTTTATAGCAGTAAATTTACAATAATTTTTTAGAGTGTTGGTTAAAGTATTTTTTTCAGATTTTTTTGAAGATGTTTAAAGGTCGCGCAAATCGATTTTCCCAAAAAAAAAAAAAAAAATGGTTTTATGGATGTTTCTGAATTATACTTATATCTCTGCCAATAACCAAAATTGACTTAGCTTTTGAGTCATCATTTTTAAAGAAAAATGTCCAAATTTTATTTTTATGTGCAGAAACCATAAGTTTCGGCAATGCTTTTGTACATTTATCAGCCGTATATTACTTTTTTTTTTTTAATTTTGCATAAAATTTGAAAATAACGTTTTATAACTTTTAAAATTTTTAGGAAGATTGAAAATAAAATAATGTTGCAGTTTAAAAAATTAATAAATTCTAAATAATTTAAAACGATTTGGAATTTGCTCTTACTGTTCTAGAGTTATACACTTTTAAAACTTTGTACCCATTGTATAAAACTAATAATATTATAACCCACAAAAACTTCTATGACTACGTAAGTGGTTATATAATTAAAATGAATATCGAGCAATTCCATATGAAAGCGATCACCTTTTGGACGACCCATCTCCGATTTTAAAATAAATAGTCTCAATCGATTGCCCAGCAAAAAATAATGTACCTACATATTTTTTTTTTTTTATAGTGACTGGTTTAGTGGTGGTGTGCACCACTGTCATGTGACAAAATTGAAGAATTCTTCATAAGGGACCTCATTGAAAGTTGTTTTAAAACAACTTTAATTGAAAAATAAAATTTTCCAAACTACTCGTTGGAAAGGTATTGAATCAGGCTTTAATTGAAAAATAAAATTTTCCTAATTTTTCTCGTTAAATAATTAAAAATAATTCAATTATAAAAAATATAAAAACAATGAGAACAAGGTGGTCTCTTAAATGCTCTTCTCATGTCCTAACAAGGAGTCGGGGCCCATTTTTTTATTGCTGATTCTTAAAGCAAAAATTATGAGGAATCCAAAAAAAATAAAATTAGCCGGAAAATTTAGGAGCTTCTGTGGAAAATCGGAAAATTTAATTTTCATGGGAAAATTTAATTTTCATGGGAAAAAAGGTAAATTTCTGAGAAAAATTAGGAAAATTTTATTTTTCAATTAAAGCCTGATTCAATACCTTTCCAACGAGCTATCACTCGTTGCGATCGCTTTAGTCGTTGCGATCGCTTTTTTTTAAAACAACTTTCAATGAGGTCCCTTATGAAGAATTCTTTAATTTTGTCACATGACAGTGGTGCACACCACCACTAAACCAGTCACTATAAAAAAAAAATAAATATTTAGGTACATTATTTTTTGCTGGGCAATCGATTGAGACTATTTATTTTAAAATCGGAGAGGGGTCGTCTAAAAATTTGCCAATTTTGATCGTTTTCATATGGAATTGCTCTATCTCAAAACAATATAGTTCGGCGTAAGCAGTAGTTATTTTTGTTTGACGAAGTCGTTTTTATAAGCAGTCAAGCCTACCAGCGACTACTTATTTAATTACAAATGTAATGTATTTATGTCAACTACTTATTTTTTAATTACTGATAAGTATAAGTTTAAAAACTTGTAATCACATATTTTTAGTTGCTTATAAGAATACAAATAATGAATTATTTTGGTAACCACTTATTTTTTTGTTATGCAGTTTGTAAGCGAGGGTGTTTTGTGCGTTTTTTATGAAGCAAATATGTAAAACAACTTACAAAAACGACCTCGCCTAACAAAAATAATGAGTTTTGACGACGAAATATATTCAGCTGGAGCGAATTCTACCGCTTACTATTTAGATACTGGTAATGAGAGGCCACACTCAGAATATTTTTTCCGTAAAGACTACTAAATATACACATTAAATTAACTGAAAAACAGTTAAAAAGAAGACTACTTAGTTTTGGTTTAAAACAACGGTATTTTTTAGTTTATTTTCAACTGTTGAAAAAATAATTGACAAAATCGATAAAAACAATAGATTGTTTTTGTTTATTTTAATAATCAATAAGTTTGTTCGCTTACGCAAAAAATTGTACAAATTTGTAAAAGTTTTTGCTGGAAGGTGTTCGTTTACACAAATACTTAGTAAAAAATAGTAAGAAGAGAGAGTAAAGTGGCAGTTTAATGCCAAAAAACTTACAAGTTTTTACTGAATAAATTTTTGTCAGTAAGAATTTGTAAGAAGAAAAAAACATATGATTAAAAAACATGCTTGTATTTTTAGCAAACAAAAACAAATATTAAACTAAATTATAATTGTTTATGGATTTAAAGTGAAAAATATTAAAGAACTAACTGTGGAAGATATGAAAATACAATCTAAATTGTTTCTGGTCGACAATTTCAATTAACTTTTATCTTTTCCATAACGACCGGATGATTTTTGTTTAATATTTGGTATTTAAAATCAGCTGTTTAAAATATTTTACCAGTTCTTACAAATTTTACATTTGTTTACGTTTTTGTAAATTTGTATTGCTCTCTGTAATTTTGTTACTAAGTAATTTTTACTGGATTTTACTGGGAAAGTAATCGAACAGACTTAATTTAATATAACAAATTTTTGCTTTAAATAGAAAATTTTAAGTGAATATTTTAACTATTACCGAAAGACAGTTTTTTGTTTATTTTGTTTATTGAATAACAGACAGAAAGTTAAAAAATATATTTCTTTGGTAATTTAACTGTATATTCCATTGGAACTACTTTAACGATTAACTTTTTAAGTAACTGTTGAAAGTGTAAGGAAAAGTTCTTGTGAGTGTATTACTGAGCTTTTGCTGTTAAGCTCTTTGCCATAGGATTTGTTTTAAGCTTTGAATTTTGTGATTTATCGTGTTTTGCGGACTAATCATTTTTATTTATTTATTTATTTATTTCAGTCTACAGATTTAAACCTTACAGACTATTTAAAAGAAAAAACTATTTCATATTATTCTACAGTTCATTAAGATGGCGAATTATATCACGTTTAACAGCATCCATACTTTTATTGAAGTCTACTACAAAATATAGTTGATTAAACTCATCGCAAATTCTTCGTAAAGGCACGTAGTTCCTTGTTGAATAAATTGGAATATGTAAATTAACTTTGCTCAAAAGATATTCGGAATCCATAGCACCGTTTATCAATTTTAGGAGAAATGTTACATTGAGCATTTGTCGTCTGCTTTTAAGAGTAGGTAGTTTTATAAGTGCAAGCCGACTAGTATAGGAAGGCAAATTATTATAATCCCATCCGAGACCACGTAGACAAAATAACAAAAATTGTTTTTACACAGATTCAAGAGATTGAGTACGAGTTTTACAAGAAGGATCCCAAATAATTGATCCATATTCTAGAATGGGTCTGACTAATGTTGTAAAAAGCTGCTTTGTAGTGTAAGGATCGGAAAATTCTTTTGACCAACGTTTAATAAATCCAAGCACGCCCATGGCTTTATTTATAGTAGTTGAAACATGACATCTGAAATCCAATTGCTTGTCTAGTAATATACCGAGATCATTAAATGTTTGCACCAAATGCAACAATTCGTTGTTCATTAAGTAACAGCCGTTAGTAGGATTTGATCTTGAAAAAATCATATATTTACATTTTCCAGTATTGAGATCCATTAAGTTGTCCTCACACCAAGTAGTAAAATTTAAAATATCGTACTGGAGTAAAGCTTGATCGTTTAGATTATTGAATGATAGGAATATTTTCACATCATCTGCATACATTAAAGTTTGGCAATATTTTATAGCGTGTGGGAGATCATTAATAAAAATTGTAAACAACAATGGACCGAGATGGCTACCTTGCGGGACGCCTGATGGAACATTAATAGATTTAGAGTCACAGTTACGAAATTTGACATATTGTATTCGGTTTTTCAAATACGATTCGATCCAATTTAGAAGTGAGACACTAAACCCCAAAAGATCTAGTTTGAACAACAAGAGGTCGTGGTTCACTCTGTCAAATGCTTTACTAAAGTCTGTATATACAGCATCAGTTTGTTTTCCTTTAGTAAAACCATCAATTAGGAAAGAAGAAAACTGAAGTAGGTTAGTAACTGTAGATCGTGATTTTCTGAAACCATGTTGTTTTGGTGATAATATGGAAGATACTTGATGAGACAACAATTCCGTAACAAGTTTCTCAAATAATTTAGGAATTGCACTTAACTTGGCTATACCTCTGTAATTTGAAATATTGATTTTACTACCAGATTTGAAAAGAGGAATTATAAAAGACCGTTTCCAAGTTTCTGGAAAATACCCAAGCTTAAGGGACAGGTTGAAAATGAAAGTTAAAGGAATACACAGTATGTCTGAACAGCTTTTCAGGATACAAGTTGGAACACCATCAGGGCCACCAACATAAGAAATTTTTAGCTTCGACAAGTTAGATGAAACATGTTGTTCGTCAAGAGATGCAATAAAAATAGATGTTGATTGTTGAATAGAGTAAGGATAACTCGTATTGGTAAACACAGACGAAGAATACGTTGAAGCAAAAAATTCTGCGAACATGTTGCTAATAGAAATGTCATCAGAAGATTCTGAACCATTGTATTTCATTGTAGAGGGGAAGTCAACTGATCGTCTCTTTGAGTTGACAAATTTATAAAAAGATTTGGATCATTTTTTAAATTGTTTCTAATTTTGTTTAAATAGTCTGTATATGCACTATTATTTGCAATATTGAATTCCGATCTTGATACAGAATAATTAATATGATTTATAGATGAACCATTTTCCTTATATTTTTTGTACATTTTATTTTTCTTGTTTTTTAGACTAGAAAGATATTTCGTATTCCATGGAGGACCAGTTGATTTTTTTATAAATGTTTTTGGTACTGAACTTAAAAAGCAATCGTTGAGCAGACAATAAAATGTATTTAAGCATAAATCCAAATTTTCGTTATAATATGAAAAAATATCAATCCAGTTTATTTTTGACAAAAGGCCACGTAGTAATTGAAAATTTGTTTTTTTAAAACAAAACTGTTTTTCCAATGTTGGTGATTTAAAGGACTGTGAGTAAGAGTATGAGTAAGTAATTTCGATTGTAGGATGGTATCGGTCTTCGGGATATCTAAGTGGGGTTGTTCGCCTGTGAGAGAAATCGTCTGGTTCACTCACAAAGATGAGATCAAGCCATTTACCATAAGTGTTGACAACATTGTTGATTTGTGAAAGTGAATTGTCATATAAGCCGTTGATAAATTCCACAGGAGCCTCAGTAGAAAACAAAGGTATCAGATGGTTGAAAATTGCATCAACTTGCCAAGATAAAGATGGTATATTAAAATCGCCAACAAGTAAGATTGAATCACAGGATTTTAAGCTTTTGCTAATAAATTCAATTGCTTTACCATGTTGTTCATACAATGCAGTAGGTGAATTAGGCGGAATGTATGAACAAATAACATACAAACATTTATTGTTTAATTTTATTCGAACAAAAATAATTTCAATATCGGAAAATTGCCTTATGATGATTTCTTCAGATGAAATATTGTTCATGACGGCAATTAGCACTCCACCGCCAGTAGTGATACTTCCTCTATCACGTCTAAAAATTTGGTATTTCGGGCATAAAATTTCTTGATTATTTACAGAGTTACGAAGCCAAGTTTCAGTAAAAATAATTACATCATTATTGAAACTGAAACTGTCAGCATATAATGAAGATAGCTTAGTGTTTAGGCCATTAACATTTTGATAAATAATGGAAAGGCTTTGGACTGATGGGCGCTGTGTAGTATCATTGTTAGTTTTTTCTTTGTTATGATTTGGTGTTTTTGGAATTTCATCAATCAGTTTTTTGAATTAACGTTATTGGCTAATTTAGGTAAGCGAACATTGTCCTCTTCACGATATATAAACTGACGAACCAAGGTGTTTTTGGGCCAAAATTCTCGATTGACAATTGTTTCAAAAAGTTCATTTGGTACAATTGCTTTGAAAGATGCTCGATTACTCGTATTCATTTTATATACTTTCATATCATTAATGCTGTCATCAGTTATTTTTGATCGAATATAATTTTCAACATCTTCAGCAGTTGTATCAGCAGCAAAACGTGAAAGAAATATTGTTTTTTTGTGAGAAATTGTTTGGACAGGAATAGGAGCAGTAGAATGACTTGATAATGGTCTAGAGGTTATGTTATTGACGGTCTGACGATTTATTTCAGGTTGTGGAGTAAGAACTTGTTGAGTATTAGCGGTGATACTTTCGGATGAGATTGAAACATCATTTACTACTATTTGGGGGCGTTGTAATTGAGATGTATTTATATCAGAAAACGATTGGGCAGAAGTGGATGGAAGCGGAGACAAAGCATCAATCTCAATTAAATTTAAAGGCACTTGAGCAGTATTATTAATATTAAGACCCGTTGAAGCTGGTGTAGGCAAAGATGTTTGAGATGAATCAACTGATTTATTTATTGGGAGTGATGATTGATAATTTTTAGCAAAATTATCCAAATTACTAAAACTGGTAAAGAGTTCGCCATATTTATTTAGACGTTGGGATAAGTTAACAAAATCCTTATTGATTTGATTAAATTCATCACGAGAATTTTTAAAGAAATTATAAAACTCGATACCTATAGTTTTACAACGTGGGCAGGTCCATGTTAATGACTTATTTTTGTCAAGAAGGGCATCAGCGTCACGAGCTTTAAGGTAAGTACATTTCATGTGGTAAATGCCTGAACATAACCAACATGATACCATACGTTCATTCCCGGTAATACTGCAATTAGGTTTACCACACTCCATATTCAATATACAAGCAAAATGTTTGTTGGGTAATAGGTCGAGTTTAATTTGCTTAGCAGTGACACAAACCAAATTACAAAGTAAGAAACGATGTGGCAACGCTATATAAATATGTGTGTAAATATGGCAATCTGGTAGACCAATGTTATTTATTACGAACGGCAAATAAAAGCAAAGCACAAGATAACCAAGGAATAAAATAAATTCAACTTAGATTTATTGTTGTTGTAGGACTTTGTGGCAAAAATAAATAAACTCCAAACAAGTTGTTTACAGCAGTAATAAATGGCACTTTATTTTGTACGTATGCAGAATAATCCGGTGTTTATTTAAACGGGAAATACTTAGCTGGTTTGTTGATTATTGTTGATAATTTCACAATTTAAATATGCAAATGCAGGATCGAACAAAAAATGTTGTCATTTGTTATCTTGAGCGAAAAAATAAAAACTAAACGCGAAAAAGCTCATAATTATGAAATTTTTCGCACACACTCACATGAATAACGCAAAATTCTGCTCACGTGCCCATCTCTAATTAAAAGTTTAAATTTGATGCAAAACTGGCAAACAGCTTATAATATTCTTAGTTTTATACAATGGGTACAAAGCTATTAATGGGAATAATACTGGAATACAACTCAAATATTTTTTTACAAAATTATTTACTATGTATCCATTTCTTAAACTGCATCATGATGTTTTTAAATTTTAATAGACATTTTAAAAGTTAAAAAGTACTATTTACTATATTTATTCAAAAATTATTAAAAACTTAAATATATGGTACGCAAATGTATAAAAGCATTGCTGAAATGTATGCTTTATGCACATAGAAATAAAATTTGGATATTTTTCCTTAAAAATGTCCGCTTAGAAGCTAAGAAAATTTTGGTTATAGACCAAATTATAAATCAAATTCAAAAAACGTCCAAAAACCCCGATTTTTGGAAAATCGATTTGCGAGACCTCTAATCCTCTTCCGAAAAATCTGATATAAATCTCAAAAATACTTTAGCCCATAAGCATTGATATTCAGCTTGAGCTCCATGCAAATCGAAAAGAAAAACAATTTTGGGACACACTAATATCCATGTTTAGTGTATGTTCGCATCAACTACGAGTATAACTACCCAGTTAGAAAGAGACAAACGGACCACCGCTGAAAATGCACTGTAGCAACCTAGTCAGAAACTGGCAGAGGTAGAAAAAATCAAGTACTGGTATACCACTATCTAACCGAAGAACAAACTACTGGCACAATACTTAATAAAGACGTTTTACTAACGTTTCCAAATAATGTTTTGCCAGTATTTGTTTGACAATAATTTCAATGGTCTACAGCAAAAATCATTGGCAAAGAATTTGCTGAGACCACTATGCCAATGTTTGAAAAAAGTATTTTCCCAGTGATATCCAGAAATTACCAACTGCTCAAAAATATTAGCATTGGTAAAGCATTAATTTTATCAAAATAATGATGCTTTGTTTAAAAAAGTTTGTAATCGGAAGTTTCCGAATTCGAGCCGGTTTCAGGCAAACATTTTTATCTGATTTTTATATACTTTTTAATATTTTATTCATATAAAAGAGATTTTTTTGTTTCTAAAAAGCCCTTTTGAAAACTTTTTTTTTTTGTTTTCCCAACGTTGGCAAGTTGGTTTCATCAAACCATATGTGTATGTTATTTTGGAAAACAAATTTTTAGACCACCTATTTCATCGTTTTAAATTTTGTTCCTCCAGTGTTTGTTCCGTACTTTTTGAACAGATAGACCCTTTGTCTACTGATGATATCATTTTGGGATTGCGAAAGCGCTTGTTGTTGGAACCTTCCAACTACAATTTTTTTTAAACAGAGCATCATTATTTTGATAAAATAAATGCTCTACCATTGTTAAGACTTTTGCGCCGTTGGCAATTTATGTCGGAATAGAACTGTGGAAACACTATTTGCCAACGTTGACATAGTGCTTTCCGTGAATTGTTTGCCAATGTTTCTTTTTTGTAGACCACTGAAGTTATTGTAACACAAATACTGGCAAACCGCTTTTTGGAAACGCTGGTAACGCGCGTAAAACAAGTGTTCTGATAGTAATTTATTTACAATTCCTCGGTTAACCAATGGTATGCTTTGGTGCTTGATTTTTTGTACGACTGGCAGTTTCTGACTGGGTACTTTCCTTTACCACAAAATGTCTACTTCTTGTCTAGACTTCTTTTGTTCACTTTTGGTCAAAGAGTTTTGTATGCAAGACATAACAAAAATTACAATAACCCTCATCATCATCGTTATTCACATCATTGGCCATTGTCGTGTTATGTAAAAACTATGCTAGAATTCAATCATAAATAGGTAAAACTATTAAGAAAATAGAATTATTGTTTTTGTGGTTAATAGTTGTTAAAAAATTTACAAATAACCACTTTTAAAGTTTTTAATTGTTTCTTCTAACACATCAATGACAACTTACGAAATATATAAATTAAATTCAGACTATTGTTAAAAAACTATAAGCAAATGGATTGTATATATTCGCATATCCAGGGTCTCTAACGCGACTTTCGTGCGTATTTGAAATACAAAAGTAGAGAAATATTAATATTTTTTTACTCTTGTTTTTATTTTTGATAGTATTTTACTAGCTCTACGTTAAGTTTAAAAGGGAGGTTTTGTCGACTTGTTGCTTACAATAATATTGTATATGCAATGTAATGTTGTAATATTTACATTCGTTTTGCTTTTACAACCTCAACTATTATTCCTAACGCGAAGCAACTTAAACTTAAGAAATGTTTACTTAAAACAGCAGTAATTACTAAAAATTCATTTTATATATAAATGTGTATACCTATACTTTGGACATATATATTGGTAATAAATTTTAAAAATGTCAATAGGGGAATAAGGAAACCATATTTTTAATTAAAATCAAGTCGCAACATCTCGAAACCCGCTAGTACGATTTCAGAAACTTTAAAATTAGAAATGTAGCAAGTTATACTTTTAATTAAGTAATTATAAATTTTTTGCGAAATAAAAATGTTTGCCTGAAGATCACCGAATTCTCAAATTCGATCCGCATAACTTTTAGACATAGTGCTACAATAATCCCAAAGATTATTTATTACAAAAATTTATGAAAAACTTACTATTCCTTACGCGACACACTTTGAAAATGTAAATAAAATGTTAAGTGCGATAATTATATGAAGTAACGTTTTTTCTTTGTTTGGTTAAAGTCACTTAATTTTGGTATAAATTTTCAGAAACTTGATTATAACGATCGCAGAGCAATGATAACAAATGATGTTTTAAGTAACCTAACGCGACATTTACGGTAAATCGAGCTTTGTTTTGTCTCTTTTAATTTTTTTGCACACACAGAGAAATAAAGTGTCAACCGAATTGAAAAGTGTATATTAAACTTATAAATTCAGTTAGTAAAACGATAATAATACATTAGATTTCTGAATATTTAGGGTGTTGCAACTAAAATTCAGTTGAATTAACCGAACTTTGTTGTGAAAATTAATGTTAAGTTGTGCCAACCGTCTGAAATTCGAAATTACTGAATTTGAATCGCAGTAACGGAATTTTAGTTGGCAATTAAGTTGTTGTTGATAGGAATATTTTAAAAGATTTATGCAATCATAATATTAATATATAAATAACACAGTTCAACTTTTTATAAAATAATACAAAATTTTAAATAATATCTCACTATATTGCAACACTCAAATAGTATCAACTATGCTCTTTAATTTAAAAAAGTACATGATTTGGAAGGTGCGATAATATTCTCTATGAATCTATTTAGAGTTGAAATTTCTCATCTCTCACGATTTCGTTAATGAAATATCTTAAATGAAAAGTAGATCCACGACTGTAATACGTTCCTTTAGTGAACATCTCAGGTTCCCTAATATATGAAAAAAACTGGAGGACTTTCTCTTTTACTTTAACAAGAAAATTTCTTAAACTACAAAAATTTATATACCTATTAGTATGTCTTTAATTTATGGGGTCTGTGACAAATCTTAATTAATGAAACTCAGAAAAAAATAACATTTAATTATGTTTAACACATGTTTTCTACTCAATACCAACTTATTTGAATTTAATTCAAATCCGTTTTCTTAAAATATAACTATCTTAAATGATGCATGTTTAGAAATGTATTTTTTTTTTATTTTCCCTATGTAAATACATACAAATAAAATTCAAAAAAATGGCAAAAAGTTTGAAATCAGATTGAATTAATTTTAAATTTTAATATGAAAGCTATAGTTCTTTCATTTAAATTAATTAAGTGGTAAAATTTTGCTAATTCGCTTAAGGTATTGTATAATATTTACAAAAAAATAAGAAAACAAGTGAAGTTTTCACTTTAATTGCAAGGATATTCTACATCCTTCACACAATCAAAATAAATAAATTGATATGGTTTTTAATTCGCAAAGTCCATAAGAGGGCGGATCAATAAGTCCGTGACTTTTTGAATGAAACACAGTTTTTTTTTTTGCAAAAAAAAATTATTTTCTTTTAGCTCAATACACTTAGTCGAACGTTTCTCCAATTTTGTTATCCCTTCCAAAAAAAATTTGAGGTCCATAAAATAGGCATTTCTTGGCCATATGGGATCGTATGAAATGCCTATGGCATCCACAATCTCACGCACTTTTACTTTTCGATCGGCCAACACCATATCGTGGATTTTTTGACATTTTCGGGTGTATTAACCTCAATTGCCCGTCCAGAACGTTCAGCGTCATTTGTACTTGTGTGACCACAACGAAAGTCAGTAAACCACTTATTTACCATTGAAGTCGATGATGCAGAGTCCCCATAGTATTTATCAAGCTTTTCCTTGGTTTGATTGACGGATTTTTTTTCGCAAAAAATAATGTTTAATGAGCACTCGAAATTCACTTTTTTCCATTTTTAAAAAAATACACTAGGTTGTATATTTAAAAAATCCACGAGGTTGTATGTTAAACGCAAAGTAAATGACGGAACTTGCTCAAAATTTGACAGTAATCTATTAACAGGTGGTACTTGATGGGAGCAGTGTTGCATCTCATATAACTAATAGGGAAGTTCGAAAAGTCAGAGACTTTTTGATCCGCCCTCGTACTTTAATATCATATTAAAAGTTATTTAAAGTTTTTTCATGTATATAAATTAATAAGAAATTTTAAGGAAGAAACTGGATTTTTGGTAAAAGTTAAATTCGAGTTTGATTTTAAAAGTGGAGCGATTATTAAAATTTGGTGAAATCTATCACAATTTTTAATGTTTAACAGAATAATTAATACCAAAGGAAAAGTGCTTAAAAAGCATACTTGCACACAGAGAAAAAGTTAGCTCTTTGCCAACTGAAATTCGGTTACTTCGATTCAAAATCTGTTATAAAGCTTTTCAGACGGTTGGCACAACTTAAAATTTGTTTTCACAATAAATTTCATTTAATTCAACTAAAGTTTAATTGCAGTACCCAAAATATTCAGAAATCTTATGTAAATATCGCTGTGCTAACTAAATTTATAAGTTGTTAGCATTAATATATACTTCTAAATTTGATTTGAATCAATTAAATATTTGCTCAAATTCAGAACTAGCTTGACACTTTTTTATATTATCGCTCAAAAGCAAACATATTTTAAATTAATTTCAATTAGATTAAATATTAATTCTTATTATGTTTATTGCTTTATTAAATTAAATTATTTAGTTTCGGTTGTATAAATCTGAATATTTATTTATTCTAAAACATTATCATAATATTGATAATGTAATTTTTAAAGTTTAATTTCGTTTAATAAAAATTTTTTAATTTTTTGAAACAGAAAGAAAATGCAAAAAATATAGTAGAAATTATTTCCAACAAACAACAACTATTCCGATTTCAACAAATGGGCGAATTTGTGCAAAGAAAAAAAAAAAACCAAAAAAAAATTGCCATAGTCCCTACGCTTCAACAGAAGAAGAAAACTAATTTATATTTATGCATGCATTTGTTCACACATGTATTAATAAATATACTAACTAAATGAGAATTTCATGCCAGTCTAAATTCAATGTTATAAAATTCAAGCTACAAAAAGAACATTTGGTATGGCAACAACAATTTCATAAAAAAAAATATTCGGTATGGCAACAACAATTTTTTTTATTTTTTTGTTTTTGGGAAGGTATACGATATTGATCACTTTTTAATCAAATGAGTTATTATTTAATTGAAAAATAATTCAATTAAAGAGCTATCAAATTCTAATTGAATTGGCAAAATCTAGTTTTCGTTGTTGTAGGAATTTCAGCAATTAAAGTTATTGATTCGGTATTTTTCGTAATTGAGATGGTTTTTTATTTTTTTGTGTGTTGTCACTTTATTTCTCTGTTAATGGAATTTTAGCAGTGATGCTTTTTTATGTAAAAGCCAATGCCAATGCCAATGCATTAGCATTTATATGGAAAAATCAATGCCTGAATGCTTTTCCCATATGTATGATTAAAAGTAGCTAACGAGGAAAGCCCGTTGGGGGCTTTCCTCGTTAGAAAGAGAAGATGAAACTAATCAAAATTTGGTAGAAAACATATCTCCCCAATCGCATATTTAAAGATAATTAAAATTGGGTTATTTTTGGCCTCAAATTTTCAACCTTCAATGCGAAATTGGGCATCTTAAAAGGTAGTAGTGTCGTTTAAAACATATTCAAATGTTTGGTTAACCGTAGGGACACCATCAACGATAATTCCTTGTAAAAGCAAAAAAAAATATTTTTTTTTTATTTTAGACGAACTGTGTCATAATAACAAATACAAACACACATACGTTATATTTTAAAAATTTTAAATTTTTTTTAATATACAGTAGTGGTCAAAACATTTGGAACTGAGATCATAAAATTTTCCTAATTTTTCTTGTTAAATAATTAAAAATAATTCAATTATAAAAAATATAAAAACAATGAGAACAAGGTGGTCTCTTAAATGCTATTCTCCTGTCCAAACAAGGAGTCGGGCCCATTTTTTTATTGCTGATTCTTAAAGCAATGAGGTCCCTTATGAAGAATTCTTCAATTTTGTCACATGACAGTGGTGCACACCACCACTAAACCAGTCACTATAAAAAAAAAAAAAAAAATATGTAGGTACATTATTTTTTGCTGGGCAATCGATTGAGACTATTTATTTTAAAATCGGAGAGGGGTTGTCCAAAAATTTGCCAATTTTGATCGTTTTCATATGGAATTGCTCATGTATTCAAAATGCAGGTATTCAAAACATTTGCAACTCTCATTATTCTTACTCTTAACAAAACAATTTATACTAATAAATGCTAGGATATAACGGTAATCGCATTCCTTTTTAATATGAGATTCAGGCCGTTACATTTTTTAAACAAATTTATTATAATTATTGTTCTTTAATAGTTGTAATAAGATGTTGGAAGCATAAACATCGTAAGAATAATTTTTGTAAAAAATGGCAGCAAATAAATACAATTCTGATTTTAAATCAAAAGTTTTAAATGATTTTCAAAAAGGACTTTCCCAAAAAGAAATTTCTATAAAGTACTCTGTTCCAAAATCAACGATTTGCCGCATTGTTAATAGTGGTAACATCCACACAACTCATAAAGGTGGAAGACCTCGTATTACAACTGTAAGAGAAGATCGGAAAATCAAGAATTTTTTTTACGAAATATCCCAAAGCAGTTCCCAGAGAAGCTAAAACTGAACTTTTAATAGATGCCAGTCTTCCCACCATTAAAAGAAGATCCCAAGAATATGGTCTTAGAAGTTATAGATGTACAAAAAACCGTTTGTGTCGGAAAAAACCGAAAAGCTCGTCTTGACTTTGCACGCACCCATTTGAACTGGACTCAACAGCAATGGAAAACTGTATTGTGGTCAGATGAGTCTAAATTCAACCTCCGGGGATCAGATGGAAGAGCCAATGTTCGAGGCGAAAAGTTTAATCCCTGATACACAACCGCCACAGTGAAGCACGAGGTGGAAACATTATGTGTGGGGGTGTTTTTCAGGAAATGGAATTGGACCAATTCACCGCATTACTAGCACAATGACGGCCACAATCTATAGAGATCTTTTGAGTTCAGTTATGCTTCCGTATGCTGAATTGGAAATGCCACTCTCATGGACCTTCCAGACCGACAACGACCCAAAACCCACGGCGGGGGCTGTAAAAGTTTGGCTGCAGGAAAAAGAAATTAATATCATGTCGTGGCAGGCTCAATCTCCCGATCTCAGCCCGATTGAGAACATGTGGATGATTGTAAAACGGAATATCGGCAAGAAAGTATTCCGAAATGGTGATGAATTTTTCGTCGAGTTGGAGAAGCAGTGGATGAAATTTCTGACGATTATATTAAAAAGCTCATTGCCTCAATGCCTAACAGCTGTTTAGAAGTTATAAAAATAATGGCTACGCTACAAAATACTGAGCGTTAAAACCATTGTTTGTATTTCCTGTTAATTACTTTAAGAGTTGCAAATGTTTTGAACACTACACTATCGACTTATTTTGTTAAAATTACTTTTTTTTTATTTTTGAGAAGTTATGAATAATTTTTTTGTATTTGTAAAATAATATGCTATAACTGAATTTAATAAAAAAAAAAACAAAAACTTATACCACAAATCTTTTTGATCAAAAAAATTATAATTACCTAAACCATGATTTCAGTTGCAAATGTTTTGAACACCACTGTACATTTAGAAATAATCATTTGTTTATAGATATTTTACTCTTCGGTCCCGATGGGCATTCTTGTGGAAATGTCCATATTTAAAAAAAAATATATATTTATATGTGGGGCTTAAAGTCTTGAAAGTTGTTCTCAATTAGTTTCTCGACCAGTTTTAATGATGAACAGATTCTATTTTTTAAGATATAATATTTAATAACTTCTTTTTGCACAAGACCTGCAATGTAAACATTATAAAAAAAAATAGAGTTAAAAACAATTAAAGTTTTTTGTTTCAGGCTTTACCTTAATATTTACTTAAATTGTTTTATTTTTCATTTAAACACAAAATAAAATTTTTACTATTATATAGTCGCTTCTGCTATCATCATTTCCAACTCGTGCCCCATAAAGTCTAGTAATACAAACATTTGCCATTAATCCGTTGTTTTTATGATGTGTACCTTACCCAAAACCCAACAATCAGCAAAAAAAAAATTAAAAAAAAACATATAATATGAAGCAATTTCTGTGATGATAGTAATAATGATTATCTTTAAAATATAAAAACTATATAAATTGTCTATAACTAACAAGGGAGGTATCGCGACCCAATCCCACGGATTTTATTGAACTTTGGAGAGGAGCTAGAAAAAAGAGAAAAGTATTTTTTGTTAAACTTAATTAGTTGTTGTACGAAAATATATCCTAAATTTACGAAAAAAAATAATTTATCTGTATGCAGGATTAACGAACTCAAGAAAACAAACGTTTCAATGCCCATATTGCATATATCGTGTGACCAGAGAGACCCCATTTTGGATTATTTGAAATATAGTGGGGAAAAGCGTATTGGGAAAAGTCGCATTTAAACCGAACAAGTACGAATCGTAAAAATCATCTCCTCGATTAAGTTGTATAGGTATTAATGTGCATTATTTTTAGCTAAATTTCCCCAGGTAAAAATTGCCAACAGTACAAAAGAAATAGTACCGTCAAAACAAATTTTTAAAGGGTCGTGTTCTATAAGCATTTCACACAAAAAAAGTATAAATTATTTTGTTATTAGGATATCAGTATCAGCCATTGTAATCAGGACAATAATCTCACGAATGTTAACCATACGTTCTGAAAACGCATAACTGAACGTCGTCAACGCTTTGCCAGTACTGCGCTTATTGTATTTTTCTGCCTTAAAAACAACAATTTCTTAACAAATGGCCGGTTTAAAAGTATGCAGGCAGGTTTTATATACCAGTGAATTTGTCTTCTAAAAAACTTTCATTTGATAAAAAAAACTTAAAATGCAAAAGTTGTCAACCCTGAACGTGAAAACCATACGCCAATCTGGTAACATTATGAAATAGAGACGGAGGAGATTAGAAAAATAAACAAAAATCTAAAAATAGAATATTTGTGTTGTTAGTGTTGTCACTTCTGAATACAGTGTTGTCACTTAAATACAATACAGAAAAAGTTAATAGGAAAGAAAACTGCATTTAGCTGCATTAGAATCGAGGCCATACTTGGGTGTGATCGCTAAACGGTCATGACTTGGTATTGGTCTGTTTGTAATGTAAGATGAACGCAAGTTTGATTCTTATAGCCGCAGGTTATTGAAAAATTCATCATATAGAGACAATCTGACAATTATAAGACACAAATAATAATACAATTTAAATGGAAAATCACTGATGAGCCTGTCCAAAAAAAGGCAGAAACTAGTCTAGTCTGATTTAAAAATTAATAGTGTTTATAATTTTTAGAGAAAAACGTTTATTCTTCTTCAACATTTCTAAAAACTCATTATATTTATGAAAACCTTCATAAATAAGCTAAAAGATTCATTGTTTTTTCTTCAATGAATCTGTTTTATAAATATTTATGAAACTGTTTTATAAAAATAAGGTTAAGGTGATGCGTTCCGGAATTCCATTCGAATCTGGTTTGATTTTGCTACCGACATATGCCAGTATTCCACTAGACTAAAAAACTTGTCCATGTTGCTCTATATCTTTCGGTTTTCGAGATATGGACCATTATCAAAACCAAAATATTGATAAAATATTTCTATGAATCTATGAAGCAGTTCAGAAGAGTGTTAAGTAATTATTATGAAAAGTTTTATCATATATATTAAATCTTACATATGATAATGCTTTATTTAATTTCGTCCAATGAGACTCTTTCATAACTATGATGAGACTTTTTTCCAGAGTGAATAGTTCATTAAGATCTGCTGATCCGGGTTGGGATAACTCCCTTGTAAGTAAAATAACAAGCAAAGTACATGAAATCAACATTAAAAAGTAGGTACAATATATGAAAGCTCGCCAAAAAATAATAGTAAAATAAAAATCAGATATCAGACAAAACTAAAATAGAAACAAAATTAAAAACCAACAACAAAATATAAATTTATATAGTATTTCCCAATTTTTGCGAATGTATACAATTTTTGGGTTGATTTGATGATGATGTTCACTTACAAATAACATGGATGATGTAACAACAACATATATTTTTTTCTAGTTAAAAAAAAAGACAAGTATGAAAATTATAAGCGGCCAAATACGAATTTTTAATACTTTATTTATGTCTTTAACCATTCTGTACATAATTAGAATGGTTGGAATTCCCTTTCCAAGCCAATTTTTATTCTCTTATATGAGAAGAATAAAAAATGGAACAACTTTTAAAAGTTTGCTTTAAGGTAGGCGTGTTTAAATAATTAATAAATTTTTCAATTTTAGTATATTACACTGTGCAACAAATTTGGGGTGAAAATAGACTACAAGTAGATGCAATGAAAATAGACTACAAGTAGATGAAAACAACCATGGGGTATTGAAAATTAAGATAGGCTTTAATTTTCATACTCTATTCAAGTTGGGATTTTGTCAGACCAATTTTACGATTTTTTAATGTATTTTAATTAAATAAACTACCCAAGTAAAGAAGTTTATTCAGATATAATTTTATACAATTAATTGTTTCAATGTATAACTTTATATAGTTATATAAAAATATATGTTCTGTATATTGTATATAGCTTTGTGTTGTTTCAAAAACTTTTATATGGGTTTAGTATCTATTATTTTATATAGTCTTATATGTATTTATTTTTAATATACATACTTATATATTACTTTATATACAATATAAAGTTATTTATGCATTCGTATATAATTCAACGTAATTGTACATATAATCATATAAAACTTCATGTGAACCAACATTAAAATTTTTTTTCTTATAAGTTTTTGTAAAGGCATATATTGTTCACTACAAAAGTATATTGATAGATATGAGCGGCAATGCTTTGATTATTTTTTAATTGAGTTCAGATATGGTTATATATGTTTCATTACAAAGCTACATTCAATTATATGTGGTGGCATATGAACAATATTTTCGAATTGATTTTATATATAATTGTATAATTTGAGATTTCTGAGTAAGTTAACTTACAAAATTTTGATTTTTGTTCACAAAAACGCAAATTTATTATATATACTAATTTAGAGAAAATTAACAAAAAAAAAATTAAGCTTCCCTAGCAACGTACCTTATTTTTGATCCGCATTAGTTAGCATAAGTTAGCATAAGAGTTTTTGACTCCACACCTTCGTAAAAAAAAACCGTAGAAATAAAATTAGTCATATAAAGGGTGTCCCAAGAAGAACGCAATTTTTAAATCTGGCAACATTCGAAGTGTCATTGTTTGACATTTGAACAATTATTATTGTTTGCTAGTAGAAGGTACGAAGTTAGTAAAAATGGAGCGCTACACGAATGAACAACGCATTCTCATTGTGAAATTGTTTTACCAAAATGGTGAAAGTTTTGCGGCTACAGTTCGCAAAACTCATCTTCAGTGACGAGGCCTATTTTCATCTTGATGGCTTCGTCAATAGGCAGAATTGTCGCATTTGGGGTGAGGAAAATCCTCGAGTGATTCACGAGAAGCAAATGTATCCTCAACGTGTCACTGTGTGGTGTGGTTTTTGGGCTGGAGGAATCATTGGACCTTTTTTTTATGAAAATGAGGCAGGTCAAGCGCAAACAGTCAATGGTGTTCGGTATCGTGAAATGATAACCAGTTTTTTCTTGCCTAGAATTGAAGAAATGAATGTGGAGGGCATGTGGTTCCAACAAGACGGCGCCACATGTCATACAGCCAGAGAAACAATTCAATTGCTGCATCAGTCATTTCCCGGTCGTGTTATTTCGCGTTTTGGAGATCAGAATTGGCCGCCTAGATCGTGCGATTTAACACCATTAGATTTTTTTTCTTTGGGGTTTTTTGAAGTCGATGGTTTACGTGAATAAGCCGACGACGATTTAAGCCTTAAAAGAGGAAATTGGACGCTGCATTAATGAAATACCGCAGCATTCATGCAAAACGGTCATTGAAAATTTCATTAAAAGATCGCGTGCATGCCAGCAAAGCCGCGGCGGCCATCTGCACGGTATATTGTTCCATACATAACCTCATTCTGTCTACTTTACGATATAATAAAGTTTTACGATTTTTTTTAAATATCTGTGTTTTATTTAAAATTTAAAAATTGCGCTCTTCTTGGGACACCCTTTATAAGGAGTGAGATCGAAAAAAAACCCGACACACATTTTCGCTTACAACTGTGTTTTTGTACTACACTCAACTTTTTTTTTGTCACGTTACCTTTATGAATGTTGTCGGATTAAGTGTGCAAAATGTTAAAGCGATCGGCTCATTATTGCGCATACAAATAAAATCTGAACTAAAAGTGAGAAATTGATTTTTTTTTTGCATTTTTAGAGCCGTAATTTATAGGGCAGACCATTTCCAAAAAAAGTAAGCGTATTGGGAACTTGGTTTGTAGCCTTCAGAAATAATTTAAGAATATTCTTAATATCATTTAATTGTTTTAAGTTCTACACAATTAAGCATATTTTTTTTGTACGACATTTAATGTTTTTTTTTTTTGTAAAAATGCTACTTTTTTTTGCCCTCACTCTTGTTTAAAGTCCATTTTTGAACAAACTAATGATTCGATTTCGCTAATATTGTGTAAACTTAATCTGACGACTTTTTAAAAGATAACTTCGTTCAAAAAATAGTTCACATTTAAACATAAAAAGGTATAAGTGATAATGTGTATCCTTATTATGTTTCTTTATATTTATTTATTAATAATCATTATTTATAACTACAAATTATATCTTATTACCATATCCGAGCACTGGCTACTAAAGCTTTTGGCAAGTTGTGGCGAAAACAGGCCAGTGCCTTTGGTTGGAATTGAACACACGCTACCAACTATTCCACCGGGCGCATATTAGTTTGTGAAATTAGGTATAATTTGATATAATTGTTGACAAAAACTAGGAAATATTTGCATCAAATGTTACCTAATAATATCGAATTATACCTAATTCGATACAATTATATATAATACAAAAAAATATGTATGTATATCAAATTGTACGAAATTGTATTTAATTTCATCGAATTAAATCTAATTCGATACAATTTATTGTATTTTCGATACAATTGTATGTGCTCATTTTCGGATCAAATTTGGTCTTATCGCATATCTAATTTGTATATATATATATATATATATACGTATGCACAGCGCATACTTTAGGGACACTCCCAAAATTGTCCGCGAAATATGCGGTGTATAGAACCAATTGTCCTCATCTTATACGCTAGATGTATGAAAAGGTGCGAAAACTTTGGGGACTGTCAGCAAAGTTTTCTCGCCTTTTCATACATCTAGCGTATTAGATGAGGACAGTTGGTTCGATACACCGCATATTTCGGGGACAATTTTGGGCGTATCCTTAAAGTATGCGCTGTGCATACATATATATATATGTATGCACAGCGCATAGTTTAGAGACATTTATTCGTTCCCCCGCATAGTTTAGGGACATTTGCTTACTTTAGGGACTGTCCCCAAAGTTTTCGCACCTTTTCATACATCTAGCCTTTAAGATGAGGACAATTTGTTCGATACACCGCATATTTGGGGTACAATTTTGGCCATGTCCCTACAGTATGCGCTACGCATACATATATATACATATATATTTGATAATGCAACACCTCAATTTAATTTATTTGAATACCCAGTCAAAATTGGATCTTATATGAACATATATTACCATATATGGGTAGAAACATATTTTTGTATACACTAAATAGTCTTTACAATTTTTAATTTTCATAATGGAAAACGGTCAAAAATAGGCAAACACACTCATAATAATCTATAGGTAAAATACACGAAAACCGTTGTTCATTTTACGAAAGTTTTGGTTATTTTGACATTACGAAAAAATTTGTACAACATACAAATCACATTTCGTAAAGTTTTGTAAAAACTTTTTTTAAATAAAAATGTGGTGCATACCTTACGGGTTTATTTTAAAATTAAAAAAAAAATGTAATGGTGCCACACCAGAATCGAACTCACGATTTCAGTGACGTCCTGCTGTGTTGAAGTAGACCCCTCTACCATTTGCACCAAAGTAGCTGATGCAATACAACAAACTAAAAAGGAACTTAAGTCGAAAATATTATGAAATTTTTATGAAAACTAGAAAAATATGCTACAAATATTTAATAAAAAAATGAAAAAGGCCATTAAATATTTTTATTATGTTTATTGAACTAAATAAAATAATATAAAATAAATAAATAAAATAATAAATAAATAACTAAAAATAAATAAAATAAATAAATAAAAAATAAAAAAATAATAAAATAATAATAATAAAAAACTATTTATATCAAAACACAAAAATAGTAATAATGAAATAAAAAAATAAAGCATAGAAATTTAAAAAAACTAAACAAAAAAAAAAAAAAAAATTTGTCCTGGCCATTAGTTGAACTCGCAACCTTCTGATTGCAAATCCGACCTCTAACCACATCAACATCCATATGTAATATTTGTAACATTACAAATTTTTGTACAATGTACTAAAAAAATATTACGAAATCATGTTTGTATTTTTTACGAAATTTGTAAATTTATATAATTTGTTGTATACGAAAGTTTTGTAATATAAACAAAATATTTGTACATTCTACGATAAAAAATTTACGAAAAATATATTTGTATTTTTAAGCATGGATTATTATGAGTGCAGGCTTAAAAAGTTCTTTTGAGGTGTTTTTGTTTAGGATGCAGTTTCTTATTGCACAGTGTTATATGTAAAACTTGATCTAAATATGGAAAATGTTACACTGAGAGAATTATTTGCAAGATATACGCGAATTTTTACATAAAATCAATGATATTGCTCTGGAGCTTATCCATAGAAACTTTATGAAAGGTTTCATTCATTTAGTGAAGAAATTTAATTAAAAATATAACTTCATAAGGAATATAAAGCTTTTCATTAATTTTACAAATTCTGTCGTGCAAAAATTGCATCAATGTACTGAAATTGTTCATTATTTCTCGTCAACTAAATTTCCATATGTGTAAAAAATTGCTTATATCAATACATTTTTTTTTAGTGTAAGAGGATACTCAGGTTATCTAAAAACTGGCCAACATTTTTATATTATTTTTGTTTTATTTATAAAAACTATTTAAATGTTTCAATATCGATCCTGAGAGTTTCAAAGTTTAACTCTGATTAGTTTTGAGGAAAATATTGTTGAATATTTCCCATTTTATATATTTGTACATTTAAAGTACATGGCGTATGATGCATTTTCTATTACGTATTATATAATTAATCATACGCCATGTACATACCTAGTCAGAAACTGCCAATGGAAAAGCTCTTTTAAGACCAACCCCAAAAATTAGAATGGATAACAACAACAACGATAATTACGGAGTTATTTAATTTTTTGTGGTTTTTTCCATTTTTAAACTGGGAAGTTATTTCATTGTGAAATAAATCCCCATATTTTAAAAACAAAATAGAATTTCTACTTGCATTGTACAGGGTGTCCGCCGCCATTTTGGTAAACATTAGTCTTGACAGTTCATATTTGGCAGTCGTGAAGTAGACACGTGGCAAATTTATTATGGAACAATATTCGATGAACCAACGTGTTTTAATCGTTAAAACATTTTATCAAAATCAATCATCGATTACTGTGACGATGAGAAAGTTACGTGAAATTTTTAGGAAGAACAACGTGCCAACAAAACGCACTATTTATCGTGTAGTGAATGATTTCGAAGAAAGAGGGTATGTATGTCATAGGCCCAAGCATGGACCACAACGTACTGCAAGATCGGCTGAAAACATTACTGCTGCTCAAGAAAGTGTTCAAAACCATTCATCAACCTCAATTCGACGCCTTGCTCATGAGCTTGGTCTTCAAAGAACAACTTGGCCAAAATTTTGCCCAAGTATTTGCATTTGTTTCCATTTAAGATTCAGTTGACACAAGATCTTCTTCCACAAGACCATTTGCGCCGCCGTACATATGCCAATTGGATGTTACAGCTCGCCCATGACAACCCCGATTTTCATGAAAAAATCATAATGAGTGACGAGGCACATTTTCATTTGAATGGATATGTGAATAAACAGAATAGTAGGTTCTGGGTAATGGAAAACCCTCAAATTATTCATCAGTCCCTTTGCATCCATTAAAACTGACAGTTTGCTGTGCAATTTGGTCAGGAGGAATCATTGGACCTTACTTCTTAGAAAATGAAAACGACCGTAACGGTAACTGTGAATAGGGAGCGATATCGTGATATGATTAAAAACTTTTTAACGCCACAACTGCATGCTTTGAGCTTGATTAACATGTGGTATCAACAAGACGGTGCCACATCGCATACAGCCAGGATTACAATGGAAATACTGCGAGACCTCTTTCCACAACAAGTTATTTCAAGAAATGGTGACGTTGATTGGCCTCCACAGTCGCCTGATTTGACTGATCCAGACTTCTTTTTGTGGGGATATCTGAAAAGCAAGGTTAATGCAAACAAACCAGAAACGCTTGATCAACTCAAACAAAATATACGTGATAAAATTAATGAAATACCGCCTGAAATGTGTGAGAATGTAATGAAAAATCTGCTCAAAAGGGCTCGCATTTGTGAAGCTCACAAAGGTGGGTATTTATCTGATATTGTATTCCGTACATAATTGCCGATATTAAATAAAACATTTATCAATATAAGATCCATTCTCTTTCATTTAATCAAAAATTATAAACAAACAAAGTAGTATACCTTCCCGGCGGACACCTTGTATAATCATTAACGAAAGCTTAGTTAATGAAATCGCTCGTGAAGCAAACACCATTCAATAAAAATTTATTTGAAAATTATTCCCAGAAAGTATTACTAAGTGATACAAAGTATTACTAAGCTATACAAAAAATGTTTTTTCAATAACGAGTTAATATTTTTGGTGTAAAGCTTATTTTGCGAATGTTTTGTTACAAACGATTTATACTCAAACAATTCAAAGCTAATAAACGAATTAATAAAGGCATAAATTCGCACGAATTTTTTTAATTTAAAAATGGATAAGTTTTGCTGCAGAAAATCTTTTGTGTGAGTGTAAACCGGTTGCAAATGAAAAAATCGCTCGAAATTTTAATTTTTAACCGATTTACACTTCAACAATTTATTATAGCAAACTTATAATATTTTTGGTGCAGGAACAATTTGTTTGCATGTAAATCGGTTGGAAATTCAAAATTTGCATGAATTCCAAACTATGATTAGATAGCTAAGAATGAATTGGTTTTGGTGCAGAACGAATGAAAGTTTAGCTCAAGAAATTAAATTTGTGTTTGTAAGTAAACTGGATGGAAATGAAAAATTCTCACGCATCATACTAAAACTTTAAAAATTTTTTTTTTAATTTTTGACGAGTTGTCAGGTATGGAACAAGGTTAAGCTACATTTAAATTTTTTTTTTTTTTAATTTATAAAATTTACTTGCAACCTAAATTTTGCTCTTTGTTTTTGAAGAGACTCCATTCATTGGATTTAACAAAAAAAAATATTTTTTATTTTTTTTACAATAATAAAAATATGAAATAAGATTGAATTTGAAAATGGAGACTTTTTTCGTATTGAAAATGGGGATTTTGTTTCATAATGAAAAAATAGGATTTTATTTAATTTTTGTTTGGGGTTTTATATCATTGCTTTGGGGGTTTATTTCATTTTTAAAATTGGGGAATTATTTCATAATGGAAGAATTCCCATTTCTTTGGGAATTTATTTTGTTTTTGTTTTGCGAAGTTACTTCGTGGGGGGTTATTTCATAGAGCCCACTGGCTAACCGAGGAATTGTAAATAAACTAGTAGCTGAACAATTGTTTATGGCGATTTACCGGCATTTCCAAAAAGCTTTTTGCCAGTATGCAAGGAATATATTCTACACGGTGAAAATTTCTGGATCGATAGCAAGATATCTAAACCTTTTTATATATAATAAACAAACAAAAATGTTGGTTAATTTTTTGATAAATTGACTTTTCAGTTACACAGAAATAGTTATTAAACTGTCCATAAAATATAGTTTAAGCTCTAGTATTTTCCTTGTTAAATCATTAATACTGATGTAGGGTAGAACGGGAAGTTTCGCCACTGGGACACATGTGCCAACCTCGATTTGCATTGTATTTCAAAGAGATATTGAATTGATAATCATTCATGTTACCCATTTTACTCTTGCACTTCACATGTTGACGAGGATAGACATGGTTTTGTGTTTTTCGGGTTACAATAAAAAATAATATAGAGTTAGTATATTTGGGATAACTCTTTCAATTTGTGTATTAAAACAAATACCCGTTAAGATGTCAAAAAGTTTATATTAATTTAATATATTAACATGATTTTTTTTTTTAATTCATTTTTAAAAAGGGACATAACAAATTAATAAGAAAAGCAGTCTTTTTAAGTCAATTTGGAAGCAAAACATCAAAGCGATTTCGAAAATGCTTTAAATTTTTTTATTTTTAATCACAAAATATTTTTTGTTTTAATTAGTGTACCATTGCGTTGGCATTGCAAGTAAATATTTTTTTATGGAAGAATAAATTAAACTCAATAAAAAATATAAGAATATTATTAATCTTCTGCGTCAAGATGTTATAAAACAGTTTAAATGCAACGAAATATTAAACACCTACAAAAATTTTGTTCTGATAATTTAATTTAAAAATATGCAAAAAGTTATATCCCTAGTGCAAATACACCTAACCACCACGGGTGGTAGTTTCTTCAAAAAAATTAGTAGCACTTTAAAAGTCGTATACGTAATATTAATTCGTCACAAGGTTATATGTGTAGCACGCGTCAAATGTAGTTTTTTCAAACAATTCAAAGAATGTTAACTTTTTTAAAAAAAAATTTTTACGAAGGTAGTCAATGTGTGGTTTAGTTCTGCCGATTGAAGGTACTTTGGAAATCATAAAAAAAATATAAGGAATAAATATAATTTATATATTAAATATTCAAAACAAAGTTAAGATGTGTAAAGTTTTAAGTAAAAAGAATTTTTCCCAAAAAAAATTTTGTTTGAGTGACGACAGCGCTTTTAAAAAATGACGAATGCTCCTCCTTCGACCCAACTTAAATTAAGCGCAAAATTTTTAATATTTAACCACGCTTACTTTGCCTAATTTCAAAAAAAATATAAATGGGTGTTAAATTTTTATTTGTCCCACTTAGCACAGTGGGATTTAGGAAAACATTTTTGGAAATAATGCGGTCATTTCTTACTTAGTGGTCCGATTACTTAGTGGTCGAGCTTAAGTTTTGCTGTTGAACCACACGGAGGCGGCAATATGTACCCAAAATGAAGGGCACTTTTTGCATAAAAAAGTTTGAGCGCTCGCCATTTATTTTGTTTCTTATCCGATTTTCAAAAAAAAACTAACATATTTGTAATCTGCTAGAAGAGACTAACAAAAAATTTGATTTGATTCTGGTTCAGGATCAGGTTTTTGCGAATAGTGGGACGAAATCAAGGCCAATTTTTTGTTTAAGATACTGGCTGTTTAACTAAATAAATTTTTGGTTAAATAAATAAAACTAATGCAATATCTTGCTCCACTAAAAAACTACATTCGCTTAAAATAATAATTTAAAAAAAATTAAATTATTTAAAACTTTTTTTGAAAAAAAGCATCAAATTTTTTTTGCCTTTAGATAAATATTTCCTTTAATTATTTTGATATTACGTATTATATATATTTACATGTAATATTAGGTTTATGTCCAATATCTAGGGCAATTTTATATATTCCTTTTCATGTGTGTTTGTCTGGCCATTTTCTGGCTGCATATTTCTGAGCTTAAAAAAAAAGATAGTTAGAACATAGTTTGGAATACAACAAATGCAACTTACTTGCATATTTGTTGCAATATAAGGAAAAAATTCATATTTCCTTAGAATTTTCTTATTTTTTTTTTTTTTTTGTTTGTGTTTATTTAATTTTTGGATATTGACAAAAAAAGAAACACAAATTATTTCACTATGTATGAACTGATTTTTGCTTGAAAAAAAACACGGTAAATAAAGTTTAAGCAAGTAATATTTAAAGCACTTGAATTTTTAGTTTTTCAATGCTTATTGGGACTGTACATTCATTACATTGAAATGATAAAATTTTTTACGAATTCCAGGGATAAATTAGTTTTCCCAAAAATAAGAAAATCTGAGAATTCCAAAAACAAGAAACATGAGACAAATCTTTTTATTATTATTGTATGATGAAATAAGGCAAAAGCGTTCAAAAGAACATATATCATATATTAAATATTTCAAATATTCTTTCAAATAAATATTTTTAAAACAGCCAAGACAAATTTTTAAAACTGATTTGGTTTCAGGAGAAACAAATTCTGTTTTTAGAAATCAACCAAAAATTACTAAGCAATAATTGCATCAGCTTCCAGTTGGAATTTAAGGATCAATGTAATGGATCAATTCCCAATAATTTGATTTTTTTGTTTTTAGTTGTGTTAAAAAAAGTCGTGTGTTAAAAAAAAGTTTGATCTCCTTCATCTAGAACAAGTTCAGTAGTTGGTCAAAAATCCTAACTTTTTTACATTTTAACCAACATTTTCACCAAAACCTAACTAGTCATTAAATGTATAACATAATACTAAAAAAATGAGTTAGTAGAAAAGCTATTGAAGCGTCTTGTTAATCAGGATACTATTTTTCAGCAAAAGTTTTGCTAAAATTATGTTTTCAGCTAAAATTTTAGTTATACTTTTTCAGCATTTAACTGTTTTGAACTAATGTTTTACTAATATTTTACTAATGTTTTACTAATTAATTTTGCTAAAAAAATTGTGCTGATAAGCACATTAATAGTGTGGATGACAACCAGATTGTAAGATATACGCAGCCTGAATTAGATGTCGCGGCATGTCAAGATGTAGTAGTAGTGACGCGGAAAATAATAATAAAGAGAACAACTCTTGTATTACATGTAAAAAAAATTAAATATTGAAGATTTTTGTATATGTGTTTAATACATAAAACAAATTGTGCTTAAGTTTTTTGTTGTCACCGGCTTGTGGAAGTAATTGTCTATTAATTCAGTAAAAGACAAAATAAAATATTTAAATTTAATAAAGACTAAATGTGTATGTCTAAATTAATGTTTATAGAGCTTAAAAATTGCAAACAGTGTGGTAAAATTGCAAACTAATATACAGACAGGTAGACCAAATAAAGCGAAATACAAAGATACCCATCAGATTTTTATGGTTCGTTTTTCTTATTGCAAAAAAAGGGTTGTTTATGTCATATTTTGTTATTTTTTCATTTCGTTTCTATAATTATCTGCTGCATTTACATTCCTTTAAAAGATCGCATCATTTACACAAACGTTGATGTAAGTAGTTGAAAGAAAATTTTATTTGTGTTATATATAATTATTTATAAATTTTAAGATATTCCTTCAATGTGGGAGTATGAACATTTTTAAATTTTGTAACGTATAGTAAATTATTTTTAAAAGAATCACAAAAATATGTTTTATGAGTTTCATCATATAAATTAACCAAATTACAATTTTTCTACAAATTTTTTGAGTTTACTAACTTTTGACTATACTAACTTTTTGTTTTTAATGCAGTTCATTATTTTTTGAACTACACAGAGAGAGTTCCTTGGATATGTTTTAATGAAATTTTTTCAATAAGCTATTGAAGTTTTCTTCACAATGTGAATGAAAAATTTCTTAAACTTTTTAAAGCGGCTTCATAGTTTTAATGAAACTTTTCCTTAGGCGTATGGAATTTTTAACAAATCATAAGAAATTTGTCATTAAATTTTGTGAAAAACTGTATTAACTTAATCAAAAATTTCAATTGGTAATTTCCAGTGACAATTCATAGATCTAAATTTTTAACAAACACCATGACAAACCTAAAATACTTACTAAATTGTTGAATATTTAAAAGCAACACACGAAGAAAACACAATAAAAATATCATGCCACAATAAAGCTAAACAAATAAAAAATATTTTTCTTGGTGGGTAACTACCAAAACTGAAGAAGATGCCTGACTGTTGATTCCAAGAAACTCCACCAAACCCGCGTTTATAGTGGTTTTAGTTGTAAGTAAGCAAAACATAGAAATCCAGTATTATTTACCTAAAATAACAAATGATAGTGTAAGATATTTTAGCAGCGTGCGAATCATTTATCCAGTACCATTTGCGGAAGCTTTAATGCCACCAACCAAACAAACAAAAAAAAAACATCACACAAATGGGTATAGTTTTTATATTAACATCTATCCCTTGATTTATATGAATTCAATCTGAGAGGAATTTTCATAATTTATAAAAACTGAGGGAGAATTAAAATTTAGGAATTTGTATTTCGAAATTAAAATGTTAAGTTTTCTTTAATCTTCTTTTATTTAATTCTTCTTATTTTAAACGAGCTTATGTATAAATTATAATTATTTATTTCCAATATTTCGTCTATAAATTGGGTGACTTCTTCAGGGAACAATTTTTATAATTTTATTGAAAACTTTTGGTTTTAATAATTAAATACTTATATACATACTAGAGTTGTCAGTCGATTAAGAATAATTCGATTAATCGATCAAACAAAACCAAACTCTTGTTCGAATAATTTAAAAATTACGATTTTCGAATAACGAATAAATCGATTAATTAACGTCAATTAATCGAACATTTTTTTTTATTACAAAATAAATTAAATGAGAGCTTTTAATTTGATTTATTCTCATAAATTTTTAAAGAAGGATGACGAAAGCGATGATGATGATGAACTTAGTAATGAATGTGACGCTGATAATGTATTTCAATTAAAAATTAATATACAAAATGTTATAAGGAAACTACGGAAATACGTCAAACTTTTTAACAAATCCACCGAAAAACAACAAAAACTGTATACATATGTTTGTCAACAAGAAGTAAATGAAGTTCGCGTTATTCATGACGTAAAACACAGATGTTCATCATTATCAAAGATGCTGGAAAACTTCATTAGAATTCATAAATGTGTTAATCATGCACTAATTGATTTTGGTTTAACACCATTTACGGACTTTGAAGTAACTGTTTTATCCAACCTTTATAAAATTTTACAACCACTTGATGTTGATATAAAAGAGCTAGGAAAAGATAGCACATCCATAATAGAATTAGAGGGAGTAATCAAGTTTTTAATAAATAGTTTAGAAAAAATTAATAAATCTTTTGCAACAGACTTTCTAACACGTATTAAAATAAGAATAAATGAGAGACGTATAAAAGTTTATAATACGTTAATAATATTTCTGAATTCTGAAAATTTTCCGAGCAATGAAAGTTTCCTAAAATATTCCCAAAAAAGTTAAATTAAAGAATATGCTAATGAATTGTACTCCAGATTATTTTATGTTCAAAGTAATCACAATAATTCAGATAAAAGTATTGAAATAGAAGAAGTTATTAGTAATGAATATAATAATCTTTTATGCGAATTAAATAATTCAATTCAGAGTATTAAAAATACAGAAAATAAAAAAGACTTCAGCCATATATCAAACGATATGGTATATTTGAAAAAATCAGAACAGAAAAATTAGATAAACTATTTTATGCTCTTCTTACTATATCACCTACCTCAACAATTAGCGAAAGAGTGTTTTCAAAATCTAATTTAATGAAAACCAAAACCAAAAAACGTTTAAAAGCAAAACAATTGAGTCAACTTTTGTTTTTAAAAGATTATTTCTTAAGAACAACCTAGCTATTTTATTTTAACGTTTTTTTTTTTGTTAGTTATGAATTTCTTGTTAATTAAAATATTAACTTTTTTATTTTTAAGTTTTTTTGTATGAATTGTTTATTTTTTGTTAATAAAAATATTATTTAAAAATAATTTTTTTTATTCGTTATTCTCATCGATTAATCGAATAATTTTTGAAATTTAATCGTTTGATCGAACGAGCGAAAACAATTATTTGAATTATTCGAACAAAGCTGAAAGGCGAATAATTGACAACTCTAATACATACAACATTTTATAACCTATGACATTTTAAAACGATTTACGCATTTACTATAATATTACTCAAAATTACAGAATAAGATAATTATAATTAGAATTATATAATAAATTTGGTTATAATTATAATTATTTTGATGTTTAATAATATATGTACAATATTTCAATATTCTACTAGTTAAAATTTTAAATATTATTATAGCTATTTTTGATTTCAGGAATATTTTTATTTTTTCATATTGACAGAAAATATTTTTGATTTTCTTAAAAATTTGTTATATGGGCAACTTCAAAAATTTACGGCACCTAGACATTTTTTTTTTAAGTTTTTTTTTTTTTGTCTGACATCAATGTCGCTTTGCGTGTGTATAAACCGATAATTGAGCATATGAAATCCGTTCGCGTTAATCATTTTTATTAAATGGCGCAAATTTTACGGCGGTTTAAAGTTAAAAATTAAAAAAAAAAATATTAAAATTACAGGTTTTGTTAAAATTGAAAAATGATAACGCATGTGGATAATACCCCTTAAGGGCTTTCTTAGCACACTAAGATATTTGTAAAAGCTTCAATACTTTTTAAACTACACTGAAAATCGATCGTGTATGCATATAAAAATTTATTTAAAATTGTTAAACATTTTACAAAATTACGGCTAGTATAAGACATAATTTGCAATATTTTGGGAAAAAACTATTTGCCTATCGCTAATGGTTTAAGAGATATAACCATTTAAACTTTGCCACTCATGATTTTTTGTTATTTTGATTTGTTTCCTTTGATTTTGTTACCTTCAAACTTTCACAAGATTTTCCACATTCTTTGCAATTAAAATTGTTCTGCAAATTGAAAGCTGTAACTAACGTTTCGTTAGTTAAATCTTGGGTTTCAGTGATAGATTCTAAGCCGTTTTCAATTTTTTTTAATCCGCAATTTTTTGTTTTGATGGCATTGTTTTTATTATTATTGTTATTTAAAACCGAATACCTAACTGACTTTCTTACACCAATTTGCGATTTGTTTGTTTTTTTTTTTTGCTTTTTATTTTTTCAGATTGGCGATATTCGCGTCTTTTATCGGTTAATTTGTTTCGCTTCTCAGTTTTCACGAATTTCACGTTTTTTAATGTATAATCTGAAACCATTTTACTAATTTTTATTCACGACTGTTCACGCACATAAATAAAATAAACTGAATTGAAACTCAAATATTTATTCTTAGAAGCATTCAGCAAAGGCTACTATGGTCATAGAGTTTTTATAATAAAGCAAGTTCTTAAAGATGTCATTGCATCGGCGGTAATTTGGCGGTTTTCGCGGTAGTATGTTTCAATTGTTTTGTTGAAATTTTTTAAGGTGGCCCTCATGAATATTGTTTAGAAATATAGTCTCACTTTCCAGGGGTTCAAAAAAAAAAACGCGTTTTTTTTTTGCAAATATTAATATTGGACCGATTATAAAATACTTGTTGGGATTCTGGGTTAGTTATTAACCCGAATTCAAAAATAAATCTTTTAAATTTTCAAAATCAAATATTTCATACAAGGATGCTTTTTAGGGTTAGAAACATTTTGTTTCCTCCATAAAATTTTAAATCCTTAACATTTTGGGTGCGTTTTCGATTTTAGTATCAAGCTCAGTAAAGTCTTCCATTCTATGTACGTTTGAGCGGAATTTATGCAGCGCTTTAGTTGTCACAAAGCGAAATGTGTTTGGAAAAAACTGCCGCTGCACGCGCCAGGATTGAAAAAAATTATTTTTTTTTGCACTTTATCAGTTTAGTCCGTCGCGAAGAATCTATTTAGTTACCTAAACATATTCCCATGCCATGTTTTGATATAAAAAAAGCTTAAAAAAAAATTGTTTTTTTGCAAAAATTTTCAAAAGTTCATAAAATTTTTGCGTTTAAAAATTTTAAAATGCGTTTTCGCCTTGGAGGTGTACTTTACGAAGATACTTACATCACGCAATACACTAGCCAACTAAAAAGACAATTCAGATTGTCAGACGCAAAAAAGATACATTTTCAAAAAATTTACGCGAATTTCTTTTAAGTTTGTGATGTCAGTGGTACGTTATTGGTGCGCTGACACCAACTTGATATAACTCAAACTTTATAAAATTACGCCGTTTTATTAATTCTGCGCTTAAAACACATTTTAATTAAACGGCGGAAAAACCCTATTAAAAATCTTCAAAAAGTTCAAAATTCGGAAAATTTTGGTTTCACTTGTAAACCACCATGCAACTTTTCACCCAGCAGCGACATCAAATATTTCTCGTTTGTGGATATATCCTCCAGGTCTAGTGACTTTATTTTGTATTGGTTTGGATCTGCAAGCGAAAAACTATTACAAAGAAAACGGAATGAATGAAAAAACTCTTGCAAGTTTCAAGTCGTTTTTTTAATTTTTCGAACTTTAGATGACCACCAATTCTTAAGGTGACGACTTTTCAACGTAAAACTTTGTACGTCATATCCTTCAAGTATAGTCATCCAAACCGTGTACAACGTTTTTTTATAATTCATAAAACTTAACGAAATAAGAGCCATAGTATATCGGTTTCAGCAGGTGCTCAAAAAATTTGAAATAGCCCATATGTATATAAGTTTTTAATCAATCAAATTATAATGATTGTTCCCTGAATATGTCACCCAATGTGGAGACGAAATATTGGAAATAAATAATTATAATTTATCAATAAAGGATCTTAAGCTCGTTTAAAATAACAAGAAATTAAAAAAAAAAATTAAGTCACGTTTTTTTATAAATTTTCAGAAAACAGATATCTCTTGTATATATAGGGCTAGGTTTAAAAAAGTGTATAGTACCAGTTTAATGCTAGCAAGTATCATTTAACATTTGTTGTTTTTACTTGATTATTTGTTAAGCTCTTACAGGTAATGTTGTTTCGCTGCCTCTGTATCTGTTGAATATTGTGGCTGCTGTTTCGCTTTCAGTTTCATACTCATCTGCCTTAATGCTCGTAGTATGATGTGGATTAACAACAATTGTCTGGATTCTGTTGTTAAACATTTTGGATTTTTGATTGTGTTTTTTTTTTTTGAGGTTAAAATATTTGAGAGATTGCTAGTAATGTATAATTTTGTTAAGGATGGAGTTACTTCATTTTATTAATGTTGATTTAAAGTTATGCTTATGTTGAATGGTTTTAATGGATAAACATTTGTCAAGAAAAATCAAATGTTATTATTAACAAGGAAACTACACAGTGTTAAATCTGTTTACGAAACTTGAATATGTTGTTGAAAACAAAGAAATATTACACTTATTTTGTTTAGGTGCGCAATTGCAAGTTTGGGAGTTAAAAAGGGGAGTCAGAATTATAATATTTTTGTATAAAAACATGTATAAAATTTAAGAAATTCCGATTTTTTGTCCGCAGTGCTCGAAAACTTTTGATACCCAAATTTCCCATGCTGGGGGTTCCCATTTATTTGAAATATTTAATTTGCGTGAGCAATTTTTTTAATTTTTTGCCTGCGCCGCCTAATTCTCCAATTCAAAAATAATAACAAATATTTTAATAACTATATTATGAATAAATATATTAAGACTTATAATAACTATATAAAGTCTTAATATATTTATTAACAACTTTGACATTTTAATTAACCCTTTGACTACTCTTGTACACTACATGTGTACAAGAGTACACTACATGTGTACAGGAGTGTACACTAGGCCGGGTCGAAAAAAAAGTTGTGCCGGTCACCCCCTACAATTAAAGATAATTTGAAGAAGATTTGAAAAAAAATTTTTTTTTTTTTTTGCCACGCCCCTTGACCACGCGCATTTGGTTTTTTATTTCCTGTGGCTCCATTTATAGTCCGATTGTAACGTGTGATATATCATTGTTTTTGGAATGACAATGGCTACATTCTCTACATTGATCACTTTTGACTCCGACATCAAATTCTAAAAGTGGCTTCTGGAAACTCGATTTCTACCACCCTAACTCACGAGTTTTTCTAAACGATAAAAAAGTTTTTTAAATTCCATGAAATTTTGTCTTTTACAGTATATATATTTATTCAGTAACAAAAAAGTTACGAAGGTTTAAAAAAAATCAATTTGAGTTTTATTCCAACAATCGTTAACAATAAGCTTTGGTCTTTTTGTGGTTATTGTTTTTGTGGCCATTTTTAAAGTACTCTCTTTTTACTCATTTTTCTATCAAATATTGTTGAGAGAAATTTTTTTTTGTTATCATTTTTTTTAAATATAAAAAATATTGAATAACTTCACGGTTTGTTTGTAATTTTGTTTTATCAATATCACATGATTGAAAATGCATATTGTTAAAAACAATTTAATTATATTTTTAAAGAAAAAAAATATTTTAGTAATTTACACTAATTTTATCAACTGGCAACACTTTTGTTAAACATATTATTAGGGCTCGGAACTTCATGTAAATACATGTCTGTTGTCGTTAGCTAGAGAGCAATGTTAACCAAATATCTTTGCGAATCATTAAAATTTGCAACAAAATGGCATCGATTTGTTAGTGCATATTTTTACATATTTTGCTATAAACGCATATTTTACTATAAATGCAAATTCTTATGCATATTTTGTATTTTTTGTTACATATTTTGCATATTTTTACATGTTTTTGCATATTTTTACATATTTTTGCATATTTTAGCAAATTTTTTTTGATGTTTTACTAAAAATAAATTTTTTACAATTTAAATTTTTTTAGAAATAAAATCTTATCAAATTTATACATTTAATTTTTTTTATCAAGAAATGTTATATGACAGAAAATTCAACTACAAACTTTAAGAAGATTTTTAATTGCAATTCTCAATTTTGTAACGGCTTTTTAAAACAGAAATTACTAAAATTTAAAAATTATATAGAAAAAAATGAAAAAATCAATAATAAATGCATATTTTTAAATTTTAAGTACATATTTTACGATTTTAAATACATATTTTATGTAAATAAAACACAAATATAAATGCATTAACTTCCGAGCCCTACATATTATTATTCCTCTTCAAGTGTTCGCGTCTACAGCTGTAGCTTTTTGATAAAATTAGTGTAAATTACTAAAATATTTTTTTTCTTTAAAAATATTATTAAATTATTTTTAACAATATGCATTTTCAATCATGTGATATTGATGAAACAAAATTACAAACAAACCGTGAAGTTATTCAATATTTTTTATATTTAAAAAAAATGATAACAAAAAAAAATTTCTCTCAACAATATTTGATAGAAAAATGAGTAAAAAGAGAGTACTTTAAAAATGGCCACAAAAACAATAACCACAAAAAGACCAAAGCTTATTGTTAACGATTGTTGGAATAAAACTCAAATTGATTTTTTTTAAACCTTCGTAACTTTTTTGTTACTGAATAAATATATATACTGTAAAAGACAAAATTTCATGGAATTTAAAAAACTTTTTTATCGTTTAGAAAAACTCGTGAGTTAGGGTGGTAGAAATCGAGTTTCCAGAAGTCACTTTTAGAATTTGACGTCGGAGTCAGAAGTGATCAATGTAGAGAATGTAGCCATTGTCATTCCAAAAACAATGATATATCACACGTTACAATCGGACTATAAATGGAGCCACAGGAAATAAAAAACCAAATGCGCGGGGTCAAGGGGCGTGGCAAAAAAAAAAAAAAATTTTTTTTTCAAATCTTCTTCAAATTATCTTTAATTGTAGGGGGTGACCGGCACAACTTTTTTTTTTTGTATGGGGTGCGACCCACTCTAGTGTACACTCATCTTTAAAAAAATATAAAAAATGTGATAATTAAATAAAACTTTATATTATTGTTTAAATATATTCAATAAGATAATGGCCATTGAAAACAAATCATTATATGCATAAACTGTTACTGTTAAAAGAAATCGGGTTAAAGGCAAAATGGATTCTTTTTTAATCAGTGTGTCGTGCAATCCAGTCTTATGGTGCCCAAGTATGGGGCTATTCGTTATTCGAAGAAATAAACAAACTTCAACGTTTTTTTTAAAAAAGATACTTAAACTATCCTCATTTACCCCAACATACGCTTTGATGTTGGAAACTGGTATTGAAAATAATTATATATACACTCTAGATCTACACCTGAGATACATTATCAAGACCTTATTTGATTATAATGAAAATCGATTACCAAGTAAGCTAACCAAACTCACTATTGAAAGAAAATCGTATTGATACAAACATATTGAAAAACTAGCTAGTGATACTAATTTGTGAATGCTTTTCAAGAGAGGACTGGGAACGCCTAAGAATTGATATATTAACTGGGCAGAAAAGAAAGAGAAAACAACTTACAACAGGTAACTGGAACAAACCGTTTTTATTCAAAACTCAACTTCAAGGAGCAACAAACATATTTCGAAATATATAATAATACGACGGCAGTAAGCTATATATTTAAAGTCAGGTGTGACCTCATTGAACTAAATGGAACTAGATTTCAGACGCAAATGTCCCGATTATGCTCTTTATATAAGGTGGCGCAAAAGTAATCCTCCTATCAGAAAATGCTATACATAATAAATACATACTAAAAAAAAAAAAAACATCGGAAGGTTATTTTTGCGCCACCTTATATAATATAAATGAAACACAAAATATTTTGGACTTATTTGCCATCTGTCCAATTCTATGTGAAATTCGCTACCAATATTTTAAAAGAAACACCATAACTGAAAATGATTTAGTAAATAAAAAACTTTAAAACTTTAAAAATATATATCTTTTTGTTATAGATGCATTAGGTATTAGGAAACAGCTTATTGATGAATTTAACTATTAATATGAATCAAACATAAAACATAATCCATGTAATTGTATAATTAATATAAATTATTATCTCTATCCGACTGACGACATTGGTCAAAGTCGTATGTTCTATTTACATTATAAACATTTAAACTTTGTAAAAAAGGAAATGAATTGAAAATAAAGAACAATTAACTAACTAACTAAACTGTTACTCAGGGCTATATATGATTTAGTGGTCAAAATGGGGTGAGAAGTCCAGAAAAATCGAATTTCTGACCTAGCTTTTAGTGGATAGGAGGGGCAGGGTGCAAATGTGTAAAACATTTTCATTCTAATTTAAGGGCCCAAAACAAGAATCAGAAGTCTAAATAGATATAAAGGGTCCGACAAATAACTTTTTTTTTTTTGAAAATGCTATAAAAAAAAAACTACTGAATATTTTCTCAAATTTCTTTTTTTATTTGAATGTACAATCCTTCCGGTTAATAATGGAAAATAATTTCATTCAAATGGCTGCCTCGGCTGGCCATGTAGTAGCCTACACGATCGGTCCAATTTTTAAGCACATTATCGATTGTGTGCAGCTGTATTTCACCAATGGCTTCACGAATATTGTCCTTTAAAGCGTCAATTGTCTCTGGCTTGTTGGCGTAACGCTTATCTTTGACGGCACCCCACAAATAATAGTCCAACGGCGTCAAATCGATAACAAACATACGGAGCTGACTGTGCTTCTCTTCTTCCAAAATCCGTACGCAATTTTCGCACACATTCTGCAACATTACCATGATTTTCAAAGTAATGTCGCAATATTCCCCAGCGTTGTTCAAGCGTATACACAACCATATTCGTTCAGCGGAAGGATAAAACTAATTATCTGTCAAATCAGACATGAGCTAAGTGTTATCATTCACGAAATACGCACTTGTTGAAAAAAAAAACGTTAGATTGCGGACTCTTTATATTCCCAAACAAAAAGTCGGTAGTGAAAAGGTTAAGTCAAATTAACAATTCTATAATGATTATTTTTTCTGTTCCGGTTTATAAATACGTATAAAGCATTATTTAATACTGATTAAGCAAAACCTAAATATGTCCTCCATAAAACATTATCCAAAAGATTTTTTATGCACGTGGTAGTCAACTTTAACAACCTGTAAGTACACCATGTAATAAAACAGGGTGACCCAATCGCAATATTACAAAACACTTTCTTTTACATTTCTTTTACAATTTCCAATTTGATTAAATACACTCAGGGAACTTCTGCTTTTAAAATATGCAGTTGTTTGGGTTGTAATACAATTTCTGTATTTTTAATGTAAATGTCCGTTGTTTGTAGAACAAATTTTAATTTAATCATTAAAAAAAACAAACCACATCAATTAACTGTTTTATGATTTTACATTGATATTTTACAGTAGTTTTACATTATTTAAAAAAATAAAAACAATAAATGTTTGTTTATTTTTTACTAACATATGTGGTTAATTTTTACTACAATTGTGGTTCATTTTTTGAACATTAAAAAACAAATGACAATGTTAGTTGAATTTACTGAAATGTAAGCCGTCTTTTCTTTAAGTGAAATTTCTTTTGTTTCTAACTACATTTGCAGCGGTCTTTGTTTACTTAGTATTCTAATTGTATATATATTACACAAATTCACAAATTTTCAAGTTCCTAGCTCCATCGGTATAGGCCGGGCGATGCAGTGTAAATCAGTAAGTCAGTCAATCTCGTCATTCTATTATAAATATAGATTGGATCCATTCAATATTTGTTTAAAAACTTATTTTATTTTTATTAAATATTTAATTAGATATTCTAATATACATTTTTTCTGTTTGCAATTGAAAAAAACACTAACATACTTATTTGGCAACAAATAAAACTATAAATGCCAACCAAGTTTACCTTTAGCTTTTTTTGTCCATTACCTATACAACAGGTTGTTTCAAATCTATTAACATTATTTATAGCTTTACAGTTTAAAAGCTATATTAAAGTGTCTAATAAACATTTGGCAACTGCTGCTGAATAAGTTTCGTTTTAAAGAGAAAAATAATAAAAGCTTTGTCTCTTAAATTGCCTAATAACAATTTAACGTTCGTTTAAGCTCAAAAATATTTTCTTATTATTTATTATGAAAATATTCGATTTAAAGATTTAGTACACTTTAGAGTAAAGCAATAAGCAATGAAGAGGTAAGAAAATCCATATTATTATTTTTAATATATAGAGCTTTATGATATGTTAAACCATAAAGAGTAGACGCTTCAGTGATTTAACTCTTGAATGCACAGGGACAATATAAAACGTGTTATTTTTGTTAGAAATTTCATAAAAAAAAATTCTACCCAAAAACACAAATAATTATATGATAGCATATCTCGTGTGATACACGAGAGTAATGAATTTTTTCATAGCTTTAATGAAAATGGTCACTGGAACTCGTCCATTGAAACTTTTCATAGAATCTATGAAACAGGTATCATTAAAGTCAATGTTTATGAAACGTTTGTATAATTAATGAAAATCTTCATCAAACTAATGAATCATTATGGCAATGAAGCGTTTATAGAATTTATGAAAAAGTTTCATAAATTTTTTTAATATTAAGAAGTTTCTTTGAATTAATAAAACTCTTCATGAATGTCTTGAAAAATGCATTTGAACTAATACTACTCGTATGTTTCCAATTACGCGTTTTGAGCAAAACATGTGTTTTGTTCAAAAAAAAAAAAAATGTATGGGAGACTTGTACAAAATAAGCTTTATTTCAAAACACGTTCAAATTCTTTGAAGTCTGAAATTAATAAAAAGACTACATTTAAATACAAAAGCATTTTATAAAATATGTTGAACGCTTGAAAACTAAATCTTAAGACTAAAGTTTGAAATGTATGAAAATTAATGAAATTGTAAAAGTTAACGAAAAAAAAAAATTATTTTGTAAAATAATTTTATATCTCTAAAGAAACTGTTCATTAAATTTATGATTAAATAATTTATAACATTTAATGAATTTTTTAATGAAACTATGAACTTTTATGAAAAAAGTTTATGAAAAATTTCTTAATATTAATAAAATTTCTTATATATAATGAAATTCTTCATTGAATGTGCGAAAAAAATTCTATGAAATTGTTTCATTAATATCATGAAGGATAATTCTTTCAGTGTATGATATTCATATGTGCTGTATTAAGCTTTCGGAAATTCGGTGTAGTTCGAGTTGTATTGCTGCCCAAAGTCCGACATTTTAGCGAAACTAAAAAAAGTACCTAATGTTTAAACTGCTGTAACGTTTTAAGTAGGTACACCGAGAGGAATATATTCACTTCAGTAATGACTTTCTTCATAGCTTAACCCTCCGATGAGTGACAGTTCTGAACTTCACGGCCGTGTGAAAAGGTCCCTTTGGACCTTTTTTGTAAATCATGTTTTTTCATATAAAAATTTTTTTTTTGATTTTTTTTTTGTTTTTATTGTTTATAACTAAATTCTACATACAAAAATAATTTTTTAAATTTTTTTAATTTTTTGTTTTTATCATCATCCCTAATGTCTTTGAGTTTAGGTATTTGTGTTCAGAACAAGTAAATTATGTGTTGAAACAATAAAAAAATTATAATGATGCCCAAAAACATGCATTTATTAGTGAAATTCAGTACAAGGTCCAAACGGACCTATTCACACGTCCGCGTACTATTCTCACTAAAACATCAATAACTCCTAAAGTACTGATCCGATCGGCTTGATTTTTTTTCCAAAAGATGCGCAACAAAATACTCTTGGAACACAGAGTAACTTGGTTGTAGTGGCCGAAGTAGGAGTAATTTCAGTTTGAAAATTCAAAAAGGTCCCTAGGGACCTTCTCACTCATCGGAGGGTTAAATGAAAAATTTCACTGGAACTTGTCCATTGAAACGTTTCGTAAAATCTATGAAACAGGTTTCATTAATGAAAATCTTCATGAAACTTATGAATAATTCCGACAGTGAAACGTTTATAGAATTTATAAAACAGTTTCATATATTTTTTTATTATTAAGAAGTTTCTTGAATTAATAAAACTCTTCATAAATGTCTTGAAAAATGCATTTGAACTAAGCCAATAAACCGCTACATATGAATTGTTAAAAAGTTTCATAGAAGTCCAAAGTAATGAAAGGCTACATTGAAATGAATCACTTTAAAAAATGTGTTAAACACTTGAGAACTAAATCCTAAAACCAAAGTTTGAAATACATGAAAATTAATGAAATTTTATGAAAAAATGAAAAAAAATACGTCTTTGAAGTAATTTCATAGCTATAAAGAACATTTTGGTTAAAGCTATGAAGAGATAGTTCACGAAATCGAATAATTTTTTTAATGAAACTATGAACTATGATGTGAGCAAGATTATTCAAGTTCAAGATAATTTGTTTTTGGTTACACTTTTGGTTTTAATTTTTTTAAATATAAAAGTAAAACATTTGAAACTGTGAAATTTTATGAAAAAAATTAATGAAAAATTATATTAATGAATGCATAAAATCAATGAAATTGCACTGGAATTTGTTCATTGAAGCTATTCATTAATTAGAAGATAATTTTTAATTAATTTAGAAAAAAATCGTTATTTTTCGTCCAATAGAATTCTCTTTGTATTTGCTTAATCACTCAGCAACCTGCAGAAAGAGCATAACTGGGTTAATATTATTGAAGTAGTAGTAAATATTGAAGTGTAGTAAATAAGTACTACACACACACACACACACATACATATAAAAAATGTAACTAAAGTCCAAAATGCACTATGGTACAAAATCATATACATGCACACAAACTCTCATACACTGAAAGAATTGTCAGCATGATATCAATAAATTTTTGCATTAGATCTATGAATTTTTACTGGAACTCATCCATTGAAACTTTTCATTTACTTTATACACTTTGAGAATTTTGTATGTATTGTTGAACTTTTAAAATTGAATTTCATTTTAAATTGTCAGATTTTAGATCATTAGAAGATGACCTAGTCGCTTAGTTCGAAAGTGCGGCCCTCTAGCTCTGATCCCCACAAAAATTTTTTCATCTTATCTTACATTTATTAACTATTAAAGTTTTCTATTTGTAATAGTAACATTTAATTAGGATCTCAAATTTGACAATTCAAAATGAAATGCAATTTGAAAAGATCAACAATAAATGTAAAATTCTCAAACCAAATATACCGGTACCATGCAATGTAAAATCTAATAAGAAAACAATCAACTAGAATATGTTGTGTTTAAATATTAGTATAAATTCCGGATTCCCAATTTGTTCCCAGTGGTGGATTAGAATGAGGCTGAAGATGACCTAGTCGCTTACGTTGAAAGTGCGGCACTCACTCTAGCGCTGATCACCACAACATTTTTTAAATCTTTTCTCACATTTATTAACAATTAGTGTTTGTTTTCTTTTAGTAATAGTAACACTAATGCAGTTTTTCATAAAATGTAATGAAAAAGTTCGTATTATTTATTAAAAATTTCATACAACTAATGAAAAAGTTGCATTAAAAATAATTTTAATTAAAACTATGAAACTATTTCATGAAGTTTAAGAAATTTTGCATTCACATAGTGAAATAAACTTCAATAATTTAGTGAAAAAAAATTCATTTCAACTGGTAAAAGCAATTCTCTATATGTACACTATGCACGTGTACACTAAAATACAGGTCAGGGAATTACACTTTAAGCATTGTGTAATTTTAGACTGTGTTAAAAGATGACTCGTGAAAATGCAAACAATTTAAAGAACCTCTACAGTGCTTATTGATAAAAGAAGAAGTCGACAACGACGATGGAATATTATAACCAGATAAATGGAAACTAAAACTTGCTACAGTTTCAAATATCATCCTCAACACCTTTAAATCTTTAATATACAAAGAGAAACGGATGAAAAAGCAACATAAGTTTTTATATGAATGCGGTTGATAAGGATAAAAAGGTGAATGTTATTGTATGTAGTATGAATGACAATGTCTGAAGGGGCTTTGTTGTATTACTTGGTTTTGTGGTTTTCTTTTCGAAATTTGTGGTATTGATGGAAAATATACAATTTGTATACCCTCCACATACTGTGATGAGGGTCTATATCAGTTTGTTATTCCGATTGTTACGCATCGAAGTATAGGTCAAAGACCACATAAATTATACATTAGGGCTATAACTTTTTTGTTGCGAAAAAAAATACAGAGCCCCATCATATGGACAATAATAAGCTGAAAATAAATATCGTTATTTTAAGCCAATTTGGAACGAAAACCTTCCGCATGGAAACCGAATTCTAAAAGACTTTTTTATTTAAAAAATTACTTTATATAGTACAATACAACCTGTACTACACTCACAATATTTCAACAGTAATTGATTGTGGTTTATTTAGAAAGTAATCCGTAAACTTTGTTTTTTAAGGAATATACATTTAAACCACAAAGAAATATATTTTTTAACTTCTTTTATCATTTATTAAAATACACGCTATACATAAATACTGGTTTTCAGCACCAGTTATTATTTGCATTTAAAATTTTTGTTTTACAAAAAAAATTTATTATTTGAAAAAAAAAAACAGTTAATGATAGAAAAAAAAAATAAAATACACTCTTGTTTTTAATAATTTGGCTGTTAATTTTTGATAATTAAAATTATATAATTTGGATTTTGGAGTTTTTTTTTATTTTTTTTATTTTATTTTTGATAGTAAAAATAAAACAAAATCCTTAATTTTTACCGATTTTATTGTAATTTTTTAATAGTTAAAAGTAAATGAAAAACGGTTGCAAAACACTTTCTAACATGAAATTTAAAGAAACTTGCTTAACGGCGACTCAATCTCTAACCTACACTTGGTATCCAACTATTGTATGTGAATAAAGCGCATCATAAAACGTGATAATTACTTGTGAAAAAGAGATAGGATTAAGAAGAAAAAGCCTTCTAGTTGAGGAATGAATTGTGCATTGGTATTAGTTAATTCTGTCTCTTCTGATCGAAACAATACTTGTGTGTACGTAGTGTGACCAAACTCCACTTTAGCCACAGTCATCGCTGTGTCGACCGTGGCTCAACTCGTTAAGAGGTGAGATTACGATGCATAGCTTGATGCTAAGGCAGTGAGTTCAAATCACAGTACGACACCAAAAAATAAAAAGTTTTTCATATAGAGCAAATTAACAATATAAAATACTTTGTTCAATTGACACATAAATTAACCACTGACGAGTCCCAGGAAGGGGACGAAACTGCGGCAGTCTGGTGTATCCCTTGTGTCCGTAAAATTTTTCAATAAAAATGTTTTATTCTTCTTCTTCCTGTAAAGAGACTAACTAAAGTAATATTCTACAGTAATTAATATAAAAATTAATTACGATTGTCATTATCTGACGGTTGCAAAGACTTTCTAACAAAAAACTTTTCATTTAAAATAAAGGTGAATAGACTGGTTTTTAACTATATTCTTAGTAGTTTCATTTTGATTTTAACTTAAAATATTATAAGTGCATGAGTGTCGTGGAATTGCGGGAAAATATTTGTATTGATGATAGTATAAGTACATATCAAAAACCTTTGTAATTTTAAGAAAAATTTTTAAGTTAAAAAAAAAAAATTTATGGAAACTTTACTGTGTTTGGTGCGGGAACTTTCTTTACGACTGCGACATGGTTGTTAACACGAGTATTTTTTTAAGGTCTAAACGGCTTTTGCCAAAAATATGCTAAAAGTTATAACCCTAATATACATATGCCTGATCCTTATTCCATTTAGCGAGGATCGTCTGACTGTCTGTTGAAATGGCAAAACGCCAAAACGCAAAACGGCCTGCTCATTTTTACCCAATTTTTTGAAAAGTTTGGTATCGAAAATACACTACAAGTTGTATAATATATAGTATACAATAAAATTGTATGCCATTTTTTTTCACCAGACGTATGGAAGTGAAAAAGATTTAAAATTAACCAGAAATTTTGTTTACCAGAAAAAAATTTTTTTTCACCAACAAAATAGTTTTTCACTTAAAAAATGTCTTTACACCACACAATTTATTATTTAAATCTAAAAAGTTTTTCGTCAAAAAATTTTGGTTGCACCTCTAACATATTTGTTTTAAACTATGTTTTGTTGTTGTTGTATTTGTAAAGGAGTCATTGTGAAGGATATTAAGATGAATCTGAAGAAATGGCAAAGTATATTTATAGATAGAAAGTAGGATAACGAAGCGACTACAAAATTACCGAAGTAAAATAATGAATAAGGGCTATGAAACAAAATACTTAAATAAATTCGCCAACTCTTCATCAGGCGGCGAGCAACAATAACAAGTTGGTAATGCTTTTTTAACTGGCGGCAATTTTGTCTGCTGTCAAGTGATTTATGTTTAGTTTGGTTTGGCATTTCAACATGAATAGACTGACGCCAGAACAACGCTTCCAAATTGCCCAAATTGCGAATTTTGTTTAGCGATGAAGCTCACGGTTGGTTATATGAATATATCAATAAACAAAACTGCCATATTTGGAGTGATGATAATTCTCAAGTGTATGTTGAGACACCGTTACATCCAGAAAAACTGACTGTTTGGTGTGTTTTATGGGCTAGTGGAATCATTCGTCCGTACTTCTTTAAAAACGATGCTGATCAGAACGTTACAGTCATAGTGACCGCTATAGAGCCATGATTACTGACTTTTTCGTTCATCAATTAAACAACCATGATGTTCAGGAGCTGTGGTTTCAACAAGACGGAGCAACATGTCACACAGCTCTTGCCACAATTGACTTATTCAAGGAAACGTTTGGTAAACGCATATTTTCACGTTTCGGACCCGTGAATTGGACTCCACGATTGTGCAAGTTAACGCCGCTGGACTAGTTTATGTGGGGATATGTAAAGTCGCTAGTCTACGCCCATAAGCCCGAAACGATTGACCACTTGGAGGACAACATTCGCCGCTGTATAATGCCAGAAAATTATCTTTCGAATAAAGTAAATTTCATGTCAATTTAAAAAATTCATCGTTGCTTTATTCCATTTCATCAACCTGCTTCTGTAAGAATCAAGCCTGCACTTCTTTCTTTTTACATTACAAACGTGACAATACCAAGTCATGTCCGTTTAGCGATCACACCCAAGTATGGCCTCGCAGGTAAATTGCAGTGACCAACACTAACAAACACAAATACTCTATTTTTAGATTTTTGTTTATTTTTCTAATCTCCTCCTAATCACTGATGAAACCTCTCCATAAAAAAGCAGAAACTAGGCTAGTCTGCTTTAAAAATTAATAGTGTTTATAATTTTATGTGTTTTATTTTTTTGTTGTTAATATTTAATATTCAATACTATACTTATTATTATTGTTGAACTAAAATAGATAGTTTAATTTTAAAAAATGTATAGATATATTTTTTAAAAAAATATATAGTATATTTGAAGGGCTTGTTGTAAGAACTTCATAAGCCATATTTCAATTTTTGCTGGATTCTGCTTTAAAAATTTTGATTTAATGACAAAGAAATTTAAACTTCTGCAGGGCTTTCTGCGCTAGATATTTGTTACAATCATGGTTGGCATTCCAGAAGTTCTAACAAGAACGGTAGTTGGCTACCACAGTTACACCAAAATGGAAATTTTAAAATTCCGATTCCATTAAAGGCATGTGAAATATCTCAAACTAAAGGTAAAATAACGCTAACATACCGAAACGACGAATTATAACGGAATTTTGTAGATATAACAGAATTTAAAACTTTAAAATAAATTCTATGTAATTAGAAGATACATGAGTCGTAGTTTCAAAATAATTATATCAGTATTTATGTGGGCGTGGTAAGCAACTATTTCTATAATGAAACGGTGGCATTTGCTAACCATGGCTATAAATGTGTAAGCAATGTTATTAAAAAATATTCATCAAAATATAACTAGAAAACAGCTAAAACCAGCTATCAACAAAATGTGGCTTATCAAGTTTTAACAATAAGCCCTTCAATTTGTGTTTGTGATACTCTGTATGTAGACATAAAAATATCAACTTATATGTAACCTAAAATATAATGATATATGATGACATATGATGACATATGATGACATATAACACTATATTAGAAATTTTCGTAAAAATAAGTACGAGATGTAAATATATATCGTTACATATTTCCACATATATAATGATATCAAGTTACATATGGCTATATGTAAACTTTTTTCGTCGGGTAGTCAGAGTATTATAATTAATTTGACATCAACATTTTATCAAAATTAAAAAAAAAATATTCTTTTATTTTTGGCTAAAGTCGTCTATCAATGTATATTGATGTTGCTAATAAACTAACTATTTACAAACTAAAATTTTTACACTCTAATTAATTTCTGTTGAAATTAACCCAACTTATAGTAGGAAACTATACTCCTACTATAAGTTGGGTAAATTTACTCTATGTGTGTAAATGAAAAAAATACACACATTACGTTTAAGTTGGTAAACAAAAATCGTGTAAATGTACTATGCAAGTGCGTAAAAATATAATTAAATTTAGAAATAAATAAATAATTTCACTGAATTTTTGAGTAAAAAAACATGCTTTACTTGTAAATATACGGATAAAATGCGTAAAAATACATTTTTATATGCGTAAGAACCACCTAAAAATGCATATATTTACCTTGCGGTAAGAAAGAAAAACAGACCAAAAAATGTTTCAAATAAAACAAAGAATTAATTTTTAGAAAGAGTTTTATTAATGTGTTGTATAATAATAAATATAAAATATAAATATAATATAAATATTTGTATATATGTGGTTATACATATACAGAGCTTCAAAGATTGAATTCTATTTTGAAAAAAATCAGACCGGATTTTTTTAAATCATATGATTTTTTCTTAATCAATCGCAGAGAATTCATTCTTTGGAAATCACTAGTGGGGATTTCAATCAATTTAGCTAATTCGATATTATGAATTATTGAATTCAATGATTGGGAAGTCAATTGTTGGGAATTCAATCATTTCGAATTCAGTAATTGGGAATTCAATCTATTTTTTACTCAATCGATTTACAATTTGCCAAAATTGGCGAAACTGAAAAACATCGCCAGAATTGAAAAAAAAACACTAAAATTGAAAAAATATCGTTAAAATGAAAAAAATCCCCAAAAATTTAAAACAATCTCCAAAATTGGAAAAAACGCCAAAAATGTAAAAAATCAGTTAAATTGAAAAAATCGACAAAAAAAGAACTTCAAAATTTAAAAACGGCAAAAGTAAAAAATCGCGAAAATTTTAAAAAAATCACCATAATTGATAAAAAAATAGCTCAAATTGGAAAAAGTTGTCTGTGTCATTTATTTATCTCTGTTAGTTTTTGAAACATAGGCGATGTTTCACATAAATACTCTTTTTTATCTGCTATGCTTACTTTTCGAGAAAAACGCGATTTACGAAGCCAATCAAATAGAAATTAGGGATAATGGGGTTAAGTTTTTAACAATGGTGAAACCATTTTTCCTCCAGCTCCATTAGTTTTCGAAATATGTACCTTTTAAAAATTGACTAAACAAAAAGCGTCCATATCTCAAAAAATAAAAGAGCTACCGGTGTTCAAAACTCAACACCAATACCGGTTCTAAATTTCTTAGATCGCGTTTTTCTAATTTTAGCGAGTTTTTTTTAAGTTTTGCAGATTTTCTTTTAATTTAAGGGATTTTTCTAATTTTTTACGATTTTTTTAAATATTAGCGACTTTTTTAATTTTTGCCGATTTTTTTTTTATTAATTTAAACGTTTTTTTTAAAAAAAATTTCAATTTTAAGCGATTTTTGGCGATTTTTTCAATTTTGGCATTTTTTTTCAATATTGGCGATATTTTTAAATCGATTGAGAAAAAACTGACTGAATAAATCGAATGAAGAATTTTATTCTTTAAAGCTCTGTACATATATTATATTTTGAAAATATTTTTCCACAATTAGGCTGCAAACACTTGGAAATAAACTATAAGCTAAACACTATCACAAATACTACAGTTATACATTTTGTTTTTCATTAAAATTCTCAATAAATTAAATTTTTTAGATTTTTTTGGCTATTTTTAATTTGTTTCATTTTTTTTTTAATTTAAAAATGTTAAAATATTTATTACTATTATAAGTTAGTATATTTACAAACTTTGTGCGTAAAAATTTGATTTAACAAAATAATACTGCTTTTAGGCATAATGTGTTTAATTGTACACACTTAATTGGTAAGAATACTGTAAGTGGGTATTATTGTATATAAAAGTGTGCGCAAAATAGTTTTACGCATTTTGATGTATAAATTTACCGAATTTGCGTAATAATACATGAAACTTTACTCGTTTTATAGTAGTAAATTTACAATCATTTTTTAGAGTGTAGTTTAAAGTTCTTGCATTGCCAAATGTATCTAAATAGAATAAACCCACTCAAATGTATTAATTCAAATTTCAACCCACTTTTTCAAACCTTTATACCCAATTCCTTTAAGAAAAAAACCATTTTTAACTGTTTTAATTTAAAAACTCACACTAGCATAAAATGCCAAGTTTAAATTGTTATACTTAAATACAGATTTCTACAGAATTATAGAAAAAATATATATCCTTTAAACAACAATTCAAAGTTGTAGGAAAGTTTAAAAAAATTGTTACAATTGTACAATTTAACATGAATTTTATTTTCAGGCTAGTAAACAACTATAGAACAAGTAGAAAACAGCTGCAATAACCGGATGAACAAAAAAGTGAAATACAATAAAAAAAAAACTAATAAAGTAAAGTTATATAAAAACGAAAAAACTAGAGAACAGATACCAGATATCAGTAACGAAGAAAAATTCAACATGAAAGAAAACTTTCAATACAGATTAAAAACACAGGTAGACAAATTTAGTGGATTTGCCAACTTTTAAATATGGGGCCTTTAAGATTGAAAATTAATATACACAGAGAGAATGATCTTGGACGAGTCTCATTGAATTTTTTCATTAAACTAACAAAGTTTTTTTCACGCAGTGAATGAAATTTTTTTTATAATTGTATGAAAAAATCTTTATGTTTTTATGAAACTTTTTCATTAGACATGTGAAATTTTTAAAGAATAAAATTAAATTTTTCGAAAACTCTTTAAAAATATAATGAAGACCGGCGTTATAAAAGTGATTTGCTGCTTTCGATAAAGACATAAGAAAATGTTTGAAAATAGAAAAAATGTTCATTTAAGATGTACTTTTTGAAAAAAATTAACTAAACGAATCAATATTTTTCCTTTATTGTAAAATAGAAGTGTGCAGAAAATTAATCAGTTTTCTTTTTAATTTGAAAAATGATATTAACCATCAAGAGAGCATATACATTTTTGCAGTTAGAGTTGCCATATAACAATTTGAAAAAAATGTCTTAACATAAAAAAAAATCGTCAAAATAGTGGGAAAACAATAACCAAAATTGTGAAAGGTTTGGTAGAGAAGAATGAGTGTATTTTCTAAAAATCATTGCAAATTTTCAATTTTTTCTGAATCAGACTGCGCAGTTTCTGGTATTGAACCTTCGTCAGTGGCCCTGTTTTTTTTTTGAATTTTTGAATAATGTAATATTTGTTATGTTTTTATTTGTTCGATTGCGTCTATATGAAATTTGTTTGTGCAATCACTGACCGTGGTATAGATAATATAGATAAAACTGTTTGGAGTTTTTTTCATAAAAATGTTGCTTGTTTCAAAAATGGTGAACTTATCAAAAAATTTAACCCTTTAAGTGCCCACTGTGACGACAAAGTTCGCGAGCTAGTTTTTGTTAACATGCTTTTTGTTTTATTAAAAAATAAATAAATAATTTTATTTGTTAAGTTTAAATTTGAAAGTAAAGTAAATAATATCGCCACATTGGTGTATGTAGCCTATGGGGAATGAGGAGTCAATTGACCTAAAAGTGACTGGTTAAAGAAGGACTTATCACAGGACTGGTATAAATTAATACTGAAGTGGGTTAATCAGTGTCAATTGCCCTAAAATTACCAATCCTGTGAATGGTAAAGGGAGGACATACCACTTAACCAGAATGCTTATTAATAAGAAAAAGCCAGTTGGCCAGAATTTTACCTATTGGAAGTTTTCGTTTATTTTATACGACATGGCCCTTTTTTGGTATGCCCATCTTTGGTTAGTCCTGTGGCATGCCACTATGTGGTTTAAAGCAGGACAATTGACCCCCTCCTATGACAAGCCAATGTTAAAGTTGCCAGTTGTTTACATAGGGTAGTGTTTAGTAGGTGTCTGGCACGAAGGGACCGATCCTGTGGCACACGCAGAACCGGTCCCATTCCCCATAGGGTAGTGTAACTAACAGTTAATTGCTACTAAATAACACTGCCAATATTGCTTATGTAAGTAAACAATACTGATCATTAAAAAACTAAGAATTTGTGATTAGTATAAAAGGAGGCGTGCTAAGCTAAGAAAAATGGTTCGCCTCTGACTGCCATCATTGCGGTAGTCGGTACTGCTGGCAATTATTAAAGTTTATTTGGGATAATACGGGCAGTAAGTAGTTTATAGTGCTTAGTACCGCAGACTACATTTTGCTTTTATTGCTTCGAACTCTAGGGATGTGACGAAATTAATTACACAGGTCAACAGCAAAAAAAGGCTTGACTAACCACTATATAGATTTGATGCATCATGGCTGCCTAAGTACAAAAATGGTAAAATTTTTCAATTCTATGGATAATTTTTTTTTTAAAAATTTTTTAAGTAAAATTGACAATATTTTGAGACATTTCTCCACTTATGTTGTCATAACTCAAAAACAACTAGTCCGATTTTGTCAAATTAAATTTACAAAAATTAAGGTTTACAATATCTTTAAAGAACGTGTACAAATTTTTTTAATGCGATCAATAGTTTCAAAGTTATGAAACAAATTGTTAGCACAAAAAAAAAAAAATGCTAAAAAAAAAAAAATTTGAAAAACAAAAATCTGGAAAAAATCGAAAACTGCAAAAAATATTACTTTTTATTTTTTGTAGTAAAGCTACATATCATGCGAATTAAACTAGATATGGATCATAAAAATCGATGCATGCTTTACATTTTTATTTACAATTAATTGAAGGTATCGCATATTTACAAGCACTGTAGAAAATTGTACCTACTATATAATGAAAATGCAGAACATAAAAACTCAGGTGCATTTTACGACACGCATTTTGGCAAAACCCCTTTGGGAAAAACCTCTATGACATTTTTATGATTCTAATAATTAAAAAAAAAGAAGTAATAAACAAAAGATTGTTTAATTTTTACGATTGCGGTAGGATAGTAATAAAACGCTCATAAATGTGCGTGTACGCTGAAGTGCTCTTATTTTCCGTTAGCTACCTGTAACGGATGATTTTTTTTTTTTCATAAAAGTCCTTAATGTTTTTCGGATTCTTGGGAATAATAAAAAATTTGCAGCACACACAAACTGTATCCACACAAAGGGTTATCCCAAATTATAGTATCAATATTTATAAGATCTCCTTGACCCTTTTTATTTCATTCAAGAAGTGTTTGCGATAACGCAAACATCATTTAATACCTACACAAAAATTAGAGTCATACAGCTTAGAAGTTAAAAACAGTTTTCAAATATTAATAAAAATGAGCCAGAAAGCCAGAACATTTTTATGTAAAAACGATCCAGATTTATTTTGTTATGTGTGCGGCCAATATATCACCGGGAAAAACGGAAGTGCTTCTTAACTTCATTGCAAAAGTCATATCAAGATTGCTATAATATCTATCCGCACAATTTGAACCAGCATTGGACACCGAGTACTATATGCATTCCATGTCGATTGAATTTATCTATGAAGTCTTCTAACGTAAAGTAAGTATAAATTAATAGATTTGGAATATTTTATAATTACAATATTTCTTAATTAAAATTTGAATTCTTCATATTCCTGATTTCAATTTTTTTTTTCATTTTACAGACGACACTTGGAAATTTTGAAGCCTATGCTATGGAGAGAAACAGCGAACCACGCATCCGAGTGTTATTTTTGTTTAAGTACAAAAAGCGGTTTTGGAAAACATATGCGATGGTCTTACCCCACGAGGTCTGCTGATGGGTTTACACTTGCAGTTCTACATTCACAAGAAATAGAATATGTTCAAGATCGGGGTGCAAGCTGTAGTCATGTGCTTTCATCTTCACCAGGACACTCAACCTCAAGTATGTCTTACCAATCAGATATGTCAGATCCAGCACTACCATCTACAGCTGAAAATGACGAGTTCATCCCACACAAACATTTCTCGCCGAGACCATGGAATCAAGATCAGCTTAATGATGTAATTAGAGACCTTGGATTGTCGAAAAGATCTTCTGAATTACTTGCGTCCCGGATGAAAGAAACAGGTCTCATAACTAAAGAAACTAAAGTTTCGTATTACCGTACTCGAGAAAAAGACTTACTTCATTATTTTGCTGAAGAGGATGACTTTGTGTACTGCACAGATATTTCTGGTTTGATGACTGCCATGGGCTTACAGAGATATGATTCAAACGAATGGCGTTTATTTATCGACTCATCAAAACGCAGCTTGAAGTGTGTCCTTTTGCATAATGAAAATAAATTTCACTCCTTGCCGATCGCACATTCAACCAAAGTAAAAGAAGAATACTCTGTAATTGCATTGGTCATGAAGAAGATAAAGTATGATGAACATAAGTGGGTAATTTGTGTTGATCTTAAGATGGTAAATTTCCTCTTAGGCCAACAAAGCGGCTTTACAGCAGAGCTAAAACAGAACATTGGAAGAGAAAACAATGGCCTTATAGGGAAACACTAGTTCCAGGTACGCCAAATGTTATAAATGTGGCTCTAGTGCCCCGAGATCGCATCATATTACCCCCTCTTCACATTAAAATTGGTCTGATGAAACAATATGTTAAAGCACTTAACAAAGATAGTGAATGTTTCCAGTATATTTCAAGGAAGTTTCCCAATCTAAGTATGGAAAAGCTGAAAGCAGGCATATTTGATGGCCCACAAATTCGCAAATTGGTGAACGATACTGAATTTGGCAGTTCAATGTCAGAAATTGAGAAGAATGCATGGGATTCGTTTGTATGGGTTATTCAAAATTTCTTAGGAAATAACAAGGCTGATGATTACGTTGCGCACGTTGAAGAGATGTTAACTCACTTCCAGAATCTTGGATGCAACATGAGCATCAAAGTACACTACCTGCACAGTCACTTAGATCGTTTTCCTGAAAATCTAGGAGACTTGAGTGAAGAACAGGGCGAACGATTCCACCAAGATATCCGGACAATGGAGGAACGATGCCAGGGTCGCTGGGATGCACACATGATGGCTGATTTTTGCTGGAGTATTCAGAGTAACACTTCGTTATTCAACAATAGTAGAAAATCGACTAAAAGAAAATTTCAGAGTTTGTAGTTTATAATACATATTTATTTATTTATTTTCTTGTTTTATTTATTATAATAAATGTGAATAATAAAATATAAATTTTTTACTATTTAATTTATTTATTTATTTACATTTAAGCTCATCCATCACAAATGTCTTTCCGAAGAATAGAATCAGTATATTCTAGGTAGGGTTTTGCCAAAAAATACACGAATGTTACTATGTAATGCATTTTTGATGTGAAAATTTGTACATAGCATGGGGAAAATGTTTTCAAAATTCAATCAATCGAAAGAAGAACATTAACTACTCAATTTTATGTATATCAGACAAAAAACTAAAATTTGGTGAAAATGAGCGAATTCACTTAATTGTGAATAAATTCGAAAAAAATCAATCGATTTTTATGATCGATATCTCATTTTGTTCCTATTACATGTGGCTTTGCGATAAAGTAATAAATCTGAACGATTTTTGCTATTTTCACGTAAAAAAAATATTTTTTCCCTCAATTTTTTATTATAACTCCGAAACTACGGAGCCGATTGAAACGCAATATATTAACGGATTAAAGGCTATGTAAATTTCAGTTTTTCTAAATTTATTTGAATAATATCGGACTAATTTTTTTTTAGTTATCATTAATTATGTGGAGAAACGTCTAAAAAAATTTATAATTTTACTTAAAAATTTTTAAAAAAAAACCTCTCCATAGAATTTCAAAATTGAACCATATTTGTACTACTGGGACCACAATACATCAAAATTGTATAGTGGTTTTCAAAGCCCCTAAAATTTTTTCAAAATTGTTGCCTTGTGTTATTAATCATTACCACTGTACCACAGTGAATTCTCGCGGAATATTATTGTGTTGACTGAATCTGTAGCTGGTAACGCTAGGCGAGGTCGTTGCAATACGCCACCACATAAGCTTTCGACGATTGAGTGACTGTTAGGAATTAGTCTTAGTTAAATAAATATTATAACTTCGAAATGCTGAGGTTAGGAAAAAGAATAAACGTTTTTCTCTAGAAATTTTAAACACTTTTAATTCTTAATCAGACTAGACCAGTTTCTGCCTTTTTATGGACAGGCGTCATCAGTGATTATCCATTTAAATTGTATTATTGTTTGTGTCTTATAATTGTCAGATTGTCTCTGTATGATAAATTTTTCAACAACGTGTGGCTGTAAGAATCAAATCCGCGCTCTTCTTACATTACAAATGTAACAATACCAAGTCATGACCTTTTATCGATCACACCCAAGTATAGCCTCGATTGTAATGCAGCTAAATTGCAGTTTTCTTTCCTATTAGGTTTTCGTTATAACGTTTGCCGAAATAAATTGTGTTTTATTTTCTCTGGCCGAAAAATAAGTTCTTGTATCGATCCCTGGGCACCGACGACTTTACCCCAGCATCGTGACTCGAAGTATCGTTGCATTACAATGCATAATACTTTTAATTATTCCACCACTAGAATGCGCGATTAGGCTATACAATTTACCAAAAATGTTTACTGGGAAACCAACCTATCTTTCTACCAAATTTTGTAAAAAGTGGGTTAATGAGTCTACACTGTTATAGACGTTAATGTGGCAATGGATGCCACTCTGTCGAATTCTCCGTCTTCTTCTCTATAATAACAACATTAAATTAATTATTATGCCTTCCCTATCTTTTAGTTTTTTTTTTTTTATTCAGTTATAAGCTTATACAAAAATGGTTATTATTTTTGCATTTGGCAAAAAAACTTGAACAAAATCTTAACCAATCATGAAGGATAATTCTTTCAGTGGACACATAAATTTTTATATGTAACGCGCCGGCGTGAACGTGCATATAACCGCGTTGTATTGTTATATAATTATTGCTTTTTTAATAGTTTTGAAGTTCTGTGTTAATTAAGTAATTTAATATTCAAATTGTAGGGTGTATTATATTAAGTTCTGAAATAAAATTAATAATTTCTAAAATACAATTGATCATTTCTGAAATACAATTGATAAAGAATGGAAACCTATAATCTGGACTCACAAATGTTTTAAAAAGTTTTTAAGAAAAGTGGTACATAATAGTATCATACATCAAATTCAAACTCATTTATTCAGCTTTTAGAAAAATTATCAAAAAAATTAAATACCTTAATAAATATAAAAATTATTTGGATATTTCGCGAAGAGCATCGTATAATTTTTGCACACTATATATTGGCGAATAATTTTTCCTTATATTATTATCGTGGTCTAAAAACTGTGGCTTTTGTTAAAAATCTATCTAATTTTAGTAAACATTTTATTTCAGATTACTAGCTTTCCATTTACATAAAATGTAGGTATAGTTTTACCAACAAAAGTTCGATGACATACAAAGTCTGCATTTTAGATAGAAACAGTCTGTGGTCGGGTTAGCATTTTTTATTGGTCATCCACTTTGTGAAAAAGGCTAAATGACATTGACAAAAACTAAAAATTTTGATGCGAATGTCAAACCATATATATGTGTTATAAGTAGTATGGATTTTCCCAACAGACCAATTATATTAAAATATTTTTTTTTTGTAGCCATACTTCAAATTCAAGTAAACAAATCGAAAGTCCTAAAAAACATTTAAGTTTGCTACTAAAAGTTTGCGTAACCTTTTTTTGGAAAGGTGCCATTAACCACTTGCATGCAAAAATAACAATTTTGTGTAATCGTTTTTGTTTTCATATTTTGTTTATTTTTTATATTTTCTGCAGTTCTTAACCGAATGTCTTCAGAATTGGAGCAAGTAATGTCTAACATATTTTTAAAAACATATATAAAATTCAATTTCGTACTTATATCAGGGGCGTTGTTATATCTGTTTACTTTTGTCCAGATTTTAAGTATAACATTCTTTGATTCCTGATATACAATTGATAATTTCTGAAATACAATTGACAATTTCTGAAAAAGAGTTTATAATTTCTAAAATACAATTTATAATTTCTGAAAAACAATTGATAACTTCTGAAATACAATTGATAACTTCTGAAATACAATTGAAAATGGAGCATTAGATATTTCTATTTTTACATGTTTATTTCTATTAGTAAGCATAATCGCCAATATCTTTTTAAGCGTTAAAGCTACACGATTCATTAATACCTTATTATAAAGGATTGGTTATGGTGCGTTGTCTGCAAAAATGTTAATGGAAAATAATTGTTTTTAAAAACCGTGGTTCAAACCGCTGTATTGCAAAAATCTGTTACAAAAATCTATACAAATATGGTAATCTAACGGTATCAAAACCCTGCAAGGAAAATGGGGTCAGTTGGGAATTGGGACAGGAAAGGTTTCTAAAATACCTACCATGTTATGGGTGAAAAGTGGACCGGGCTCTAAATTACCTACCACGTGATCGGTTTAAAAGTCTCTATCACGTGATGTGTCTGTAAGTACCAGTCCTGTGGTAGTTGAAAACACGATCTGTTCCTTAAGTACATATCACGTAATCGGCATAAAAGTTTACGTGGAGACACTTTTATGCCGATTACGTGATAGGTGTGAAAGTACCGATGTAGATGAAAACAGTACTGGTTCCCAAAGTTTCTACCACGTGAGCGATTTAACTATCTATATCACGTAATGGGTCTGAAAGTTCCAGGCCTGCTGTAGGTGAAAAGAAGGCCGGTTCCTAAAAACCTTATCACACTGATAGTACCCAGCAACATTTTTTAGAACAGATTACCTCTGAACCTGTTCTAGAACAACTTCTTTTACCACCGGTTACATGGAAGTTACATTCTAGAACAAGTTCTTGAGAGTCGAAATGTAAGGTGTCACTGTCCCAGAACCGGTTCTATAACTGATTCTAGAACCGGTTCTAAAGCAACCTGTTCTTGTTTGGTGGTAAAGAACCTATTGCAAATGAGACAAACTCCATATAAAAAGAACCAGTTGCAGAACAGAAATTAGAACTTGTTATAATACAGTATAAGTTGTTCTGAAACCAGTTATTTGGATTTTACTATTTTACTGGGTAATAATGTATGCGTAAGATTACGAAAAAAAAGATTTATTATTTTAATACAATTTTTAATTTTTTTTCATTACATTACACAAGTAAGGCCCTCAAATATTAGAAATATCAGTTACGTCAAATATCTCCTTGCCCGCTATGCTTATACATACCATGTATACTGTAGCGTACATACTTCAAATCTGTTTTTAATAAAAAACTTTGAGGCACAATTGAAACATTTTCAACTTCACACATAATACACAAACGATATAAAAAAATATCTTTAAAAATCATATTTAAATGATAATAAAAATTCTGAAAATAAATAAATATTTTCTCCAACTATGTACCGTAGATATATTTTTTAATATTTTTTTTTTTGCTCAATATTTTTCATGGCAAGTTAAACTAATCATCTTTATCTATGAAATTCATAAATCAAAAAATGAAAAATGAAAAATAAAAGAAAACTCTTAAAGCTAATATTGGTAAGACAAACGAAATTTAATAAATGGAGAAATGAAATAAATGTATTACAATTTATTATAAAAATTTAAAAGAATATGCTATATTGTGCAGTAGTGTGTGTGTAGTACTTAATGTGTGTGTAGTACTTAAATATACACACACATTCAAATGCATTTTCACTTGCTCAAACAATGACAGCACGCTTAAGACTTAAAGTAATAACAACATGAAAAACACAAAGCCTAAGACAGAGCAACAAAGAATTAAGTATTTTTCCAGAACTAATTCCTTAAAAAATTAATAAAAAAAAATATTTTGTAAAAGAAATTAATTTAATAACAAGAGAAAATAAAAAAATTAAATGTCGCAAATGAATGCCGTGAATGAGTTAAAAGAACTAAATTTTGCGATTAAATTTCATAACGAAAAGATTAATATTAACCTAATGCTTCATTCAGAGATTGTGGCATTTTTTTTATCACTAAGCGCCCTCTAGAAAAAATATTAGCAACCACAGCTGACACTTTGATAGAATATAAATAGTAGGCGGTTGAAAATATTTTTAAAAATTTAAAAATTTAAATCTGTGTACAAACCTTTATTGGAAAATTTACAAAAAAAAAAAAATTTTTAGGTTTGACGAATTTTAATAATTTTTTTTTTGAAATATTGTGGTTTCCCAAGTGCAAAATTATCATGTATTATATTTGTTTGGACACGAAAATTGAGGATATATGGCCATATGTGGCTCATCCTTTACCATATATTTTGGTTTATATGTGTTCATATTTTGATATTTCTAATATTTCTATATATTTATTAGATTTTTGTTGTTTGCTCCGTGGTCCGATTAAAGTGAAAACTATTAAAGGATTTTTATTTCTATTTTTCTGCTTAATACAAATCATTTAACAGTTTTTTATTTAATCGGACCTCAGAGCCAAATAACAAAAGTCAAAAATCATACCTACAAAAACAAGTCCCTTTATTGGATTATTTATGTTGTAACATTCCGCAACTTGGTGTGGCAGTTTAGTTTTTATTAAATAGAAAGAAAAAAAACAATTGAAATCTTTTTACAAATAAAAAATAATAATTTCTTCTAATACAAGTTTGATATTTAAAAATAAAAATTATGTTTTTTCCGACCTTTAATTGTGCAATGAAAATGAAAATTACTCAAGTTCGAGGCCATACTCTATATTTCCCTTTATTAGAATATTGTCCTAACAAATAATCTATAGAGTTTTTCGTTTTCAAATTTATTACTTGACCATTTCAGGAATGTGTTGATAGATTTATTTCGGGAATTTTCTAGGTTCCCATCATCAGAACACGTTTTGAAAGAGGTAAAAATCCCATGCCAAACATCAAACATTCATATAAACTAGTTTACTCACTACATGAGAACTAATTTATGAGCTTGAAGTTAAAGATTATCACCATTGATCAAAAAATAAATTGAAAACTTGTTTGTCATGTGAAAGGTCCACCTCTGATGTACATTCAATACACGTTTTTGTTTTTTTTTTCCTCCTTTTTATTTTTTGTTTCGTTTATAAACAAAAATATGGAGAGTAAACTAGACTGTACTTTGTCTTTTATACAAGTTTGATATAATTTTTAAAAATAAAAATAATTTCTTCTAATTTTTTTACAGTTTTATTGGTGTTTTGTTTTTCCTCCGTATGTTTACAAAATTAAAGCAAATCAAACATATTATCTAGGTTGATACTAATATTACGATCTGGCTAAAGATCTCATCATCCCGAAGTTTTAGAAAAGCTAGAGCCTCCAGAATAGACATAGCTTTAACAAAAAACCTACTAATCATAAATACTATTCAATTCTTGCCTTCTTAGTAACCAAACACTTGGCTAGGGTCTCTTCCTAACAAGCATCATAACGTTACTAAATTTGAAGACCACAAAAAAAAATGTTTTTTTTTTTTATATTTGTACATATTTTTTATTATCAAATTTTTATTTTGCAAAAAAAACAAAACAAGTTAATTTCAATACGGTCATCGAAGCAGAAACTCTATCATAAAGCATAAGCGATTCGGGTAATATGACCAAGAGTTGGTCAATTTTGTTTAGAAAAACATTATTAAACATCTATTTTGGAAAATTCGGTTATTACAACTAATTTAGTATACATACAGTTTTATTCTAGTTTTTTTTTCATGTTTACCACTATCGAATAGGTTTGAACAAATTAAATTTCAGGCTGATTTAGTTGGATATACCGAGTTCTGAAATATTAAGACTTTTATTCAATTTATAGCACAAATGTTGTGTTGCTAACGAAAAGTAATGAGTAAAGTATCTGATATTATTTTAACCCAGATTCTTCTGTAGTTATAAGCAAATTGTAATTGCAATAATAATTCCAACTTATAATTTCTCTATGTGTACATATGCCGTTAATTGTGGTAGTCAGAATAAACATTCTGGAATACGCAAAAACATACATTTGGAGTGGAGCGTGCTGCTTTTATGTTCTATTGACAGTATGTTAGTGTAAACAATTCACTGGAGTTGTTAAACAATAATAATAAAAACAAGTTAAGAAATAGTTGCAAAAGGAATACATTTCACAGCAGTATTGGCAAACCGTAAAATAGAAATACACAAGAAAATTCTAGCCATTTTCCAACTGAAATTCAGTTACTATAACTGGAATTGGTATTGAATAATGGTATTCGCAACAAAATTCGGGTAAAAAAAAAAAAAAATTTTAAGTTGCTATGCCCAAAATATTTAGAAATCATAGTTGAATAACATTTTAGTTACCAAGCTAAATTTTTTAGAACAGATTACCTGTGAACCTGTTCTAAAACAACTTTTTTACCACCGGTTACCTGTAACCGGTTCTAGAACAGGTTCCTGGGAGTCGAAACGTAAGGTGTCACTGTCCCAGAACCAGTTCTATAACTAGTTCTAGAACCGGTTTTAAAGCAACCTGTTCTTGTTTGGAACTAGTTGCAGAACTGAAATTAGAACCTTTTATAATACAGTATAAGCTGTTCTGCAACCAGTTATTTGGATTTTACTATTTTACTGGGTACTAACTGAATTTATTAATTATAGCCACTAAAACATAACTTTCATTTCGGTTGGCGCTTTAGTTTTTTGGGTGAATAAAACTTATTATGGGCAGGTTACTTATCGAAAAAATAAACAGAGTTCACTGTTCTTTTACAACCTCTAGCTTTGAACTTTGAACTCCCAACTTTTGAACTTTGAAAAAAGTTACATGGTCTAAGAAATTATTACACACAGAGAATAAGTTAGTTGGAAATCGATTGAAAATATGAAAAATCGTTTGCCTTGCATCAAATTTCGTACCGATTACTTAATTTTTTTGATTTAAATAGTTAATATAATAAATACCCTATAGGGAATGATGACTGGTTAAAGAAGTACTTATCACAGGGTTGGTATAATTTAATACTGAAGTGGGTTAAGCAGTGTCAACTGTCCTAAAATTACCAATCTTAACTTAACCAGAATGCATATTAACAAGAAAATGCCAGTTGGCCAGAATTTTACCCGTTGGAAGCTGTTTAGTTGTCGTTTATTTTTATGCCCATCTTTATGCCCATCTTTGGTTAGTCCTGTGGCATGCCACTATGTGGTTTAAAGTAGGACAAATGACCCCCTCCTATGACAAGCCCATGCTAAAGTTGCCAGTTGTTTACATAGGGTAGGGCTTATCAGAGGACCGGTCTCTGGCACGAAGGAAACGATCCTGTGGCACACGCAGGACCGGTCCCATTCCCCATAGGGTAGTTGTGCAATAAAATAAAATTACCAACTAATACAGAGTTAAAAAAAAAATTGTGAAAATGATCGGTAGACCGAACCATTACGAAATACAAAAATTGGTACTTGAAAATACCAAAGTGTAGTAACAAAAGGTTTTCAATATTCACTGATTCATGAAATGTCAAAAAGGTTTTTTTTTCATAAAAGAAAAAGTACTGAAAAATTAAATCAACATGGCAAAATGCTAAAAAAAAACGAGAACAAGGTTGGAATGCAATGGTTCAGGTAAGTGCAAATAAAAAAAATAGTTAAAATACCAACTTTCTAACAAAAGTGATTCGTACATTAAATTTAGTTTAACGAATATCAAAAGGAAACCCATACTGAATTAAATATCTTACAATACAGTGATCGATTGAATAAATAAATATTTAATGAATATGTCCATGAAAAACCTACTATGGATCTTAGAAAGGAGACTCTCCCTTAAGACTATGAGAAACAAGGATTTGCGCCTTTAATGTCATTGGAGCCTACTGATTTTCAATATTAAAAAATATGGCGTTTTTGATTGCTTATTTGATAAATTTATAATATTAATATTTTTGTTAATTTTTTTTTTATATCGTACTTACTTTTATTTTTATATAAAAAAAATTAAACCCATTCAGAAATTGGGAAATTGTGTTTTATCTAATATGAAAGTAATCGTATACAAAACTCGGTCGAGTGTACTAAATATGTCAAATGTCAAAAAGGTTTTTTTTTCATAAAAGAAAAAGTACTGAAAAATTAAATCAACATGGCAAAATGCTAAAAAAAACGAGAACAAGGTTGGAATGCAATGGTTCAGGTAAGTGCAAATGAAAAAAATAGTTAAAATACCAACTTTCTAACAAAAGTGATTCGTACATTAAATTTAGTTTAACGAATATCAAAAGGAAACCCATACTGAATTAAATATCTTACAATACAGTGATCGATTGAATAAATAAATATTTAATGAATATGTCCATGAAAAACTTACTATGGATCTTAGAAAGAAGACTCTCCCTTAAGACTATGAGAAACAAGGATTTGCGCCTTTAATGTCATTGGAGCCTACTGATTTTCAATATTAAAAAATATGGCGTTTTTGATTGCTTATTTGATAAATTTATAATATTAATATTTTTGTTAATTTTTTTTTATATCGTACTTACTTTTATTTTTATATAAAAAAAATTAAACCCATTCAGAAATTGGGAAATTGTGTTTTATCTAATATGAAAGTAATCGTATACAAAACTCGGTCGAGTGTACTAAATATGCTGTTCGAATATATTAGATGCAAGTGAATATGTCGGTAGCTGTAATCGAATAATGGTACAGTATGTGTAACTACCCAAGTTCGGTTGGCAACAAATTCGGTTATCACAACGAATATGTTCTCTTTGTGTAGATTTTTGAAATATTTTAACACACACAGAAAAATCTAAAAACGGGTTTCAATTAAAAAATTTATTGAATCAATTAATATATTAATTGATTTTGCACCTATCACGGCAATGATACTATCACCCAGCAAAATATTTTCAAAAAGGTAAGCGGGTTTGTAATCAAGCATTTTGGGCAGAACGCATTCCTTACTAGATTACCTACTCGATTCTTTTAACAGGGCGTGAGACTAAAATAATTGATTCTTTAGAATTGATTATTTTTTTTACCGAAGAACCATTTACTTTATATTTTTAAGAACTACATACATTTTTTAATAAAGAAATAGTTCCATTGTAAAACTACGAAGTACTTACACAAAAAAAAAAAATAAATAAATAGTTCCCTAGAAAAAATAAGAAGTACCCAGCAAAAAATTTCCAAAAAGGTAAGCGGGTTTATAATCAAGCATTTTGGGCAGAACGCATTCCTTACTAGATTACCTACTCGATTCTTTTAACAGGGCGTGAGACTAAAATAATTGATTCTTTAGAATTGATTATTTTTTTTACCAAAGAACCATTTACTTTATATTTTTAAGAACTACATACATTTTTTAATAAAGAAATAGTTCCATTGTAAAATTACGAAGTACTTACACAAAAAAAAATAAATAAATAGTTCCCTAGAAAAAATAAGAAGTACTTACATTTAAAAAAAAGAAGTAGTTCCATAAGTAAATTCAACATTTACTCACACGTGATTCTCCTAGGTCACTCAAATATAACGATCAAAACTCATACGGAAATAAAATCCTAAAAAGTGAAACACCGAATTGATATGATAACATGGGTCTGTCATAATTTTGGAGCTATAAACCACGAAATATAAATTTTTCAAAAAAAAAATGCAATTTCTGTTTTAAGTATTATTTTCCTGCAAATAAAAATTTGTTTGAAAAAATATATGAGATAAATTCTTTAAAATCGTATAACTTATTTTTTTCAAAATTAGGAACTACTTCCAATAACGAGTATATGATTACTTCTTGAGTACAAAAAGTTATACATATAAGTTAATAACATTGTAATTTTCTTTTAAGTAAATGATTACTTTGTTATTGAGTTCATGCTTTCTGGTTTAAATTTAAAGAATTGATTACATTACTACTTGCTTTTTTGACTCTATCGTTGGAATGAGTTTGGTATTGCAGTTACTAAATTTGGCAATGAGATATGTAAGCAAGTGTGGGCATCACCTTCTTTTTGGAATGTGTAATTTTTTCCTGGGCAATTAAACCTTTTATTATAATTAAGATGGAAAAAAAAGTTATAAATAACTTCTACAAAAAAAAAAAAAAAAATGATACTCACAAAAAAAATATGTGATCTATTCGTTGGTGTGTGTGTCTGTTTGTATGTGAGTCTGTTTGTATGTGTGCTTGTTTTGTTTGTTAACTTCAAATGTATTTCGTATTTTATACTGAAAATTTTCTATTTATGCATACAGTGTATGAAAAAATAATATGATAATTGATAATTTAAAAGTCAATTAAAATATTAATTGATTCAATTAAATATTTGCTTAGAAACAAATTAAATTCAAATCAAATCTTTTAAAACTATTAACTGGTCTATTCTGGTCATATTTGTAATAGTACCATATTTTGGACAAGTTTGTTAAAGCTAAGTTAAGACAGTTTAACAACATTCTTTATCTATATATAAACACATTGTAGTTTGTATATATGACAAAGAAAATATGTTGTAGGAATATTCACAAAGAATGTAAATAAATGCAATTGGGAATTTTATATACTCGTATATGCAAGTGTTTGAACAACACGCCAATTTATCCGTAAGACAATCTGTCATACACATATTCAGCTACGGTTGTTATTGCTTTTCTTTTAGTTGTTTTCTTGTGTTGCCTGTAGTGGTGAAATACATACACACTAACTATACTTGTGGCATAATAATAAACACATGATGTTGTTTGTTTCCGGTACAAACAACATGGTTATTGTTATAGTTAGTGTTACTTCTTTTGAGTGTGGCGTAGTAAAATCCATAAAAAAAAACTTAACAACACATACAAGTACAATATATACTACAAATATGAAAAAATTTCTACACTCGTAAAAAAAAAGCCCGTACAAAAGAACTTTAAAGCACAAACAATTTTTAAGTCTAAAGAGTTTTTAAGCTGAATCTACAGAATAATTCTGCTAAAGAGGTCTTTCCGGATCTGACCAGAGGCAGGTCCATATTTATTAATCGGAATATAAGTACCCAGCCAGAAAAACGTTGGCTCAGTGCTTTCAACGGTGGTATGAGCGTTGGCAGAGATTTAAGTGCTTTGCCAACTCCAAAGTGATAACACCGGGCAGGGCATGGCATGGCAGTTTATTACTTTAAACGTTGGCAAATCTATATCAATGAGTGCTGCTTTGCCAATTCCTAAATTATAATTTTAAAACTTTGGCAAATCATTGATAAAGCATTTAATGAAGTAATTTTTGAATGATAAAATAAGTGCTCCGCGTACTCCAAAATGACAACACCCGGCTTGGCTGTTTCTTTTTTGAAACGTTGGCAAAGCACTGGCAATATAATAATTTTGAAACGTTAGCAAATTGTTGATAAAACCACTAATAAAGTTGTATATAAATTAATAAAAAAAAAACATTTTACTAATTATAATTTTTTTATAAAAGTTTTGTTTTTATTATGTAAAATAATAAAATTATGTAAAAAAATAAACATTCTAATTAAATTTCTGCAATGTAAATTAAAATAAAATTCGATTTAAACAAAATCATTTCTATTCCCACTATGTATTTGTAAACTTCCATAGAGAAATTTGAAACTTATAAAAAAAAAAAAAAATTTCTATTTTTTTTTTTATAAAAATATTTTTGTCGTAAGTTAGCACTAAGTTACTACAATTTTACAAAGAAAAAAATTTGAAAATGATAAATTAAAATTTAATTTTGAGTTTTCACAATCTTGTAATTTAAAATATTTAAAGGTTGTAAATTTAGTAAATCGAGCTCTGGCAAAGCACTTTTGGCCAACGTTTGGAAAGCGTTGTAATCAGGGGCAATGTCAGTGCTTTTATTATGATAGCAGTTGTAAATTTTACTGTTAAATCAGACATCTCAGATCTAATTGTAGTATTTAACGATTTTTTATGTGCATGTATTCGGAGCGTATACTTTAGTGCATTATGTTTCTCTGAAAGGGTTACGCTTTATTTTATATTTTTTTTAATACTATTTAAAAATTTTCTACAAAATCGTCTGAAGTATCAAAAGATTAAAGATCTTTTATATCTATAGATTCAGAATATTTCTTTTCAATGTCTATTCTTATTTTTGGTAACCATTTTCAATTTATGGAGTACGATTGTACGACTAAATCCGATGATATTAATAAGAATTTCATCACATCGGAATTTTGAGCTATTCTCATATGTTTGACATCTCTATTTCTGGCTTATTGGGCTTCTTCTGTCAGTTCTCTTAAAGGCAACATACGATTTTCTATTATTTCCTTAGCATGAGGTATTACCTTATGTTCTGTTGGTGTCATTGGCCTCAAGTGGTATATGGTGATTATAATGTCTTTTGTTTCATAGGCAAATATTTGAAGTTTAGCCACATTAATATGTTTTTTACTATCAATGAAGCTAATGTAATTTTAAAATGTTTTAGTAGGCTTTTATCGAGACCCTTCATTGAGTAGGTGGTTTCTAGATCTTCGAAAAAACAGCTTGCGGTATTTCCGTCATTGGAACTTCCTTAACCATGAAGGGGCCTATCAATGATTAATCCAAGTTTTACTTTAAAATCATCTTGAATTATTTTCTTTTCGACTTTGCTCATGTTGTGTAGATCAGTATTTTTGTTTACCGAAAGTTGTTGGTGGCCTGGAATAAGACTTATTCCATAAATCTTATTCTGGCATGAGGTGGCAATATTCCAAACTTCAGAGCATTTTCGTTTTAAAAAAAAATGTATCACTATCCGCACTGGGTACTTAATTTTCCACATATATAACATTTCAAAGTAGATGTTGTATCTGTTATTGCATTGGCAACTTTTCCAGCAATCCTTGTAAGTTGTGGTTTAAATGAAACTTTAATAACTTGCCCAGATATCTCCATGTTAAGTGGAGACAAACTCTAAATTTCACTTTCTATTGAATCTACTAATGTTTTTGTTGAAATTGTGTCTTCATTTATGTATTCAAATCGGATTGGACGACTTAAAAACATAGATCCAGGCGTTAAATTCTTCCATATATAATATGCAGATGAGGTCGAAGGTGATTTATTATATAATCGCATTCTTAACGGCACACAAAGAAGCCATATAAATTAATGAAAAACTTATTTCTTTTCTGCTTCCAGATGGTTGTCTGTAATCGGAAAATCCAAAAGTGTCATTACAGCCCTCTTTGAATATTAAAACAACATCTGATGTTTGCATCTTTCAATATCTTTGCTACTAAATGTGGATACAATTCTTGGAACGGTATTTTCAACTAACTGTAATACACAGAAAAAACTAAAAATTAAAAAATTTATTGAATCAATTCATATTTTAATTTATATTTTAATTGAAAATGTTCTATTTAAGCTACAGTGTATGAAAAAATAATTTGGGAACTACGTCTAAAATAAAGTATGTATTTATATATTTAAAAGTCAATTAAAATATTAATTGATTCAATTTAATATTTGTTTAGACACAAATTTAATTCAAATCAAATCTTTAATTAGATACTTTAGGTTGATAATTTTTTCTGTGTAGTTCCACTTTGGCGCTTTCAATAGTGGCTTGCACTGGGGATGGTATTGGTTTCAAAATATTTTCTTTTGTTTCTCTTATTAATTTAGTGCTATGAAAAATATCATATCCTTTTTCAATAAGAGCTTTTCTTAAGACACCGTATTTATTTCTCGTTAACCACAAATTTAGGATAAAAGCTAGTGCATGTTCATTGGTAAAGTATGTTGTTGATTTTAGTGTTGGGATACTTTGTATAATGAGCTTCAAATGTTTAATCTGGACCTCTTCATAATCTTTTTTTAGGTCAGCCCACCTTTTTCTGTTTAATAACTACTGACATCTCATTATTTACCATATCTTGATTCTTCTTCATAAATTTATGTGTTGAAAAATCAAAATCTTTAATCCTTTTTTCAACAATTTTCTAAAAATTTTTCTATTTTATCTGGTTTTACATTTAAGCCATATGAGTAGACTATGTCATCAATCAGTTTTTCTATTTTTTCCGATTGTACATTAGTATTGGAAAGAGTATCATAAATTATTTTACAGAGGGAGTTATAATTTAATGTAATATCCATGATTACAAAACTCAAATAATCTTCTTTTACAGTTACTACGCTTATATATTAAATATACTTGTTTTTTGTAGAGTAAACATCGTACAGGTACTAGACTTACAGAAATATACAACCGTAAAATAGGTAAAAGAATAAAACAGCATTTTATTAGCCCATAAATTAATGAATATAATATATATGAACAAAATATTATGAAAATGTTACTTCAGATAACGTACTTTGTAACTGAAACTCTTTCAGACAAATAAAATGCAATAAAGCTGTTAAATATTACAATTTGACCTGAGATTTCTGACTTAAGTGAATTAAATGAAGAAATAAGTTTTATACATCGTTGAATTAATAAATAAGTCTTATTCAGCAATATGTAAAAAAATATTATAAATTGTTAAAATTTTTAACATTACCGTAAAAACAACCCAAAATATATACAATTCATTTTATGTAAAAGTACATAAAAACAATATCGAAACGATTTTTGGAACGTAGAACAATTATTTACTTTTCATTAAAAAAAAAAAAAAAAAAACTTTGCTGAAACTGATAATATATGTAAGTACACTTTTTCATATAATTTTTATTAAGTACATTTTCATAAGTACTCTTTTTTTTAAAAATAAAAAAGTTATTGAAAAAAGTACCTTTTCAATAAAATTTGCTCCCTAGTATACCTTTTTGACGGGCGGCTTCAAATCATGAGGCAAACCCATTAGAATATTTCTCTTTATAGTATAAAATTCAAAAACTTTTCTCGATGTATATAAAAACAAAAACTAATATAACTGTATAAAATATAATTACTTGTTGCACCATTGGCAAACGGTGCTCTGCCAGTGCATGGTACGGAGTAACGATTTTTATGTAAATTCTGCTCTATCTTACTTAATTCCCGAGATATAGCCTATTTTATGCTTATATATGATTACAATAAAAAATATTTGAAAATAACGCAATCTACAAGTTAGACTGACTGCAGAGACACAAAAATAATAGTTTCAAAACAATTGTGGCAAAATTTGTAATTTTGAGATTTAAGAATTTCAACATAAAATTTAGTTGAAAAAAAATAGTTCAAATACGGATGAAGTTTGGTCTTAAGATAAAATGACTAACATATCTAATAACTTTAGATAAATTTAAATTAAAGGACTAAAAAGGTTCTGTGATATTAGGATAAAGACTTTTGTTGTGATTTTTTGTAAAATTTTGATTATTTATTTATTTAAATTTGTGTCGTGTTGTTAACTTTTTATAGAAATAAGAAATATTTAATCGATGTAATTTATAAAATCGTAAGATTTAAATAATCTGTGATCCTAATATTAGAAAGAAAAAAAAACTTTATTTTATAAAATTGAAATTAATTAGTTGCCATTTTGTTATCTATTTGCCAGAATTTAATAAACATTAACTCCTGATGAAGTTGGAAAAAACAACCAACGAAACGTTGAGTGAAAGATGATGTAAATTGTTTTTTAAATTTATTTTCATCGGGACAAACATTAATTGCATTTTAGTAATTAAATGTGCTAAAGTCCCAAAACTTATTTAACAAATTGTGAAAATCAATCTGATGTAGGCGTGTCCCTATCCGGATTTCATTCCTGCCAAGGAAATCTTCAGGGGACTTTGTTATTAGAATTTCTAGAGATATTTGTAAAATATCAAAGAAAAACCAAAACAACAACAAAAAATTGTCACAATTGGCTTTGTCATCTTCCAAATACTACTCTGTTTTTTTGACAGACCTAGCAATGTAGTGACGTTTATTCAAGTAAATCAACAATAGAAAATCATATGTTTTCTATTAGTGTCAGTTACATTTAAATTTGCACAAGCACCTGCATATTTGTTATTTAAATTTATTTTCATCGGGACAAACATTAATTGCATTTTAGTAATTAAATGTGCTAAAGTCCCAAAACTTATTTAACAAATTGTGAAAATCAATCTGATGTAGGCGTGTCCCTATCCGGATTTCATTCCTGCCAAGGAAATCTTCAGGGGACTTTGTTATTAGAATTTCTAGAGATATTTGTAAAATATCAAAGAAAAACCAAAACAACAACAAAAAATTGTCACAATTGGCTTTGTCATCTTCCAAATACTACTCTGTTTTTTTGACAGACCTAGCAATGTAGTGACGTTTATTCAAGTAAATCAACAATAGAAAATCATATGTTTTCTATTAGTGTCAGTTACATTTAAATTTGCACAAGCACCTGCATATTTGTTATTTAAATTTATTTTCATCGGGACAAACATTAATTGCATTTTAGTAATTAAATGTGCTAAAGTCCCAAAACTTATTTAACAAATTGTGAAAATCAATCTGATGTAGGCGTGTCCCTATCCGGATTTCATTCCTGCCAAGGAAATCTTCAGGGGACTTTGTTATTAGAATTTCTAGAGATATTTGTAAAATATCAAAGAAAAACCAAAACAACAACAAAAAATTGTCACAATTGGCTTTGTCATCTTCCAAATACTACTCTGTTTTTTTGACAGACCTAGCAATGTAGTGACGTTTATTCAAGTAAATCAACAATAGAAAATCATATGTTTTCTATTAGTGTCAGTTACATTTAAATTTGCACAAGCACCTGCATATTTGTTATTTAAATTTATTTTCATCGGGACAAACATTAATTGCATTTTAGTAATTAAATGTGCTAAAGTCCCAAAACTTATTTAACAAATTGTGAAAATCAATCTGATGTAGGCGTGTCCCTATCCGGATTTCATTCCTGCCAAGGAAATCTTCAGGGGACTTTGTTATTAGAATTTCTAGAGATATTTGTAAAATATCAAAGAAGAACCAAAACAACAACAAAAAATTGTCACAATTGGCTTTGTCATCTTCCAAATACTACTCTGTTTTTTTGACAGACCTAGCAATGTAGTGACGTTTATTCAAGTAAATCAACAATAGAAAATCATATGTTTTCTATTAGTGTCAGTTACATTTAAATTTGCACAAGCACCTGCATATTTGTTATTTAAATTTATTTTCATCGGGACAAACATTAATTGCATTTTAGTAATTAAATGTGCTAAAGTCCCAAAACTTATTTAACAAATTGTGAAAATCAATCTGATGTAGGCGTGTCCCTATCCGGATTTCATTCCTGCCAAGGAAATCTTCAGGGGACTTTGTTATTAGAATTTCTAGAGATATTTGTAAAATATCAAAGAAAAACCAAAACAACAACAAAAAATTGTCACAATTGGCTTTGTCATCTTCCAAATACTACTCTGTTTTTTTGACAGACCTAGCAATGTAGTGACGTTTATTCAAGTAAATCAACAATAGAAAATCATATGTTTTCTATTAGTGTCAGTTACATTTAAATTTGCACAAGCACCTGCATATTTGTTATTTAAATTTATTTTCATCGGGACAAACATTAATTGCATTTTAGTAATTAAATGTGCTAAAGTCCCAAAACTTATTTAACAAATTGTGAAAATCAATCTGATGTAGGCGTGTCCCTATCCGGATTTCATTCCTGCCAAGGAAATCTTTTATTTATATCGATATATTAAAAAGACTGACCATCAACAGCCCGTAGAGAAATCTAAACTTTACAGATAACAACTTAAATTTGAACCCGCACTCACAATATTTTTTCCGTAAAGACTACTGAGTATACACATCGAATTAACTGAAAATCAGTTAAAAACAGGACTACTTACTTTTCGTTTAAAACAATTGTATTTTTTAGTTTATTTTCAACTGTTGAATATTAATTGACAAAATCCATAAAAACAATAGATTGTTTTCGTTTATTTCAATACTCAATATAATATAACAACTTTTTGTTATGAATTCAAAATTTTAACTTAATATTTTAACTATTACGGAAAGTCCGTTTTTTTGTTTATTTTTTTTTTGTTGAATAACAGACAGAACGTTAAAAAATATATTTCTTTGGTAATTTAACTGTATATTCCATTGAAACAACTTTACCGATTAAACTTTTAAATAACTGTTGATTTTTTATGGAAAAGTTCTTGTGAGTGCGTTTAACAGATTTTGAACTATTTGTTTTTTATCAGTGTAGATTAACTAGAATCTATGTAGTACCCACTTAAACTTAAGTGCTATGGCTAAATATCAACATACATTAAGATTGTGTGTTTATACACACACACACATGTACTTGTATTACGATGTTACACTTAACAAATGGTGTCATCATTTTGCTCTTTAATACTAACTAACTACTTCTAACATACAGACAATGTATGTGCTTATAAGTGTGTGTGTGTTTAAGAAATAATATTGTATGCATGCTTTAGTAGTTGTTGTGTTCATATTACATGATATAAATGATAACAAGATTTAGTACCACTAACACCAGCAATAAGAACAACAATAAATTAAAACTCAGAATTTCAAATAAAAATTTACAAAATATCAATTGATACGAGGGCGGATCAATAATTCCGTGACTTTTTGAATGAAACACAGTTTTTTTTTGCAAAAAAAAATTTATTTTTCAACATAATCTCCTTTTAGCTCAATACACTTAGTTCAACGTTTTTCCAATTTTTGTATCCCTTCCAAAAAAAAGGATTTTTCGAAGTCTATTCAATAGGCATTTGTTTGTTCAATAATTTCATCGTTTTAGCTAAATCTCTTTCCACTGATCCATTTCTTTAGGTTTGGAAATAGGACATAGTCACTGGGAGGTAAGTCCGGAGAATATAGCGGATGAGGTACCAATTCGTAGCAAAATTCATAGAATTTTACCGTTGAGACTGCACACGTGTGCAGAACTTTTTTCTTGGCCATATGAGGTCGTTTTTTTTTTTTAATCCTCGTTAAATCGGTTCAATAAGTTGGCATAATATTCGCCGTTTATTGTTTTTAACTATTGAAGGTAATCGATGTGGATTATCCCGCGTGCATCTAAAAAACTGTTGCCATCACCTCATTGGCCACCATTACGTTTATGGTAAATTGAGAGCAAACGCGGCACCCATCTTGCAGACAGATTTCTTAAACCCAACTGATCATTTAAAATCGAAACCACACTGCACACTTTTACTCTTCGATCGGCCAACACCATATCGTGGATTTTTTCGACATTTTCGGGTGTATTCACCTCAATTGGCCGTCCAGAACTTTCAGCGTCATTTGCACTTGTGCGATCACAACGAAAGTCAGTAAACGACTTTTTTTATCATTGAAATCAATGGTGCAGAGTCCCCATAGTCTTTATCAAGCTTTTCCTTGGTTTGATTGACGGTTTTTTTTTGCAATAAATAATGTTTAATTAGCACTCGAAATTCAATTTTTTCCATTTTTTAAAAAAATCCACGAAGTTGTATGTTTTGAACAGCTGTTAAACGCAAAGTAAATGACGGAACTTGCTCAAAATTTGACAGTAGTCTATTATTTCATATAACTACGAGGGATTTTCGAAAAATCATGGACTTGTTGATCCTCCCTCGTATTCATTTTTCAATTTCATCAAGTCTAAATAGCAACATTTTCAACTTAAATCTCAATTTGAACTAAAAATTTGTTTAAAACTTACTAACAGCTTTGCTATTTTTTTCTACGAACTTTTTTCTATTTGTATATAATTAGAAATTATAAAAATTATGTATAATTATAGTTAGAAACCTAAAATTTTAAATATTTGTGTTCTGGTAAGGGTTTCTTTTTGGGACTTTTAAAGAGAACGATGTTAAATGCATATTAATTTGCCAAAGCAGCTATGAATTTAAAATTTGATATGAACTTAAAATTAGATTTATAAATTCCTTTTCAAGCGTAGAGGTAATTTTTAAAAACTCTAACAGGAACGCGTTTTAAAAAGTGAAAAATATTTCGGCGTAAGCATAGAGCATTACCCGTTGGCCTGGTGTGTGCATGTGCTAAAACTGGGTCTTAGAAAAAGTTTACGAGGAGTAACAAAGCAAGTAATTAATTAATTTCTCTCCCCCCTCCATCACAAACACCTTCAGCCAAAAGAATTTCTGCTAAAATTATAAAATTTAAAATATATTTTTTGAAGTATTTTTTCTTAATTTATTGAACATTTCTTTAGAGTTTTAAAAAATCTTGGTTTAAATGAAATTTAAAAGAAAGGCGTTTCACCTTTAAAGATATAAATATTCCTTTAAGATATAAATATATAAATCTGAAACTTTTCATTACACAAACATCCAAAAATGATAAACAAATATAAAAAAAAAAAAAATCTTTAACTGATAATTTATTTTCCATCCTAATATATTTCGATACATAATTATTACTTAATGTTTATGGTTTTCCGTATTAATAATCTTGTTATAATTATTATTATTTATTACATACTGTCTTATACAGATATGCTAACACTTGACGATATTTTGCCCTTTTCACATTTTATATAAAAACGGACCATTTAAAAAAAAGAGAACATAATGAAATGTTATGAAAAGAAACCATCATGTAATCGCATCATTACAGTCAGTGATTTTAATTGTCATTTTAACACATTGTTGACAATTTATCATCTCCATTGTACTACCATAGTCTGTTACAGATGTTGTTGTTGTTTTTGCTTACGCTAACTTTTATAAAAATTTAACTAAATTACACCGATTGTGTAGGCTTTAAAATCATAGAGCAATGTTAAGAACTTATTAGATGGAACAAACGTGGCGACGATTTGCTAAATTAATGAGCCATTAAATGTAATGTAAACATTTTCTTAATATTCAGGCTGAACTTACAATAACTTATTTGTTGAACTTTAATCTGGTTGTGTGTTGAAGAATTTAATTTGCACGCATTTTACACCGTTTGACAAAAAAAAAACTTCTTAAATAGAGATTGATATTTTATTTATTTTTTTATTAAATCTTCATTTACATAACCGAGCCCTTAGTACCTTATGTGGTTAATTAAATATACTTACTTATTATTTTAGTACTTTAATAATATTAAGATATTACTTGTAAAGGGACAGATGTAGCAAATTTGTTTCCCCTTATTCACAAAAGCTTTTAACCCTTATATTACCGATTTTTTTTTGTGTGCATATATTTATATTTTTATATTATATTTATATTTATATTTACATTTATATATTTACAACTAAAACAATCGAACTAAACAATCGAAAAATGCTTTGAATGATTTTGCTCTGGTCATTAGCTGAACCTACGTGCCAAATGTTGAGATTCTAGGTTTGCTCGTTTAGAAGATACTCCAAATCCCCTTTTTAGGATATAAAGGCTGATTAAAAATTAAGCAAATATCTCGACTATATTAGCCTAATGAATAGGCAAATATATGACCAATAACACCGAAAAAACTTAAAACGGGTTGCAATTAAAAAATTTATTGAATCAATTAATATTTTAATTGATTGTGCACATATCACGGCAATGCTAATATTAATTAAAACTTTTACCGAAAATTAAACGAAAAAATCTATAAATAATTATCTACCAAAAAAATTATGACACTTAAAAAAAGAAGTGTACGAACGACAGGCTTATATGTATATGAGTTTTTAGTAATGCTGTGTCTGTTTGTGTATTTGTGTGTGTGCTTGTTTTGTTTGTAAACTACCCAGCAAAACCACACATTACCAAATCATGGGTAAAGTAATGTATCGCCACAGGGCTTCATGCATTACTTTACACGTTACTTCACTGATGAATTTTACAGGCGATTAGCCTCAAAGTAACTCATTACCTTGTAAGGGGTAAAGTAACTGGTTACTTATATGGTTATATGGTGGGAAAAAGTAATGTGTCTATAAATAGCGTGCTGGCTTATCAGTGCGGGGGTCGTGGGTTCGGTTCCCACCAGAGGCACTGGTCTGTTTTCGCTACAACGCGCCGAAGGCCATAGTAGCTAGTGCTCGGTTAGGGTAATAGTATATAATTTGTAATTATATGATTATTAAGTAATAAAATAAAAAAAAAAAAAAAAAATTATCATATAAAAAATGCATAAAAATTTTTTTTACAGATATTTTTGTTTAATTAAATAAATAACTTTTTTTTATTAAAAAAATAACTTGGTCATGCTGGGTTTCGAACCTGTTGTCTCTGGTATTTAACAATTAGTTAGGCGAGAACTATACCAACTGAGCTATCGATACATACAATATTTTATTGCTTAAAATGTAGATGAGTTGTTGTGCTTCGTGTTTTCGTTCGTGATATCGAAAATATAAACCTTACCATTATGCTTACAAAAAATCACAAAGTATAATTCATGCATTATGTAATTGATGATCGGTAAGTCATTATTTTATGTTTTGAAGTAATGTAAAATGTAATGAGGTCTCATTACAAGCTAATCCATGATTGTTCAATTATCGGTAACACATTACTTCTTGTTGGAAAATAATGATACAGGTAAGTAGTACACATTACAAGGTAATGCATTACTTTTTCGCACCCATTACCAAAGTTTTGCTGGGTACAAATGCAAATTAATGTTTTATGGTATACTTTATTTAAAAAAATATTTTTTATAGATTCCTTTCAACTTGGAATCTTCTATATGAATGAAACACTTTTTACTTTTAATTAATATATAAATATGAATTCTTTATTTAACTTTTTGTTATAGGGTTAGCTGAATATCTTTTAAGAACGATGATCTGAACACTTGCACTTTCCTTTTAGAGCTGTCTTTATAATGCAATTGTTTGCAGTATTTATACTATTGATAATTCTGTAAGAAGAAACAATTATTCTTTGCTATAATACGTTTTTGCGATCGTATTTCTTTTTATAGATATTTTGATTGTTATGTTTTTTATTCCGATCAAGCGTTATCGTTACACAAACATGAGTTCAAGTGAAACGGAAATTAATAAATATTTAATAGCAAATTTATTTATAGATTTATTATCGTATGTTATTTATGGATTTTATTATCGTATGTTAATTCATATTAATTCATGAACTTGCATTTGGTATTTTCTACTAAAACTTTTCTATTTAACATATAGTATATGAAAAAAGAATTAGAGAATTATGTATAAAATAAAATATGTATTTACATATTTAAAAGTCAATTAAACTATTAATTGATTCAATTAAATATTTGTTTAGAAACTAATTCTATTCACATCAAATCGTTTACTATATATTTTAGGTTGAGAATTTGTTATGTGTATTTAATAAAGATATTTAAACAAAAATATAATGTTTCATTGCGCTATCAAATTTTAAATATTTTTTTAAATGTGTAAGGAAATGTTAGTTACACTTAGCCGGGAAATTTTGGATTTAGACATTAGCCATAATTTTATATATTTTTTTTTTTATATTTAGCCTTTTTTCTACAAAATATAATTTTTCAAAGGAAAATTATAAGAAAATTAGATGCACTTTTTCATTTAGTTTAATAAAATTGAAATAATAATAAGTGTCAATATAATATTAAAAAGTTTTGTATGTTTTATGTAATTACGGTACAAAAATAAATTTCTAAGCTTAAAAGGTCGTTAAAAAACAGTTTTTGTAAATACCCAGCCAGAAAAATACGAACGGCAAAGCGTTGGCCCAGTGCTTGTAGCGGTGGTACTAGCATTGGCTGAGCGTTGAATTTCTGGAGATTTAAGTGCTCTGCCAACCCCTAAATGATAGCACCGTTCCTTTTATACAGCGTTGGCAAAGCACTGGGTAAACGAAATTGTCAATGTTACCGAAACACTGGCAAAACATAATAATATGTGATCTAAAAAGAGATTTTTCAAAATAAAATAAAAAAAAAGTTAATTTAAAAATGTTTTGGTCCTGCCGGGACTCGAACCCTGGCCGCCAGATTACCAGCCGAGGGCTATACCGACTGAACTAACGAGACACATAATACTTGATAGCTTAAAACGTAAACAAGTGATAAAAGGTGGCAAACTTTTGGCTAACTCTTGGTTGTGTTAGTTTGCCAGCACTGGCATAACGTTTGTGGGAATTAACTTGCTAACGCTGGAAAAAAGTTGGTCTAAAAAAGATTTTTAACAAGCATAAAAAAGCACAATTTTAATATTTTTTAACAAAAGGTAGTAAATTTTTTGAAATCAATGCTTTAAAAGCACGTTTTACTAACGTTGGCAAATTGTTATAAATCACGACTTTGCCAATGCTTTCATTTTTTGACTGTTGTAAATTTTATAAATGAAATACTGGCAAAGCACATTTTGCCAACGTTGGGAAAGCATTGTATACAAGGGCTTTGCCATTGTTTTAATTTGAATTTCTGCCAATGGTATCAAAAAATAAAGTGCTTTACCAGTGGTTAATTTTTCTGTCCATTGGCAATTTTTGGCTGGGTAAGTATAAATTTTTATTTATTTGTGATAAAAAATATCTTAATATAACAAAGTACATAATTTTTCATCACATGATCTTGGGACTCAATTCTGGGAATTGCACGTGAAAGCAGTGTAGTGAAAATACCACATAAATGAATAATGCATAAATGACTAATAATAATAATAATATTTTATACTCAAACATTTAAAGTCATTGACTGACCTAATTTTGGCTCAAATACTTAATGTCAACGAACGATACATGTTAGGTATGCACATTAGCGTGGGGCGATTTGAACATCTTAAGGGGCGCTTCGCGTTTCTGATTCTTGGGATTGTACTGCGCAAAAAAGTCCACTAGACCATACGTCTACGGTGAAAATTGAGCTTCCACATTTTGACTTTTTAGCCGTATTTTGTGAAAGTAACAATGTGTGGGATGGACATATCTCAGGAAGTAGGAGGAGCTTATCCAAGATTATGGTATCAATCTATTCTTTGGAAGATTCTCTAGCAGATTAATGCATCACTCATATTTGTGGGTGGGGTTTTAAGGGGTTAATTTTTAATTTCAAAATAGGGCTTTTTTTGCCGTATTTTGTGAAAGTAACAATGTGTGGGATGGAAATATCTCAGGAAGTAGGAGGAGTTTATCCAAGATTATGGTATCAATCTCTAGCAGATTAATACACCAATCAAATTTGTGGAGTTTAATGGGTTAATTTTTAATTTCAAAATAGGGCTTTTTTGCCGTAAATTCAAAATGTGGAAGCTTGATTGACGTATGGTCTAGTGGACTTTTTTGCTCAGTACAATCCCAAGAATCAGAAACGCGAAGCGCCCATTAAGATTTTTTTTCTTCCATACAAATCGCCACACCATAATGTACATGTATTTTATACCGTCGTTGGATCGCATTACACTATTAGCGACTGGTCATTATGTATTTTCACTTACCCTCAAACTCGCTTAGTTTTAAGTATTACCATAATTATAAGTATATATTACAAGTTCATGATAATAAATTAGGCAGTGACAAAAGAACAATAAATGAATCAAGATTAACAATTAAGTAAAAACTAAACCACCGCGTTAATCATGTTAAAATTAAATGTTCGGCCATGAACGCCGAACTTAACATGGCGACCGTGACCAAAAGTCGAACGTGATAAAATAAAATCGCACGTGAACAAAAATAAATCGGACAGTGAAAAAATTAAGTGCAAATTAAAACTGAAAATTAAAGTGAAATATTAAAATATAAATATATGAAGTAGCTTTGTACTGAATCAAAAGCCAATACAAACTTATGCAAAAATTTTTTTTTTAACCTAGTGTAAATAAACATTATAAATTTAACATTTTGTACAAAGGAATATTAAACACTTATGTGTAAAAAACTTAAATTAGTCGCTTGCATTTAAATACTTAAACAACTACATAGAAATAATTCTTAATTTAACTAACTTTCTGAATTATATAAAATCTTAAAATCATTAATCCTAAATGGAATTAAAAAAAAAAAAAACCTCTAAACTGCATTATATAAAACCCTAAATAGCTAATGGCATTTTCTTTCCTGGCAAACATGTCCCATTTTTTTGCAATTTTCCCTCAAATTACCTTTTTGTGTTCTTTTCTAAAATAAAGTAAACACTCTGAGAGGGTGCCGTGTTTCTTTCTGAAAATGTTGCCTTATTAAAGGCAAAAAATGCAACATTTTCTGCCTTCAAAAAATTTACAGGGTTGGATGTTGCCCTGTTTTTTGGTTTATCAATCTCATGTGTAAATATTGCAAAGTTCTTGGCGAGAAAACTCTCACCTTGGTAGCAGAGTGGTAGTGTGCTGGCTTTTGACACAGAAGATCCCGAGTTCAAACTGATATTGCTATCACATTTTTTTATATTTTTTTTTTTTTTCAATTTAATTTACGATTTTTTTTAATTTGTTTTTGCTATTTTTTTTAATTTTTTCTTTTATTTAATAATTTTTTTAATCTGAAATTCGCTTACAAACAAAATTATAAAAAAAAATTTAATTGATAAAAATGTATGGAGCTAAATCCAAATTTTTTAAATAATTAAAAAATCAAAAATTATTTATTAAAAAGAACCTTAACAACAACACAGATTTGTTTAAATAAATGTAGTATGTGATGAAATTGTGTTCTATTCTGATTGTAAAAATGCTTCATTTCAATGGGGCGAGGGCAAAATTTTAAAAATGTTGCACATTAAAAAGGCAACACGTTTTTCCAGAAAAGAAAACACCATAAGTGTTAATAAAGTAAAATTGTGACATATTCCCAATTCTTAAAAATGGTAGTAGGAATAGTGTTGCTAATTACCTTCCTATTTCCAAATTAACCAATATTTGCTAAAACGTTTGAGCACATCGTGTTTGATAAACTTTTTTTTCCAGTTTAAAACGACATATATCTGTTTCACAACATGGATTTATGGCTGGGAGATCAACAACAATTGATTTATCGGTTCTTGTTAACTTTTGCATCTCTTGTTTTGAAAAAGGTGTTAAAATTGGCACAATTTACACCGATTTCGCCAAAGCTTTTGACTGAGTCCCACATGAACTTTAATTATTTAAGCTTTCCAAGATTGGCTTCCATTCAAATATGCATAGCTGGTTCCGTCATTATTTGATTGGCAGAATCGCAACAGTATATGTAGATGGAATTTGTTGGGACTATTTTATACCAACGTCAGGTATTCCACAGGGCAGCATCCTTGGTCCTTTATTATTTAATATTTTTATATATGACATTAGCGATTGTTTTAAAAATTAAAAATTTTTAATGTATGCTGATGATCTCAAAATTTTCAAGCCAATTTTTTTTGTAACTGACGTTTTCGACCTTCAGGAAGACTTAAATAATCTAGTTCATTGGTCAAATTGTAATGGTTTATCCTTTAATGTTTCTAGATGTTATAATATGTCTCTTCATAGACGTCGAAATATTGTAATGTATTGTCATCTGTTGATGAAATTTTGGACCATGGTGTAGTTTTTGATGTTAAGTTATCATTCACCAGTCATTTAAATTTTATGGTACCAAAAGCTTATTCGCTTTTAGCATTTATTCGACGTAATTTGGATAAATGTTTTGATCACATAACGAAGAAAGTTGTTTATACTTCGTTTGCTAGAATATTCTTCATTGATTTGGAGTCCTAATGCTGCTCTTCATATTGGTCGTATTGAGAGAATTCAAAGAAAGATTGTCAAGTTTGCCCTACCATGTTTTAACTAACCGAATCATTTAAACATTCCTTCTATTTCTAGCCCTTCTTACGCAGATAAATGTGAGTTTATTTCTTTAAAAACTCTGGAAACTCGTCGTATTATTGCTAATTTAACTTTTTTACATGGTATTATTTGTGGTGTTATTGATTCTCCTGAGCTATTAGAGTTAATTTCAATGTATGTTCCACCAAGAAGTTTTAGAAATATAAGTAAATTTTTTAATATTGATAGTCACAAAACTGAATATGCCTTAAATTAACCACTAAATAGATCTATGAGATTATTTAATATGTATTGTAATAATTTAGACATTAGTGTTTCTCACTCCCGATTTAAAATTTTGTTAAACAATTTATTTTAAATATCTTAATTTGTATATTGTAGTCTGTAAGGATATTGTATCCATAGACTTTAATAACTAAATAAACAATAGCAGTTATCAGCATAGCCGTTATCTATCATATTACAATTAAACATAAATCATACGTCTAGTAGAAACGTATTTTTTTGGTTGAATTTTACTTTTTTGGGCACCCCAAAAAAAAGGATTTTGCTAAATAATTGGATGTTACTGATTTTATAAGGGCAGACTTTTACTAGCATAAAAAAAAAAATCTAAAAAAATTTAAAAATTTCCCATTCTTTAACGATTTTATTGTCTACTAATATTTAATAAATGGTTTTGCTGATTTTAACAGCTTGTTATGTTTTTTTTTTAAATAACTAAAATTTAGCTGAAATATAACTGAATATTTGTAAATTCAACAGATTTTTTTTTTTTGCTATTCTTTTATTACTAATTTTAGCGGTTTTTTCTGCAAGATAATTTTTAACCAATTTTTAGTAGCTTTTTTTTGCTATTTTTACAGGTTTATTTCTATGAGTGTACAACACCAAATAAATAATATAACCATACAATATAGGCACTCAAAAAAGCGAACATTTTTTCAAAAATTTAATTTGGACCATTATTTATAACCGTAAAATAATGAAAAATCGCTCGATTTCTTCGACAAATTTTCGACTACGGCGCTGGGTGTCATAATTACAAATGGCTATAAATCATTATTTTTGATCTTAAAACTTTTTTTATTTTTATTTTTCCAGCCTCCATTGTTTTAAAAAAGTCATTATATATAATCAAAATGTTGTGACATTAAGGTGATGATTAATAAACCATCTGAAAGGAGTAAATTAATTAATATCAATGTCACAGAATTTTTTTGCTTCCTATTATGCAAACATCAATAAAAATAACAGTAAACCAAAATAAATTTTGTTCGGTTTCAGATCATATTATCAAATCCCAAAAAGAAATTGATAATATCCTTTTTGAAACATATGGAGAAAAAACTTTTAGAAAAAAAAAACTTAGAACCAATGGTTGGCACTAATGCATTTTCCTATATACCAATCTATTCATCAGGTATCTCTTTGGCTTCATTAAATTGCCGACTAATTCTTTTTTTTAAGCAAACGATTGACAGAAAATGTAATGCCACTCGTAAATGTATCAATTGCATGGTAGCTGTTTTCTATTAATGAAGAAACAAGCTCGGCGTTTTGAAAACATTGTATTCAAAGTTCTTTTAGTTTTCGCTCTATATTGTTGTTGTTATTTTAACTTATAAAGTACCCAGTAAAATAGTGAAATCCAAATAACTAGTTGCAGGACAACTTATACTGTATTATAACAGGTTCCAATTTCTGTTCTGCAACTGGTTCTTTTTATATGGAGTTTGTCCTATTTGCAGTAGGTTCTTTACCTCCAAACTACAACAGGTTGCTTTAGAACCGGTTCTAGAACCAGTTGCAGAACTGGTTCTGGGACAGTGACACCTTACATTTTCACTCCCAGGAACCTGTTCTAGAACCGGTTCCATGTAACCGGTGGTAAAAGAAGTTGTTCTAGAACAGATTATCTTTATCTGTTCTAAAAAATGTTGCTGGGTAGTAAAGTATGATTTACTTTTTGTCGCTATATTTTAAGAAAATTATACAAAAAGAGTCAAAAAATTTTAAAAAAGTTACCGTAAGAAAAAGTCACTCAATTTTGCACCATTTTTTTGATGTGTTTTAACAATTTTTGTATCAAAATATACTTTAAGTGGGTCTAGAGGTTGCCACATGACATGGATCTTCGTAATCCTAAGAAAATGTGCTATCATTTCAGTACCCTTATTTATATGTTACTAAGCATATCAGGTTTTACGGCCAAGCGGGCCCCAAAGTCCCGGCCTCCTTACCTCCAGATAGAGACAATTTTTTTTTTTAATTACATAGAGGGCCACATTGTTTTATTCTTTTTGCGGTTTCAGAAAAAGTAAACATTTGCCTTTTTATTTTTTTTTAATTTTTTCGAACAAAACATTTAAATCATATTTAATTTAAGTCCTTAGCTCATATTTTCTATCCCTCTTAATTGCTAAAACGAACTTTCAACAAGTTTTCCTTTATTGTTTTTTCTTTAATCATCAACATATGAATTTTTAATGACATCCTTGACAATATTAATAACCACAAGTTGTTGCTGTTAGTCTATTACTTATAATCTCAACACTCAAATAACAAACCCCAAAAAAAGCAAGAACATCGAAATAGAAAATTTGTACAACAATAAAAATTAAATTGCCATTGTCTTATATTTTATTTGATCTGTTTCAATATAGAAAAACACAATACAGAATGAGGACATTTAGAACAAATCATACAGACATACCAGTAGCAATAACATATACCTTTAATCCGAAAAATGGCTTTTTTCTACATCATCAATATAATGTTTATCCCTAAACACACTAACACGCAGACAAACGCATTGAAACATACGCACAAGACATACTAACAACATAGAAATAGTAAGAAAATAAAGGAAGAAATATTTTTCATTATTTCAATTTGTCAATGCTATTATCATTTCCCATACACATTTATGAGATAGACAAAACCTCGTTACTTGAAATGCAAAGGGGAGAAGAAAAAAAAAATAATTTAAACAGTATGAAAAAAAAAAACGTTACAAATACAGCATACATGGTCTGAAAGAAAAATCAATTCACAAAAAGTATACTGCCTACAAGGTGGCGCAAAAATAACCTTCCGATGTTTTTTGGCTGTAATTTAAAAAAAAAATTAAAAACTTTGATTCTTCTTGTGGATTATTTTTAATTGGTATTTTAATTTTTTTTACATCAAGTCGAGAATATGATGTCATGTAAATGGCCGCCGCCACAGTTGATTGTCATTTGAGCCCTTTTTATGGCATTTTCCATCACTTTGGCCAAAACTTCCGGCGATAGGTCCTCACATTCTTGACGGATATTGTCTTTAAGAGCTGCAAGAGTCTGAGGCTTGTTAACACAAACACGCGACTTCAAAAAGCCCCACAAAAAGAAATCTGGAGCGGTCAAATCAGGCGATCTTGCTGGCCAGTGCAAATCGCCAAAACGGGAGATTAGGCGCCCGGGAAATGCATCCTTCAGCATATCGGTTGTGGCACGTGCAGTGTGTGCCGTTGCACCGTCCTGTTGGAACCACATGTTTTCCAATCCCAATTCATCAAGTTTCGGCAAAAAGAACTCGTTGATCATTGCTCTGTAGCGCTCACCATTCACAGTAACCGTTTGGCCCGCGACGTCTTCGAAGAAAAAAGGTCCGATGACTCCTCCAGCGAAAACAGCACACCATACAGTGACTTTGAGCTGGTGTAATGGCTCTTCGTGGGTTACACGCGGATTTTCAGTGCCCACGAAGCGTAAATTTTGCTTATTTACGTAACCGCTAAGATGGAAATGGGCCTCATCACTCATGATTATTTTTGATGAAAAATCATCTTCCTCTTGGTGGTGATTAAGGATGGCTTGAGCGTATGTTACACGCGGTTGGCGGTCAGCAGCTAACAGCTGATGCACCGTCTGTTTGTCTTCAAATCTTGTACCAAAATTCGCTGTAAAGACCGTCGACTGATACCCATTTGCGTGGCACATCGTCCGTTCGATGTCGACGGCGCTTCCATGACATCCTCGGCTACAGCAGTAATATTCTCTGCAGAACGGCTACTCCGGGGTCTGCCACGCCTGGCAGCATCTCGTGTTGTGCCAGTCTCTTCGAGGCGAGCGGCTAAACGTCGCATTGTTTCACCAGTAGACGTTGGACGGCCAGGAAATCTGCGACGAAATTCACGTTGTACCAAAGTCACCGACCGATTATTGGTCAAATAAATAGTCACCAATATTCCGCGTTCTGGAGCAGTGTAGCGTAACATTGTTTATTAACGTGTATTTCGCATGTGTTTACTACACAAATGTCAAAACAGAACTGACATTAGTGGCCAATCGCAAAATTTATAGCATTTTCTGATAGGAGGATTACTTTTGCGCCACCTTGTACATTAATTTTGAAAAAAATGTCGAAAACAAATGGCATTAACAGACTTTGCAAATTTTTCCGATTTTCAAAAAACACGTCTTTTCATTAAAATACTTTTTTCAAAAATATAAAAAGTAAATAAAAAAATACTAAAATAATTTTTGTAACACATCACGAGAATTAAAAAATATGAAGGCATCCCTCAATCAACTTAGTGTGTGGACCGATTTAATTTTGGATGTTTTGGAGGAAAGTCAGTTTGATTGAAAAAAAAGGTTTTTAAAACATGTTTTTTGCGAAAGGAATTAACTTAACTTGGGATTTTTTTTTATTTGATCACATCATTGAAATTGGAGCATCGTTTATCCATGTTTCCGGTCAAAAATATCACATAAAATTAACAAATATTTTCAAATAAATAAAATTAAAAAAAAAGAACAAAATTTTGTAAACATGAAGAAAAAAAATGGAAATGTTTTCTCTTTATGAATCCTAATACTTGCCAAGAATTGTTATTCCTCAAAATCAGCTCATGTGCAAAATCTGTTTTTATTTTTTTTTTGTCGGGATTATTTCGGGCTTCGGTCAACAATAGTTAATATTGTTTACTGCTTTATTACGTTGAAAATTTTACTTAGCTAAGAACTAAAATTATTTTCAGTTGGTTAATTTAAACAAAATTCAATTATTATAATAAATTTTATTTTATGTGATTATTTTGAACTCCGGTTAACATGGGTTAACGATGCGCCAAGTATTTAGTATTGAGGAATTAAGTAATTTTGATCTTACAAAACAATTTGTAATATACAAAAATATATTTTTTTCATCAAAAATACTGACTTTCCTCCAAATCCTCCTGAATTAAATCTGTCCACACCCTAAGGGGATATTGGGATTCTTTCAGTATAATTTTCTTAAAATCCCCATGATGTGTGTAAAGAAAGCTTTCATAATTATTTAAAATTTTTTAAAATTATTTATTCGCAATTGGAGCTTTTAAAGTAATACAACATTTTAGAATTTTTTTTGGCCTTGTGTAATAAAGCGTTAACAATATTATAAAAAGCGCATTTTTTTCCTGAATAATAGGGGTTAAATATAATTCCAACAAAAATGTGTCTTATGTTTTTTAAATTTAAAACAAAAATTATTTTTATGATATATGTTTGTTTTTGAAAATCGGGAACATTTTCAAAATTTTTAAAAAAAAAATTGGAAAAAATAGAGGATTTTGTTTATGAATCTTAAGGCTTTTCCCCTTCAAAATTAGTTTTGTTCAGCATCAGCCTAGTGTATATCCAAAAATATTTTAAAATGCATTATTAAACATTTTTGAAGTGTATTCCCAGGAAAAAAAAACACATTACTAAAACAAGGCATTGCCATATAATCGCTTACGTTTCTGATTGCCAAATTTCTGAACTGCATTACCAAACACATTGCAATGAGTCAGTAAAAAAAGGAAACAGGTGTGTAAATAATTCTTAAAGTAAGAAAGCGAACACATGATGGTTTTTTAAATATAATTAGTTCTTTTACGAACTAACAAACTATTTGTAACTTATATTGTGATAATTTTAGTTCAATTTGTAACCAATTACCATTTTGTTATAAAAACTCTTATTAGAACTAGTTACCCAATAAGAAATGAGATATTATTATAATTAAAAAAATGCTCATCAATATTTTAGCCAAAAATACTTAGTTTTGTAATAAAAGAAGTACTTCTTAAAAAAAATACTTACAATTTTAATAAAAGAACTCCTTCTTTTTTTAACAAACGAAGTAGTTCTGAAAAAAATAAGTTAACTGGTTCTTGTAAAGAAAAATATAATCAAATCTAAAGAATCAATTCTATTCAGTCTCACGCCCTGTTAAAAGAATCAGGTTGGTAATCAGGTTGGGAAGGCATTCTAGCCAAAATTCCTAATTACAAAACCGATTACCTTTTTGAAATTTTTTTTGCTGGGTTCTTTAAAATATGTCAAAAAAAAAAAAAAAAAAAATGCCAAAAAAGGGGCTGTAAATGTGAATGAGAAAACTTTAAAAAAGACCATTTTCAGGACACATGTGAAAGTTTTGAGTTAAAAAATTGTTCACTACAAAATGGCTTGAGATATTTAAAACATATTTTTTCTTTATCTCGTGGTCTATATTACAAGAATTCCAAAACCGGTTGATTCGGTTCACATTTGTAAAAGTTATACGCCCATACAGCTTTTTTATACTCATGATGGTGTACTTTTGTAACGTAGTATGACAGCTTGGTTTAAAACAGCGTGACTATGGAAACAATTTTCCCACATGCTACGTCATTTACGTCTTGTAAACACTATTTCCCGATTGGACTAGTAGTTTAGAAGATCTATAATTATTAAAATTTGTTGTGTTTGGAACCACTGTGGGCCGGTCCTTCGGGTCACCTGGGACCGGTTTCTTTCCGCTTGGGATAGTCATGGGTACGAGCGTCTTCATTTATTTTTTATATAAATATATTAATAACATGCGTTTATATTTCGTAATTTTTCAAATTTTTAAGCAAAATGTCCAAAAATATAAAAATATCGCTGACTTAACCGATTTATTAAAATTAGAAAATAAACGATTTTTTAAAGTCGACCATGAAATTATATAAAAATAATTTTAGAAATCTTAATTTTTTTAATCCGCTGTGGACTAATTTGAAGAACAAATTCTAATTCTACCCTCTCTTTATCTAGCAAGCAACAATCAGGAATTCGTAGGCGTATGAGTGTTATGTATTAATATTAATATAACTCATACGTACAGTAGGATCTGTTCATGAGTTTTTTCATATTAAAGTGGCAAAAAAATGCGATTTTTACCAAAACCCATTTTCGGTTTGTTGTAAAAACCCAATTTTTAAATACCGGTTTCGAATATAGTTTTACATAAAAGCCAAATTTTATTTTTTTATTTAGCGTATGGATTACAATAAAAACGAAAGATATTTATAGAAAAGGTATGGCGATTTATAATAAAAGCTTTGTTTTACCAGGTCTCTCAGTCTAACCGGCTAGACCGAAATCCAGGTACTAAGACCGGGAAGAACGAAACCCTGGCAGTGGGGGGCTCAACTTTAAGGGCATTTTGAACATAAACAAGCTTCTTTCGTATAACTTGCTCTATTCTTTAAGTGAAAGGAATCGCGTTATTTGCATATTCCTAATCGTTGATTGTTATTATGTAAACAAATAATTCCATATCTTTATTATTTTGCCTATTAATGTGATCAATGCCAATGTTTTGGATTACCTCTGTAAAAGGCTAAGGGCAGAATTTAATTAATGCAAAATATCTTCATGAATATTATGGTTCCAAATGGATTCCGGCACTCCAATTTAAGGGAAATCCTGCAAAAATGATTTTGATTGACGCCATATCAATAAATGTTGAGTTAAAAACTTTATGGTTTTGCTATCTTGATTATAGTTCGTTTAGTTTTTATGCATTAAATAACTACTTAGTTGTTCAAAACGTTTGGAAATTTTGGAAGGTACAATTTCATTATTTATTACAATATTTATTAATAGACATAATCTAATGATTTTAAAGATATTGAAAAAATTTGATTTTTTTTTAATTTCTAATTTAAACGAATATAGTTTTTGAGAGGATCAAGATATTGCATTAATTTTTTATTATTTACTCAAGAATTTATAATATTTAATATAATACTAATATTTGAAAAAAGAAATTGGTCCCTGGACCTAAATGGGACCTAATTAGGAATTTCACATCTTCAAATGGTAACATCTCGGGAACTGTTAAAGATAACTCACACATGTTAGTGTTAGCCTCTACTTGCAGATTACAAATGTGTTATTTGTTTGAAAATCGGATGAGAAACAAAAAATTGTGCACACTATAAATTTTGTATGCGAAAATTGCCCTACTTTGGGGAGCATAGCTGCCGCCCCGGGGGGTCTGGGAGATTACACATTAAAACTTAAACTCGATATTACGCCACTTATACATGTCCCAAATGTTATTGCAATCGGACCGCTGATTAAAAAATCGCCGAATTATTTACACAAATTTTGTGATATATCCCACTGTGTAGGATTAGGGAAAAAGTAGTTATGATGCTGAGTCGGCTGATTTATGACTTAGTGTTTCCACATTGGCTTCCTTTGGAATAAACACAAAAATCCTTTTGCATATTTAAATAAAACAGTACGATCTTATATTGATTGCACACCATTTTATTTTGCAAAGATCTTGAACCACATATTCCAATGAAACGACTACACCCATTCAGTTGGAAGGATAACAAAATCTGTCGTTTGCAACATCAGGAGTAGTTTCTGTTTGTCCGAACTTCACAGCAAAATCATCAACTTTGTAAGAATACAAATTATCCCAACATATGAGCTTTATGCACTGAAAATAGAAAAAGAATCAACTGCATAATTTTTGATAAATTTGGTTTATAAAATTGTTGCCTTTTGCACTACACCAATATTACACAGTACAGCATTTTCAACACATGATTTTGGGACTCAATTCTGGGAATTGTAAGCGAAAAAATAAGGTGAAAATGGGAATTTTTACGATTTTTAAGTCACCGGATGCACTTCTTTCGGGTAGGATTGTTCCGCATTTTTTTCTCCTATTCTATATCTACAACTTTGCTTCAGACACAAAAGAGATATTACGTACGGTATACCGAGATATAACCGTGTTAAAATATAGAAAAAGTGCTAAAACTCAGCATTGAGCCAAAAAATTCGTATGTCCATTAAATTATTACTGTAGCCAACTTGACAAAACGAATGATGCAGAAGTTCGTATTTTTTTGGCTACTTTTACGTGCAATTCTCAGAATTGAGTCCCATATAAACAATAATATTTTTTATTATAAAAGTCTACTTTTTTGAGAACCTCTCTGTTTCTAAAAGGTCCGCCAAATAACTTTTTTTTTGAACTCCTGAACCAATTGGACTTTGTATGGCGTCATACCAAGGTCTTTATGCAAAATTCGTCTCAATGATGTCTCCGAAATGTTCAATTATTGAGAACGACGGTGAATTGATGTTGATGGCGCTTCACCCACACTTTCTGCCACAGCAGCAATATTCTCGTGTGTACGCACTGTTTTTGGCTTTTCACGCTTTGGTTTATCGATGAGGATGCCAGTTTCTTTCACTTTTTTCACAAGATAACGAACATACGGACCATATTCGTTCAGCGGAAGGATACAACTAATTATCTGTCAAATCAGACATGAGCTAAGTGTTACCATTCACGAAATAAGCACTAGTTGAAAAAAAAACGTTAGATGGTGGACCCTTTATATATTTTTTCTTTCTTCTTTTTTTTAATTTCCTCCAATTTAGATTCAATAATGTCAAGAAAATAAAGCAATACATTTTTATCCCTCAGCTTAACTTATGTGACATGTTTCTTTTTTTCATTAATACACGAGTGGTAGTATAGGTTGTATGTATGGTTTTCGTTCTTTGTGTGCATTTTCGGTTAACATTAATGAGGATCCATAATGTTCATGTTCCTGTTGTTGTGGTGGTATTCGAAATGTGTATGTAAGTGACTTGATATTTGTTAGATTTCCGGTTTGATTACTTTAAATATTGCTTAGGCAAGCAAATGTTTTAAAATTTATAGTTAAGCTGGCAAGGGAAAAAAAGAAGTAAACATAAATCCGAAAAATATAAAAAAAATGGATGTTTGATTAATGATGTCGGTTGGTTATTTGGTTTTAAATGTTGGTAGGTTTTTTTTGATACTCTTATGTTGCTTAATAAGATATCAAACACTTGCACACAGACGACAGCCGTGCTTATATTTTTTTAAATACACCATCGGTTACACCCACCTAATCTTCACCCAAAACCTGTATTTGTTTTTTAATTTTTCATTCGTTTTTGTTAAGAATTTTGTTTTTGTTCTGCAAGAGGATTTACTTTTATTACGAACATAGGAAACAGGGACCAGTTTTTGTTTTTTTTTTTATTATATGCATTTTTTTTTTTTTTTTTTGCTCAAAAGAACCAACTACCAAAAAAAGGTCTGTTTTGTAATTTAAACCCCAAAAAGTTAGGTCGTTAGTGTTTTTATAAAACTTGTGTGTAAGAATGTGAAAATATAAAATGAAAACTTTATAAATATTTGATTGGCTTCATAGATTAAATTAGTGTGAAATGAAGAGACGAATTGAAAAACTTTTTTTTTATTTTTTTTATTATTTTTTAATTTTCGCATTTTTTTTTTTTTATATGGTTTTGGCGCCGATTATTGCGCTTGAAGGATGCTTTTTGCACGGACGAACATTTTGGTAATGATTATATCATTTTGGGAAGTACTGGTTGCCAGCACTTGTACCACCAGTTAAAGTGTTTTGCCAGCGGTGCGCAATAGTAAAAAGTGGTCAAAACTATTAATTGTTTTTTTTTTGGAAATTTTGATGCCAAACGAAAATCTATATTCCAAAGAATGCTATATTAAATTTTACACACAGAGAAATAAAGTGCCAACCGAATTTAAAAGTACATATTAATGGTAACAACTTATAAATTCAGTTAGTACATTAGATTTCTGAATATTTTGGGTGTTGTAAATAAAATTTTGTTGAATTAACTGATATTTATTGTGAAAACTAATGGTAAGTTGTGCAAACCGTCTGTAATTCGTAATAAAAGAATTTGAGTCGTAGTTGCTGAATTTCAGTTGTCAAATACCTAAACTTTTCTCTGTGTGTATGATATATCAAAAATGTAACAATTCTAATATTGATTTCAAACCATGAAAACAAAGTATGATATGGCAATCCTTTTGATTTTAGATTTTTGTAAAATTATTTCTATACCCAGTAAAAAAAATCGTGTTTTAGAAGCAGGATAAAACAAATGCGGTGAAGTCAGTTCTTAATATTATGTCAAAAAAATAATTAGTCGTTTCACTGTTCCTGAAGAGCTAACACGAGGTGCGGTAAAAAAAAAATAATTAAAAATTATGTCTAAAATTAATGTCTGCAGAATTTTTTGTAAAATAAATTATATATTATTCATATTATTACTTTTAATCGTAATAATGTAGACATGAAAAATGATTTTACTGAAAGCCATGAAATCACAGAATTTTGTAAGCGCTTATTTTGCCCAAAAGTAATGCTTCCAATTGTGAATTCGCCATATAAAAATCATGGCATATGTAAGCAGGTTTGTAAGGGATTCTTTTGGGCTTCCTGCCTTACAGACCTGCTTGCTGGTAAGCAGCGTTTTTTACTGGATATCAAAATTAGTTTTAGTAACTGTTTTTAGTAATATAATGCCGCTTAGAAGAATTTCGACTACGTATTTCTATGATTTATTTAATCCTAGATTTTGTCTTTTTAAGAAATAAAAAATGTAAATCTTTCAAATTTCGATAAGTTAGAGAAAATTGGTGCGAGTTATTTCATAATACGTAACGTCATTAGTGAGTGCTATATATTTGAGCTGTCTTTTTTGCCACTTTCTTTCTTGCCACTTAACTTTGCAAATCAATTATTGGTAGAAGTAATACAAAGCTATAAAAATATACATGGAATACACTATAACCATTCCGTAGTTTGGGCAAAACATTTCTTCGCATCATTAGATATTAATCATAAAAATCGGTCCATGTATTAAGACTATATATAGTGGGAAGCACCTCTGAGTACATGTAGGTACTTTTTAACAGCATCAGGCGTTGCAGCTTTATTAACTGGAAAAGTGTCGATTTTGATCAAATTGCTTTCCTGGAAATATGTTTTTCATAATACTTCTAACGACAAACTACTCTTACCCTTTTTCAGTTTTTTACTTTGGTACTTTTTTAAGCATTTTATTACAAGTTTGACGCTTTTTAATTATATAAAATATAGATAAATATTTAGAATACACTTTACTCCTAAAGATACCGTAAAGGTATTTTCTAAAACTGATTGTTAAAATTTCGTAATTATACATTAATGCTTTCTAAATAAAAATATATATAAAAATTTTAAATATGGGACTTGAATTATTATTTTGTACAATTTTAAAGACAGCTTATAACGGGTTTTTTCATACGGACTTGACAACTTTTTTTAAAAATAAAACGCAAACCATTTGAGATATTTCCTAAAATTTTATTATCGACTTGAAATACAATCAAAACATTTATGAATGGATCTCGAGTTCGTTAATATGGCCACCGCGGGCACGTCGGCAGTGGTCGATTCGTTCGACCCAATTTTCGATGACTCGGTCACACATTTCTGCCGTAACGGCTGCTATTTGGCCTTCAATGTTGGCTCTGAGTTCTTCCAACGTCGTCGGCTTGTTGGCATAGACCAATGATTTCGAGTAGCCCCAAAAAAAAAAGTCTAGAGGCGTTAAATCGCACGAACGAGGCGGCCAATTGACTGGTCCATTTCTTGAGATAACACGCTCACCAAACTTACTCTTCAATAAATCGATTGCAACGTGTGCTGTGTAGCTTGTGGCACCGTTCTGTTGAAACCACATGTCGTCCAATTACATGTTTTCCAATTCGGGCTAAAAATAATCGGTAATCATGGCGCGATAACGATCGCCATTCACAGTAACGTCACGATCGTTATTGTCGACGAAAAAATATGGCCAAATGACGCCGCCTGTAAGGCAAACCGCACCAAACAGTTATTTTTTGTGGATGAAGTGGTGATTCATGAAGCACATGTGAATTTTCACCAAACCAATAACGCATATTTGGCTAATAAGTTCGCCAACTCTACATCAGGTGGCGAGCAACAACTGTTCTAAGATTTATCATCTCGCGCAATTACAGTGTTGCCATATCTGAAGCCCTTCATATTTCCCCACCTTTCATCTCTATACTATCCCTTTCCAAAGAAAGCAACACACTAAAAATATAGGAAGTATTTCCTGAGTGTTGCCTCTCTTTAAAAAAAAAAAAAAAAAAAAAAAATTGACGATTAATCTTCGTCACTGAAGATTATTTTGCAATGAAATTCGCTCTTAAAGTTGCTGTCACTGACTTCGCATTTTGTTAGTACATTTTTATAATTTGCATACGTTGTTCGTTCGTGTACTTTACCATGATGAAAATGTTGAGTTTACTGAAAAAAAGAAAAGTACCAGTTAGATGATCAGTGAAATAGTACGTTCACAAAATAAATTTAAAGTTGTCAAGTAACTATTGGCAAACCCTTTACTTGAAATGCAATTTAAATAAAGGTGATATACTAATTTCAAAGTTTTATAAAAAGTAAAGTTCCAAGTTTATAGCGTAACCCTAAAATAAATTTAAACTGGTCGGAAGCATGACCTAGACTGCTTTAAAAAAGCAATATTTACTAATTTTTTTGATAGCTTATTTTTCAAATGTATTTTCTTCCCATAGTACACAACTTTTTAAAGTTTGTTCACTAATTAAAAAGAAAAAAGGTTAAATATGTCTCTTACCGCAAAAGAAATTCCTAAGATATGTGTACACAACTTTTAAAATGGTTAAAAACGCTATTTTTCCCGTTATTAAGCACGGCTTTCGCAAACATGTGACATGATGAGAAATTTAGAAAACAGTGAGACAAAATCTTTTAAAATATGTATCGCGAATCAAACCATCTCAACTTTTTCTCATTTTGTGACTGTGTGTAATCCTTTCTAATGGGAAAATCTAACGATAAGCTCAAAATTGTGACTTAGTTTTGTTTAGGATTGTAAAAATAAATGTGACAGTTCTATAACAGAAAACTGGCAACAATACAAAAAAGCTCGTTTGTTTTTCGTACTCAGCGCGGGAATTTCACCCTGAAACGACAATTATATTTTTTTATTTTTTTAAATAACAAAAAACAACTGTAAAAAATGAATATAAAATCATAAAACAGTCATTTGATGTGGGTTGTTTTTTTAAATGAACGACAAGGTTAGAAAAAATTTAATTTGTTCTACAAATGACTGACATTTACCTTAAAAATAAAGAAACTGTATTACAATCCAAACAGCTACATATTTTTAAAGCAGAAGTTCCCTGAGTGTACTACTGATGGCATTCTGTTGTTCTTCCCTTAATTCCTTCTTTAAAGTAGTGAATAATGCTTACAATGAGCTGTGAAGAATGCATAGCATGAAGCATTAATGTTGTCCACAAACAAAAAAAGCGCTTTTTATTGCATTCGAAGGATGATTTTATTAATCCTTAGAGTACATGAAAGAAGCGCTTTTCAGCTGTTTAAAAGAGACATACCAAGTGGGAGATCATGATCATAATCTTACCATCCTTAATTGTTTTGGAAGCGCTCGGTAATTACATAATGCCTTCCAGAACTGCTTCTGAGTAAGTACTATTTTTTGCTGGGGGGTCGTAGAGTAACGATTACCACCTAGTGATGGTTTATTACCTCTTGCATTATTTTGAAATTCAAAATAAGTAGTTACTGATAATGTTTTATATAAGTACTTTATATATAGTTGCAAAATAATATGATACTGTTAATTTCTTACAAAATTAAGGATTTAGATTTTTTATTTTAATAATATAATTATTAATTTGATTTGAAAATTTTTAAAAATCTAATTTTCTGAGGTAAAGTTTTTTTTAAAAAATTAAAGGTTTTTTTTTAGAAATGCTACCTTTACTGTAATCATTTATGGGCGTTGTGGTGTAGTGTTTGGCGTGTTGGACTGTTACACAAAAGGTCCCGGGTTCGATTCCCGGTGACAGCAACATAAATTTAGAAAAATAATATCTATCAGTTTTATATCACTTATATTTATCGCTGCGCCCACCTTCGGTGTTCCCAGAGCACTTAACCACACCGAAGTAAAATAATGAATCAGCGCTAAGAAACAAAAAGCTTCAGTAAATTCGCCAACTCTACATCAGGTGACGAGCAACAACTGTTCTAAGACTTATCATCTCGCGCAATTACAGTGTTGCCATGTTTGAAGCCCTTCATTTTTCACCACCTTTCATCTCTGCACTATCCCCTTTCCAAAGAAAGCAACACATTAATTAATAGGAAGAATTTCCTGAGTGTTGCTTCTCTTTAAAAAAAAAAAATAAAAAAGTCAGGTAACCCTTTATTCTCACTTTTTTTAAGCGAAAGTGTAATGATTACCCATGGATTTTTGGATTTCGCGAACAAAAGTAATTAACTGAGTAAATAGCCTGGTAACTAGTGACCATTTTTGCAATGCTGGTACGCTTAATTACTTGGTAATGTCTGTTTTTTGCTGGGTCTTTTATCTTTAAAATCGCAAAAATTATTGCGTTTTTAGTTTTAAATCAAAATAAAAATATTAAAATTACAGTTTTTGTTTGGATTATGATTAAATATGCTTGGCAATGCATATTTAATTTAATTTAGAGGTTGTCTGAGCTTTTTCCGATATTCTAAGCAGTTCGGTTTTTATGCGACTTTTACCGAAGAGCCCTTTTCCCCTATATTTCAAATAAATCAAATGTGGCATCTCTGGGTTCATTATATAGGAAATATGGGTACCAAAACTGTTCTAGTTTTAGTAAATTAAAGACATGTTTTCAGACAAAAACCAATGAATTTTTAACCCAAATTTTTAACTCTTAAACGTGAAATTTAATACCAATAAAATAAGTCTCTTTTTTTTGTTTGCTCCTTTACAACATATCCGAAAGTCATTAAAATTTGCGAGTTCGGGTATACCTGCCTTGTTAGTCATTGAACGAAATAGTGTCAACAACAATGCTTTATTTTGCTTGGAAAATTTCGAATTTTGTGCCAACAAAGCATCATTTGAGGGAAGTTTTTCAATTTGAACAAAAGTGCAGCTGAAGCACAACGATTTCTCTCCGAAGCTTATCCTGAATAAGTTTCATCGATTTCAATGTGGTTTGTGAGGTTCAAAAGTGGTGATTTTGACACAGAATACAGTCACGAAAAAAAGTTTCATCATATTGATGAAATTGTTTTATAAATCGTTTGTCATCAATAATTCAGCATATTTACGAAGTTTTCATAAATATGATGAAGAGTTTTATAAAAATGTATGACAAATGTTTCTTAGACCTTCATCATGTCATAGAAAAGTTTCATAAACTTTGTGAAAATAAATGTTTCCTTTTTAGGGAAAATAAATTAATATTTTTATTTTTAATTTGAAGTATAGAAAATATTATTCGCAACTCAGTTTTTTTAAAAACTCAAAATCTACATATATTACATAGCTTTGAAATCGGACTAATGGATTTTCTGATATTATGCCTTGATTTTTGCGAAAAATAAATTTTTTTTCATCCATTCTAACAATTTATTAAAAATTACCCGATTTTTTTTTTGCACTAGCAAAGCAGACAATGTACTTTTATTTTGAGCATAATTATGTCCTTATTGGTTGAAGGATAGCTTGTAAATTTAAATATCTCGTAAAAACACAAAATTTGTTATGCTTTTCAATTATTACACATGATTATTGAAGGAATTTAACTTCTGATTTTCATTAATTAATGTTTATATAGTTATAGAACTATGTCCAATAGTTTAGTGGTGTGAAATTTAAGAAAAATCGTATCACTTAACCCTTCGCGACCTGCGCAAAACGCATGTGACATGTGGGCAAAAAAATAAAATTAATTTCTAAAAATATATTTTGTAAGGCGGTATGAAACAAGATCCCAATGAAATAAGGCCCCAAACCGAAAATGAAATAAGGCCCCAAAAATTTCGATAAAAAAAATTGGGGTGTTATTTAATTTTTTGGGACTTTATTTAAATTTTTTTTTTGGGACTTTATTTCATAATGAAATAAGGCCCCAATATGAGAAATGAAATAAGTCCCCAAATAATATTTTTGGGGTGTTATTTCATTTTCTTAAAAAGCACAATTTTTAAGTAATATAAACAAATAACCGTTATAATTACTGCATGAATTATCAAGTTATTAATGTAAATAGTTATTTGCTATTAGTAAGTGAGATTATACCGTGTAGTAATTTTGAAGTTTCTTTTATGTCGCACGCAGAAAAAAACTTTATTTCGCGAAGCCGCCTGCCGCGTTCTACGGAGGAAAAAAACCTCTAAGACCGGCCGAAGGCCGCCACCCAGAAGAACTAATTTTTCAAATCATATGTCGAATCCGTTGAAATCTTATATTTTTAAGACATCAAGTAATTTGTAAAAACAAGTTTTTCTGTGTGGCGGCCTTCGGCCGCTCTAGGGGGTTTTCCTCCGTAGAACGCGGCAGGCGGCTTCGCGAAATAAAGTTTTTTCTGCGTGCGATTATACGATTTATAAATTTAGTTTTATTTTGTGATATACTACTAAAAAATATTAAAAAAACTGTATATATTATTAATCTTTTTATTTTAAATATTATTAATCTTTTTATTTTAAAAAGGCTGAAAAAAAATCGCGCAATTTATTTTCCAGCCTTTTTATTATGTATTAATTAGGAATAAAGAAATGTTTCAAAGTAATATATAATTTTGTTTTTTTTTTATTGGGACCTTATTTCATTTTCAAAATGGGACTTTACTGCATTACGAAATAAAGCCCCAAAAATTGGGGCGTTATTTCATTTTTGGTTTGGGGTGTTGCTTCATACCGCCATTTTGTAATACATGATCTCTAATTTCAGACATAATTAAGATCAAATGAAATCATATTTTGTGTAGTAAAGCGTGTTTTTTTTAGAATGTCACAACTTGGAGTTGGCATCCGTGCCAACTAACCACCCATTTGACAGCTGATAGTTGCTATTTATTTAGTTTGCTTTGAAATTTCATTATGAATCGACTTACACCAGAGCAACGCGTACAAATTGTTGAAATTTTTAATCAAAATAATTGTTCTATAGTATTCGTCAAACTCCTAGTGCACTTCTTCCATTTTATGGCGTACATAATCGTCCTTTAGAGCGGCTAATTCGAAGAACAATAGATCGTTTTCGGACCACATTTACTGTTACTGATAATGTGCATCCCGTAAGACGCCGAACCGTGCGCAGTGAAGAAGCTGTAGGAAAGTATTCAAGATGATACTAAGCAATCAATTCGTCGCCGTTCTCAGCAACTGGGGTTGTGTTCTTCCACTATATGGACGATTTTACGAAAGGATCTTGGCTTAAAATCTTTCAAGTTTCAACTTGTGCAGAAATTAAAGCCAAACGACCATCGTATGCGCCGAAAATTCAGCGAATGGGCTGAAGCACAAATTGATATTGATTTTGAATTTGCATTCAAAATTTTATTTTCCGGTGATTTATCCCCATTGGATTATTTTCTTTGGGGTTATATTAAGTCACTTGTTCACGTCGATAAACCACAAATAATTGAAAGCGTGGAAATCAAGATTCGAAGAGTTATCAGCGAAATGCTGCTGAAAATTGGTGTTGCAGATTGCGCCTTCTACGCGAAATCATATTTAAACATTCATTTCATAAAATTTTTTTTCCAATAAAGCCCGTTTCATTGATACTAAAAATATATATATTTTTTTTTATTTTATTAATTAATAATCATATAATTACAAATTATATACTATTACCCTAACCGAGCACTAGCTACTATGGCCTTCGGCGCGTTGTAGCGAAAACAGACCAGTGCCTCTGGTGGGAATCGAACCCACGACCCCCGCACTGATAAGCCAGCACGCTACCAACTAGCCTACCGGGGCGCACTATTAAAAATATATTTCCTTGTCTTATTATGCTTTAAACTTGTGTCAATCCATAAAAAAAACACCCGTTATTTGAGTGCAAAAACACAAAATTCTACTTTAACTTTATTTAACAATTCTGGAATAGAGGAAAAGGATTCCATTTTTAGTGAAAATCAAATTGCAATATCTCACGAGCCGCAGATGCGATTAAAAAAATTTAAAAATTTTCAAATATTTCTGCAGCATGACAAAATTAATAAAAATTTGTGTGTCGCAAGACATATTTTTATTAAAACAATTTAACCCTTTCACAATCGACATTTCTTTGGCGAACATATCTTTATTTTGACTTCAGATTCTCGTTAGCGGTCCTTAAATTAAATATAAAAAGGTTTTCATGTACGCCCCCTCCTACCTGCCAACAAATGGGGCCGAAATTTTTTAACCTTCTGTGCCCATTTTTACCACCAAAAACCACATTCGGATATCCAATAAAGCTTCATTAGCTTGAATAAGATCCAGCTCGATTAATCTTGGACGATTTTAAATACAAATTTTTTTATATCCTTAACAAAAAGTCATCAAAGTATAATTATCTTTAGTTTTAGATAAATTTCGTTTTTATAACTCAAGTTTAAAATTTTTATAGCAGAAGTATCAAAAAAATGGAAATTTCGCAGATTTTGACGATTTATTAAGAACATGAAAGAAATGTCTTTTAAAAATCGGCCAGGAGGAACTGATTTGGAATTTAGTCAGTTCCAATTTTCCTCACTGGGCATGGGTTGGTCTTCTTCTTTCTTCTTCATTTCCACTTAACTCCCTGTGGAGCATAGGGCCTCTACAAAATTTCTCCAAGATATTCTGTCATTCGCTAGTAGTTTTAACTCGTTCCAGCTTCTTCCGCTGTGTTCAGTATCTTTGAGCAAGCTTCTTTTCCAGGTGGTCTTTGGCCGACCTCTTCTTCTGTTGCCTTGTGGGTTCCAATCTAGTGCTTGACGGCTTATTTCATCAGGGTTCTTCCTAAGCGTGTGACCGATCCATTTCCATTTTCTTCTCTTTATAATAATGGGAATGGGATCAATTTGGCATTTTCTATACAATTCTTCATTGCTTATGACGTTTGGCCACCAAATTTTTAGTATATAACGCAAGCAACGGTTTGTAAAGGCCTGCAGTTTGCAGTTCAGTGCTACTGTTGTCAGCCAGGTTTCGCAGCTGTAAGCAAAACTGATAGAACGTTTGACTTGAATATATTTATCTTAGTTTTGACAAATATAATATTGGATTTCCAAATGTTCCGCAGCTGAAAGAACGCATGGGTTGGTAGGGAGGTAGAAACCGCGCCAATTTTAACAATAAATAATTGTCACATTGTTATAAAGCCGCGACGAAAGTTTCACGTTGATGTATCTACTGGAAGTATTTTTGGCCACCAACTGCATACAAGTCAGACGAGTGCTCAGTGGGATGTTTAGTTATTTACAATAACTAAACATGGAGTAAAAATATCGTCTTTTTGACCATTTTCTTCCTTCTCGCGTTTATCTTTTTGCTTTTATTGTCGCAATGATTTATTTCATTAGTAAACTTTTTATGTTCACGTGAGAGTTTAACATATTTTGTTCCTTTATTAAATTATTTTGCTGTTAAAAATTGCATGCTTGTATTGGCTTTTGGCAATGTATTAATATCTCTGTAAATCCTGATATTCTTATTTTCATCTTAAAGGACTTAACGCTTGTTCTTTATTTCATTTAAGTTTCGTCTTGTTCGCGTGCTTGCTTTTTTATGTTTGGCATTTAAGTTACATTGTTTTATGTAATGTTTCCTTAAATTTTTATTTTTTTTTTCAGGATAACAAAAGTTTGGTGTTTTAATTATTTTAAAAGAACCTCGCTTCAAATTAGTTCTACCACCAAAAAAATATTGTTTGTTTGTAAGGTGAAAGCTTTAATTAAAAAGTTTGCAAAACGAGATTTTTTTAGACATAATTGCGTTAAGGAAGTACTCATTGTGTAAAACATTACATTTGATATTATTTACACTTATTCCTGATATTTGCTGCAAGAAATAATATTAAAAACTTAAATTTTTTTAATATTAAAGATTTAGAAATTTTAATTTTAGAATTTTTAAATTTTTTTATATCCGAAATTGGATATGAAAACATGCACAACTTAATTTTTTTTTAAATGAGTGTTTATTTCATAATGAAAAAACTGCCAAAAAATATGAAATAAGCTCCAATGAAATTTGATAGAAGAAATTAAGTATAGCCCAAAATAATTATATTTTCTAAAAGTATATTTTAATATAAACTTCACTCATTCTATGAGAAATCGACATAAAATCTGAACTTGGGGCTTTATGTAAGTTTTTAAGTTTTCAGTGGAAGAAAATGCAAAGTAAATTTTGGTATTAAAAATTTGGGGATTTATATTACATTTGATATGAAATTTTCGCTTGTAGTGGAAAGATGAAGAGCTTTAAACACACACACACTAATTGCGCGAGATGATAAGTTTTAGAACAGTTGTTGCTATCGTCCTCACGCACGGGACCCAGAAGATGTTCCTGGTCTCACTATACCTACCATCTGATACGGCGACGGCACCACCAACGCCGAAACTCTAGGGAATTGTAACAACTGTAAGGCAAACAGGTTAAAAATTCTAATAAGATGTGATGCAAACTCTCACCACATAGGTTAGGGCAGCACAAACTGCAACAAGTGAGGGTTACGCATTATTCGAATTTCTAAACTCGAATAACCTCTTTACCCTGAATATTGGTAACACGGCTAAGTTTGTAAACAGATTAAGTGAGGAGGTATTGGATATAACGGTATGCACCGAAAATTTTGTGGATGATATCCAGGAATGGCACGTCTCGAACGAACATTCCTTTTCAGATCATCGGTATATTCTCTTTAGGTTAGCACAGCCTCCACCGGAACCGATAACATACCGGAACAATGCTAAAACGAACTGGACCAAATTTAGGGATTAACTACAGGACCTTCTTAGCACGCTCCACGAACACCTAGGGAGTGAATCGGACATAGGCAGGGAAGAATACGGGCGATCTTATTGAAACGTTTAAGGTCTTTTCTAAAAGTACTTTTTCTAATAAAAGGTAAGGTTTTTAAATAATGTATCTTTTGCAAAATAAATACCTTTTAAAGAAAGTATATCTTTCAAAAAGAACTACAAAATACCGTTCTCAAAAAAGTACACTTTCTTATAAAAAGCGCATTTCTTGCAAAAGTATATTTTTCAATATAAGTACCTCTTTTTAAAAAGTACCCTTTCTAATAAAAAATAAATTTAAAAAAAATGTATCTTTTGCAAAATAAGTACATTTTAAAAAAAGTATGTATTTTATATTAAAGAACCTTTAAAAAAAGTACGCTTTTAAAAAAACTATATCTTTCAAAAAGAAGTACACTTAAAAAATCCATTTTTCAAAATAAGTACCCTTTTTCCAAACAAGTACCGCATTTCAATCAAGGTACCATTTTTCAAAAAACTACGTTGCGAACAAGCACATTTTAAAAAAAGAACTCTTTTCAAACCTTTTTCAAAAAAGTAACCTTTTTTAAAAAGTAACCTTTTTTAAAAATAGTACATTATTAAAAAAAAATATCTTTTTTCAAATTAAGTACGTTTTAAAAAAAGAGCGCTTTTTAAAAAAAATTATCATTCTGAAAATAAGTACCTTTGAAAAAAGGTTTTTCGAAAATAGGTACTTTTTTAAAAAAGATACTTTTTTGAAAAAAACTACTTTTTTGTTAAAACTATTTTGAAAAACATACTTTTCTAGAAAAAGGTATTTTTTTTTTTTGATAAAGATGCTTTATTTTTTATAAAAAGGTAGTTTTGTTTTAAAAAATTTCTTTTTTTGAAAAAAGTTAATTCTTTTAAAAAAGTTACGTTGTGGAAAAATATTATTTAGTCTTTTAAAAAGATATTTTTATTGGAAAAATTTCCTTTTTTTATAAAAGGTACTCTTTTGATAAAAGTTATTTTTTGGAAAAAAATATTTTTTTAAAAAAAGATACTTTGAAAAATCACGAACTTTGTTATAAATACCGGTCAGTTTTTAGACCGGTCTACTCGGTTTTCGGTCTACCCGATTTTCTCGGAATTTTCGGGTTTTCATTTTACCCGGTCTACACGGTCTTTCGGTATAACAGGAATTCGCGAAAACGGTCTCGCCGGTAGGCTCTACGAATCCAAAGCTTTTCTTATAATTTTCCTTATGAAAAGCCGTCAAATTAACAAATTTTTTAGTTGTGTTAAACTTTTATGGCCTAAATATCATCAAAATATCATATTTCGTTGGTAGGAAAACTTAAATCGCATAATAATAATTCGCGCATTATAATTTTTTTTAAGTTTATTTCCATCACTCGTTTATTCAATTTGGTTTTAATTTTTTGTCATATTTAGAAGCACTAATAAATAAAATTGAACCAACAGGCATATTTTCTAATTCGACTTTGATAATAAAATTTTTCAATTACTCGAAATGAAAGTTTGTTACAATAATTGAATTAAAAACCGAATGGATAGTTCATGTGACTGCAAAAATTCGGCTGAAGCAATGAATATGTTTTCTGTGTGAAGGTCCTGTTAAATGACCTAATAGAAAAAGGTTTACATGTACGCCCCCCTCCTACCTTCCAACAAATGGGCCCGAAAATCAAATTTTTGAAACTTCTGAGCCCATTTTTAACACCAAAAAACACATTCGAATATCCAATAATGCTTTATTAGCTTGAAAAAGATCCACCTCGATTAATCTTGGACGATTTTAAATAGACATTTTTTTATATCCTTAACAAAAAGTCATCAAAAGTATAATTGTAATTAGAGTGAGGTAAGTTTCTAAAAATAGAACTGTTGTGTTGTTGGAGTTGTACTTCTGAGATTATGTATGCAAGAACAAAAAACACCGTGTATTGAATAAAACTAGTTTTAATCATAACAAAACTCGACCTGACGATAGCTCTGTGCGCTAAAGCTCTCTGTCTAACGTCTACTGCGAGTGAATGTGGCATTAGAAATCAGTTTATCTCTACCACGGTCAGTGATTTCAAAGAAAATTTCATATAGACGCAATCGAACAAATAAAAACAACAACTACTACATTATTCAAAAAAAACAGGGTCACTGAAAAAGGTTCAATACCAGAAACAGCGCAGTCTGATTCAGAAAAATTGAAAATTTACATGTAGTTATGATTTTTAGAAAATACACTCATTCTTCTCTACCACGCCTTTCACAATTAAATTAAATAAAATTGCATATTAATTATAGTATTAATTGCAATTGTCTGGAAAAGACGTGAAAATTTAAACTCAAATAATTATCTTTAGTTTGAGATAAATTTCGTTTATATAACTCAAGTTTAAAATTTGTATAGCAGAAGTATCAAAAAATGGAAATTTCGCAGATTTTGACGATTTATTAAGAGCATGAAAGAAATGTCTTTTAAAAATCGGCCAGGAGGAATTGATTTGGAATTAAGTCAGTTCCAATTTTCCTCACTTGACATTCGTTGGTAGGGGGTGGGTATGGAGGTAAAAACCACGCCCATTTTAACAATAAATAATTCTCAGATTGTTATAAAGCCGCAACGAAAATGTTACGTTGATGTCTCTACTGGCAGTACTTTTGGCCGCCAACTCCATGCTAGTCAGACCAGTGCTCAGTGGGATGTTTACTTCTTTACAATAACTAAACATGGAGAAAAAATATCGTGTTTTTTCACCATTTTCTTCATTCTCGCATTTATCTTGTTGATTTTTATTGTCGCAATGATTTATTTCATTAGTAAACTTTTTATGTTCACGTGGGAGTTTAACATATTTTGTTGCTTTATTAAATAATTTTGCAAATATTTTGCTGTTAAAAATTGCATGCTTGTATTTGCTGTTGGCAATGTATTAATATCTCTGTAAATCCTGATATACTTATTTTCATCTTAAAGGACTTAACGCTTGTTTTTTAATTCATTTCAGTTTCGTCTTGTTCGCGTGCTTGCTTTTTTATGTTTGGCATTTAAGTTACATTGTTTTATGTGATGTTTCCTTAAATTTTTTTTTTCAGGATAAAAAAAGTTTGGTGTTTTAATTATTTTAAAAGAACCTGTCTTCAAATAAATTCTACCACCAAAAAAATATTGTTTGTTTGTAAGTTGAAAGCTTTAATTAAAAAGTTTGCAAAACGAGTTTTTTTTAGACCTAATTGCTTTAAGGAAGTACTCATTGTGTAAAACATTACATTTGATATTGTTTACACTTCTTCCTGATATTTTCTGCAAGAAATAATATTAAAAATTTAAATTTTTTTTTTAATGTTAAAGATTTAGAAATTTCGATTTAAAAATTGCGTTAATTGTATAATTTTTATATTTAATTTAAGCCCCTGAGCCAGATAAACAGCATAAAGTATAATTTCCGTCTTGTATGTGTTTTTTCTTGCATGTATGGCTAGACGTAATTTCTACTTTGTGACGTCTTTCTGAACCAGGTGTAAAATTTATTATGATTTTTTTAATGACATAATTTTCTCTCCATCAGAATAAAACCGTTCCTTGAAAATAACATGAATGAAAAATTACATGAAATCAAAAAACTTGAAAAGACCGCAATCAAACCAAAATGCAAAGTGAAAAAATGTCCCAACAAATATAAAAGCATTTATATGAAAATGGGGAAAAACCGCAAAATTGGATACGGAAACTGGCACAACTTAATTTTTTTTAAATGAGTGTTTATTTCGCAATGAAAAAACTCCAAAAAAATATGAAATAAGTTCCAATGAAATTTGCCAGAAGAAATTAAGTATAGCCCAAAATAATTATATTTTCTAAAAGAATATTTTAATATTTAAAACTTCTATTTAAACTATTTAAAACTTCACTCATTCTATGAGAAATCGACAAAAAATTTGAACAAAGAAATTTCGATGAATTATTGTGGATAGCAAAAAGAATGCATTAAGAGCTATATAGACATTCTGTTTATAAGGTCTTAAAAGTTGTAACTCGTGGCTTTATATAAGTTTTTAATTTTTCAGTGGAACAAAATTCAAAGTAAATTTTGGTATTAAAAATGTTGGGAATTTATAATATTACATTTGATATGAAATTTGAAGAGCTTCAAACATGGCAACACACTAATTGCGCGAGATGATAAGTTTTAGAACAGTTGTTGCGACCGTGGTCACGCACGGGACCCAAAAGATGTTCCTGGTCGCGCTATACCTACCATCTGATACGGCGACTCCGCCACCAGCGCCGGAACTCCAGGGAATTGTAACAACTGCAATGCAAACAGGTAAGAAAATTCTAATAGGCTGTGATGCGAACTCTCACCACATAGCTAGGGGCAGCACAAACTGCAACAAGCGAGGTGACGCATTTTTCGAATTTCTAAACTCGAATAATCTGTTTACCCTGAGTACTGGTAACACGGCTAGGTTTGTTAACAGATTCAGGGAGGAGGTATTGGATATATCGGTATGCACCGAAAATTTTGTGATTGATATCCAGGAATGGATTCCTTTTCAGATCATCGGTATATTCTCTTTAGGTTAGCACAGCCTCCTTTGTCAGGGAGATAGGACGGCTGTTTCTAGCAAGGGGACGATAGGAGCTGGTTCTGGGGAGTATATATCCTTTCTATCTTTCTTTATATCTATCTTTCAATCTATCTTGCTGTTAATTTCTATTCTTTCTTACTGTTTTTCACTGAAGGGATTCACAATGGACCGTATTGGTCTCCGAGTGGAGATGTGCCCTTGGGCACATAACCCTTCCTAACCTAACCTAACCTAACCAAACCCAGCGCAGCCTCCACCGGAACCGATAATGTACCGGAACAAGGCTAAAATGAACTGGACCAAATTTAGGGATTAACTACTGGACCGTTTTGGCACGCTCCACGAACACCTAGGGAGTGAATCCGACTTAGACAGGACAGTGGTTAGGATAACGGGCGACCTTTTTGGAACGTTTAAGGTCTTTTCAAAAAGTAATCTTTCTAATAAAAAGTAAGTTGTTTAAAAAATGTATCTTTTGCAAAATAAATACATTTTAAAAAAAGTACATATTTTCAATCAAAGCATATTTTTAAAAAAGTACGCTTTTTAAAAAAAGCATATTTTTAAAAAAGTACTCTTTAAAAAAAAAGCATATTTTTAAAAAAGTACGCTTTTAAAAACAGGGTATCTTTCAAAAAGAACTACAAATTACCTTTTTCAAAAAAGTACACTTTTTTATAAAAAGCACATTTCTTGCAGAAGTATCGTTTTCAATATAAGTACCTCTTTTCAAAAAGATCTCTTTCTAATAAAAAGTAAATTTTTAAAAAAAATGTATCTTTTGCAAAATAAGTACATTTTCAAAAAACTACATATTTTCAATAAAAGAAAAAGTACGCATTTTAAAAAAATTATATCTTTCAAAAAGTACCATTTTTTCAAAAAACTACGCTACGAACAAGCACATTTTAAAAATAAAACCCTTTTCAAACAAGAGCCTTTTTCAAAAAAGTAAACTCTTGTTAAAAAATAGTACATTATTTAAAAAAAATATCTTTTTTCAAATTAAGAACATTTAACAAAAAGCGCGCTTCTAAAATAAAGTATCTTTTTAAAAATAAGTACCTTTGAAAAAAGGTTTTTCGAAAAAAGGTACTTTTTTAAAAAAGATACTTTTTTTGGAAAAAACCACTTTTTTTTAAATATTTTTGAAAAACATACTTTTCTAGAAAAAAGTATTTTTTTTTGATACTTTGTTTTTAAAAGGCGCTTTTTTATAAAAAGGTAGTTTTGTTTTAAAAACTTTCTTTTTTGAAAAAAGTTAATTTTTTTAAAAAAAGTTACGTTTTTGAAAAATATTTAGTCTTTTAAAAAGATATATTTATTGGAAAAATTTCCTTTTTTAAAAAAGTGCTTTTTGTAGAAGGTACTTTTTTTAAAAGGTACTGATTTTGATAAAAGCTATTTTTTTTAAGAAGACATTTTTTTTAAAAAAGATACTTTGAAAAACTTTAAAGATTTTTAAAGGGGTACTTTTTAAAAAAAAATCCTCTTTTCGAAAACAAGATAACTTTTGTTTTGAAAAAGATATTTTTTTTTAAAGCTACTTATTGTGAAAAACGATACTTCTGTCTTTAAAAATGGTATGTTGTTATGCAAAAAGAACTTTGTTTTAATCACGAACTTTGTTATAAAAACCGGTAAGTTTTTAGACCGGTTTACTCTGTTTTCGGTCTACCCGATTTTCCCGGGATTTTCGGCTTTTCATTTTAACCGGTCTACACGGTCTTTCGGTATAACAGGGAAATCGCGAAAACGGCCTCAACGGTAGGCTCTACGAATCCAAAGCTTTTCTTATAATTTTCCTTATGAAAAGTCGTCAAATTAAACTTTTCAGTTGGAAAAACTTTTATGGCTTAAATATCATCAAAATATCATATTTTGTTGGTAGGAAAACTTAAAGTTTACTCATGTTTATTTGAAAATCGCATAAGAATATGATTTTCTCACAAATATAAATGCTAAAATGATTTTATATATTTTACATCAAAATCTTCGCGCATAATAATTTTTTTATTTCTATCACTCGTTTATTTAATTGAACCAACAGACACATTTTCTAATTCGACTTTGATAATAAAATTTTTCAATTACTCGAAATGAAAGTTTGTTACAATAATTGAATTTAAAACCGAATAGATAGTTCAAGTGACTGCAAAAATTCAGCTGAAGCAATGGATATGTTTTCTGTGTGAGGGGCCTGTTGAATGACCCTTAATGTCGCTGTGGAGCTACTCGATAGACAACCGACCACATCCTTACTACATGCAACCTACTATCGTATGGCAGTCCACTGAGCAATATAAATAGCTTAACACCGGAAGCAGCATCTTGGTTAAGTTCCTTGGATATTTGAAAATATTAATCGCTATAGCTTTATTATAAATATCTTTATTTTTTATATTATTCTATAAGCTAAGTAAAAATTGGGCTTTTATTTAAAACTGTATTCGGAACTGGTATTTAAAAATAGGGTTTTTATTTTTATAACAAACCGAAAATCGGTTTTAGTAAAATCGCTTTTTTTGCCACTTTCATATGAACAAAATCATGAACAGATCCTACTACGTATGAGTGATATTAATATTAATACATAACACTCATACGCCTACGAATTTCTGATTGTTGCTTGCTTGACAGAGAGAGGGTAGAATTTGAATTTGTTCTTAAAATTAGTCCACAGCGGATTAAAAAAATTAAGATTTATGAAATTATTTTTATATATTCAGGACCAAGCTCTCATGATCGAGTTGAAAAAATCGTTTATATTCTAATTTTATTAAATCGGTAAAGTCAGCGATATTTTCAATATTTTTTTTTGGATATTTTGCTTAAAAATTTTAAAAATTACGTCATATAAACGCATTTTATAATAAATTAAAGATGCTGGTATCCATTACCACCCCATGCGGAAAGGGACTGGTCCCAGCTGAACCGAAATACCGGCCCACAGTGGTTGAAAACAGAATAATGTAATAATAAACGATTTTCTAAACTGCTAGTCCAATTGGGAAATAGTGCTTATAAGACTAGTAAATTGGCGTAGCCTGTGGGAAAATTGACATTTTAAATCACATTAGATGTTTTCTCATTCTCATTCACTTTTACATCCCATTTTTTTGGTATTGTATTTAAATATTTGTTGACATATTTTAAAAGAATACACTTTAAAGCTGATTAATAATGCAATTTAAAATATTGTTGGAAATACACTAGTCTGCTTCTTAAAAAAAAAACAAATTGCGGAATTTTAAAGGGGACCACCTTGGGGTAGATTAAGATTCATAAAAAAAAAATTCTCTAATTTTTTAAAATTTTAAAATTTTTCGAAAAAATAAAATTGGGTATCTACCAGATTTTGAAAATGTTCCTGATTGAGATGGTTTAACCGAAATGTATTCAAGCATTAATATGCATCAGACATGGGCGTTAATCATTACATTTTGTAATTAATTACGAATTCAGTTACAAATTACAAGTAATTGTAATTGAAAAAAACTCAATTACAATTACATGCAATTGTAATTAAGCTGAAGCAAAAATTCAATTACAAAAAAATGTAATTGTAATTCAGAAAATATCAATTACAAATTACATGTAATTGTAATTGAAATAATATCAATTACTAACTACATGCAATTTTAATTGAAAAATATGAATTACAATTACTTGTAAATTAAAAAAACGAATTGGTTTTAAGAAGTAATAATAAGAAAAATGTAATCATTACATAAAAAATAAATTAATTTCGGAAATGTATTCAATTACAATTATTATCAATTACATATAACAGTCGTCAATAATAATGATAATAAAATAAGTGATAATAAAAAAAATAACAATAACGATAACGATAATGAAAATGAAAATAAAAATGAAATGAACAACAATAATAATAATAATATTAATTGTAATACTAATGGCGATCTTATTTATGTATTAAAATAAGGCGTGGTACTATATTTTATAAAAAACTCTGAAATTCAATAAAACCATAACGTATTTTTCAGCTACTTCATGACAGTTGTTTGTGTAGTAATCAGTAGTAGTTGTTTTTAACTGTAATTACATTTGTTTTTTTGTATGAAATAATGCAAGGCAACTATTTTTATTAATGCCTAATTAACGCACACTTTGAATTATTTTTATTGAAATTTAACAATTTGAAACAGCATCATTAACAGATTTTTTTTTTCATAACCAGTTCGCTAACAAAATTTAACTGAGATTGAGTCTGTTGGATATTCTTTCTCTGATATGTTATTTGCTTTCAAACAACTGCAGTAGTAACTGAACTACTATGTGTCACGAAAAAATTGAGAATTATCATAATTTTTATTTTTGGTCTCATATTGAGACCATATTAAACGATGATAAAATTAAAAATTTGATTTTTTATTTAACATTAAATAATTTAGTAATTGTTGGTAAATATATTGTGGTAATTTTCAAATTTTTATTTTTGTTGATTCGTTTAATTTATTTATTTTTTTTTAAATTGATTAATGCAATTAATTCACATATTTCTCATTTTTTCTGTGATATTCTTCAACGTTTATTTAATTTTTTTTTTCTCCTTTGGTACTTATTATTAAAACTTATTTTGTTTTACATTTGAAGCTATTAAGAATTTAACAATATTCTAATGAATTTTAATCAAAATATTGGTAATGTTGTTAGTAATAATACTTTTTTGCCAATTAGATCGGATAGTCATAAAATCAACTTTACCCATTTTAATATTTGCAGCTTTAATCTTTGTCAAAATACGACGAAACTTGATCAGATAAGAAACTTGTTTGTGGAAAGTTATCTTGATGTGATTGGTATTAGTGAAACATGGTTGAAGACACCTATATTGTCTAATGCTGTTAATATTGATGGTTATAATTTATGCCGTAATGATCGACCTTGTTCCGATAGGGCTGGGGGAGTGGCGTTATTTATTTCGAAGAAAATTGATTACAAAGTGGTTTACGTTGGGACTTTATATGGTGTAGGTGAATCTTTATTTATTGAGGTAATTTATAATAATAGAAAAATATTAGTTGGTGTTGTTTACCTTCCTAAGGGGGACATAGAAGATTTTAGAGATTCTGTAGGTGACTTGATTGAGGAATACAGGGATATTGTAATTATGGGTGATATGAACAATAATATGTTTGAACAGCGAACTGCGGAGAAGGTACGCCATGTTTGTGGTACTATGAATTTGTTTCCCATTCATAATTCGCTGCCGACAGACTTTGATGTGAGGACCAGAACAACGTCATTATTAGATTATTTTTTAGTGACTGATCGAGACATGGTTGGGAGATCTGGTCAGTTGCAGTGTCCAGGCATTTCCCATCATTCACTTATTTATATTTCTATTTATGCGTCTCTTATAAGAGTGGATAAAATAGTTGAATATTACGATTACAATTCTGTTGACGTTTCTCTTTTGGAGAGGGTTGCGTTGTCTGCTGACTTTTCAGCCATCTATAACACATCTGATGTTAATGATCAGCTGAGTGTTTTGTATGGCAATTTGGATCTAGCCCATTCGGTGGTACCCTTTATCAGACGTAAAGTTAAACCTCGGAGTGATTCTTGGTTTCAGTCGAGGGATATAATATATGCTACTTCTGTCAGGGATTTAGCATATGCAACATTTAAGAGTACCAGAACTGATGAAGATTGGAGGAAATATTGCAGATTGCGGAATAGGACGAAATCGATAATAAGGAGGGAAAAACGTAAGGCACATTCTAAACTTTTTGGGAATATTGATAGTAGAAATATGTGGAAACTTTTGAAGGATAATGGTGTTGTGGATAGTGAGTCTTTTGGGGATCACAATGACCCTACATCTCTTAATGAGATGTTTGTGTCTAATCAGAGCGATGACGGGGTGCTTTTTGAGTTTGATCGATTTGTGTCGTCCAACGGCGGGTTTTCATTTAGGTGTGTTACAATAAGTGAAATAGTTGAACAGTTTCATAGTATTAAATCTAATGCTACAGGGTGTGATGGATATCAGTTGAAATTTCTAAAATTGATTTTACCATATTATGGTGGGCATATTGTTCACTTGGTTAATACAATTTTGACTACATCTACATTTCTGAATGTATGGAAAATAGCACGTATAAGACCGATAAAGAAGCGTGGTTCGTCCAATGATATGGATAGTTTGAGACCCATTTATGTGTTACCGGTATTGTCGAAGGTTGTGGAGAGGCTAACGAAAGATCAGCTAACGGAATATTTGGATAGTAACAATCTTTTGAGTAGTAGTCAGTTTGGTTTTCGTAAGAACCATAGTACTACATCATTTTTGGTGGGGCTTACAGATACTATAAGAAGCCATGTGGATAATAAACATTTGTGTGTTCTGCTTTCACTTGATCTTACCAAAGCATTTGATAAAATATGTCATAAGTTACTTTTAAAGAAACTTATTGAAGTTTACAACTTTTCAGGGACTGCAGCTGCACAATTTGTTTCTTCTGGTGCAGAATGTTCTGAGGTGTTGCCGGTTATAAGTGGTGTCCGTCAGGGGTCCGTTATTGGTCCTCTACTGTTCACTATGTTCATATATGATTTCTTCAGTATATTGAATGTTGGAAGATATTATATGTTCGGGTATGCGGATGATATACAAATTTTGTTTTGTGGTAAAAGGATAATTTGAGTGTACTACAAACGGTGATAAACTATTCAACTGACCGTATTTCGAATTGGATGATGGATAATTACATATCCATTAATACGATGAAAACAAAGGCAATGTTATTTTCCAACTCAAACCATTGTGCTCAGAATTTATATTTATCTATCAATGATACTGATATTGAGTTTGTACACCATTTATCGATTTTGGGAGTAGTGATAGACTGTAATTTAACATTTGAACATCATATTAGATATCTTACGTCAAGAGTATTTTTCATATTAAGGAGATTATATAATACAAATTTGATTATTCCAGTTTATGTTAGGGAGAGAATTGTCCATAGTACTATAGTGCCACTTTTTTTATACTGTGTGGAGATATATTCTGGCACTTGGGATTATAACATAAATGACATTCGATTGCTCTTTAATAGACTAATAAGATATATATATTCGGTGCGAATCCGTGAACATATTACAGAACATGTTTATCGTTTTCTGGGAACATCGTTTGACGATTTTATAAGTATACGTCTTCTGCTTTATTTTTATCGGGCATTTAGTATAAGATGTCCTTTGTTTGTATCAAACTTTTTTAGATTTACTAGATCAACTACTTATACCATTTACTAGATCAACTTATTATACCATTTAATACTCCTTGGGTAAGTCGGTCTTTTCAAAGGCGTTTGGTTTTGTTATATAATGCACTACCATCATTTTTAAGGCATTTCAACTATACCGATCATGTTTAAAAGGGAAAACTTTTAAATCATTTTCATTAGCAACGTCAATTTTAATATTTTTGATCATTTTATTACAACAAGGTTAATAGAAATGATGTATATTTTTGCGTTCTGTTCTAATTGGGTTAGCAAAAAAGAAGAAAAAACAATTAGTGTGATTTTTATTGAGTAATAAAATAATATTTATAATTATTTTAAAGTAGCTAATTAATTGTTATCAGGGTTTATTTAATTATAATTTTAGTTTAAGATTAAGTAAGTGGAATTATTGTAATTTATTAATTGGCCAAAAAAGGCTTTCAAATTACAAAATGAAGAATAAAAATAAAAAAAAAAAAAAAAAAAAAAATTGTCATCAGTTAATCTTTGTCTCCGGGGTGTTCAAATGATGCCAGCAAAAGATAAAGTCTTTCTAGTGGTGCTGAAGATGTTAAAGGAGTATTTGACCACTGAAACATTTTTGAAATAGTTGGATATTTTTTCAAACATAGTAGTGAAGAATCTATTTCGTGCAAGTAAACCAGAAGTTCAATTTCAATATCAGTATATTCTAAGTATGAACGGGTTGGAAGAACCTCTACAGCAGGCACGTAGCTAGGAATTTATTTTGGGATGTGCTTTTTCGATTTTTTTATTATTATGTATTTTTTTGTAACCCGTGAAACTTATAAAAATATGTACACACTAGGGTTACAACTTTTTACCTATCTGCACGTAACGGACAATAACGTATTAATAATAGAAATCGTTTTTTCAGGTCATTTTGAAACAAAAAACCTCCCGCATAAAGAGCATTTCCTTAAAATGCATTTATTTCAAGTTTTCAACATTAAAGTTGTACTAGTTGTCCAATAATATTACACAACATATTTTAAAAAAGTTGTTACTTATTGTGTTCGTTATTATGCTAATTTTGATGTCTATATCGCGAAACAACGCTTTAATATGTTTTATCAAAATCCGCGATACACGTCAAATTTGAAAACATTTGTGTCTTTTAAGTTGGATATTCATCGTTATTGTATAATTACGTTAAATTTTTAGCTAAATGTTAATTTTTAGTTTAATTAAACAAAAAGAGGATTTTGCGGAAACCTTTTTGAACATAGAAAAAATTACAATAAAAATTTCAATTAAACTTTTGTTTGATTTCAAACTCACTTTCAATTAACTATTTAATTTAAAATGAATTTGGTATAAACAAAATTTAATAATAATAGAAAAAAATGCAAAAATTTAAAAAAATCTAAAAATTTGCGTTATTTTAATTTTGTCGATTGTAGAGATTTATTCGAGTTTTGTGTTTTTTTTTTAATTTCGGCAATTTTTTTAAAATTGCAGCAATTTTGCGGATTGTTTTTTTAAATGTTGGCAATTTTTTTTTTCAAATTTGGCGGTTTATTTAAATGTTCTCGATTTTTTTAAATTCTGGGCGATTTTTTACAATTTTGGTGATTTTTTTTAAATTTTGTAATATTGGCGATTTGATTTTAATTTAAGCAATATTTTTCCTAATTTTGTGCCACTTTTTTTTAAGTTTAGTTAATGTTTGAATAGTATCTACTAAAAATTAGCTTCAAATAAAAAACAACATTCAATTAAATTTTCAATAGATATGGATAAAACTGTAATTGAAAATAATATCAATTAAATAGTTACAAATTATATTAATTGTTACTACAATTTCCTCCATAAGACCGAATTCAATTAAACTTGTAACTGAATCAACAAATATTTAAATTGAAACTTAAATTTAGTTTTTTCTGTGTAGACATATTTAATTTTTGTTTGCATTGTCTCAAGCAGTTTTTTGATTATATTTTAAGGCAAAGGCAAAGGCCTCGAAATCTCTTATGAAATGATTTTATTTATAGCTTTTCTGTCGAAAATGTACTCTAACAATGAAAGCCGCCCGATTGCAGGCGATTTTTTCTGATGAAATTTGAAGATTCGAACAATATAATACTTAACTAACAGGCAATTCCTATATGATCCAAGACACAAATAAATATGTTTGTATTAAATTTTTCAATAGCGAATAGCGAATTGTATTAAGTTTTTAAATTTGTCAAATCATTTTGGGGGTCTCTTTTAATAACATTGTTGCTTCCTAGCGAATTGTATTAAGTTTTTAAATTTGTCAAATCATTTCGGGGGTCTCTAGCTCCCTTGCCCCCCCCCCCCCCCCCCCCTAGCACCGTGCTTGCTCTACAGTATATAAAATAAAAAGAATGTAAATTATTTATTATAACATAACTATCGTATAATATATCACTAAACATACCTGACTGTAAGTTTTAGTCGAAAAGTCCCTTCACTATCTTCGTCACCAAAATCGAAAACTGAAGAAATAATTGAGTTATTTGTTTCAGCAACACTTTTGAAAGAAACTAATTTATAGTTCTTAGAGTACTGAATAAAAATATATTCCATATCTTAAGTTAATGGTTCAAAAATGTAATTAATTACAGATTTGTTCAATTATTTTCCTTTAATTACAATTACAAATTACATGTACTTTGCAATTCAAAATTTTCAATTTCAATTACATGTAATTAGTAATTGCATTTCTTCCAATTACAATTACATGTAATTGTAATTTATTTTTTGATATAACAATTACAATTACAAGTAACTGTAATTTTTTTTAGTCCTTCAGTTCAATTACAATTACTTGTAATTGTAATTGAAAAAAATGCAATTACTAATTACATGTAATTTAATTGTAATTGAAATGTAATTGAAATCGCCCAAGTCTGATTTGCATATAGTCCATCTGAATTTCACACTTCACCTGTTTATGTTTGTTAAGTGCTTTTTTATTTTTCTCACACTCACAACATTAACCCTAAACAAGAGTTCGAAAAATGTCTATTAAAATAAGCAGAATCATAGTGAGGTTTTTAATATATAGCATAACTTTAAGTTAAATAACACAAAATCATATATTTTACAAATTAATAAGGTTATGTCCACCAATTCTACACTAAGAAAAAGTCTGTAATGGCTAAGGGAAATTTTGCCGTTTAAAAAAGTTGAAAAAAAAAATTATTTGAAAATAAAGCATGTTCCTGTATTACCAACTCAACTGGAAATTTTTTATTAAACTACAAACAGTAAACAACATAATGTTCTTAGTGTATATAACTATTTTGAGCCTTGGGGTATTTTTTTGTTAAATTTAGCAAGACATGCCTGCTGAATTGTAGTACAAAGAAATTAGTAGAAAAAATTAGTATACACAACTAAATTTTAGTAAAATTGTTGTAAAATGCAATTTAAAACCGCTTTTCTAAAATCAGCACTAAAAAAATATTAAATTTGAATAAAATTAATGCAATAAAATTAGTAACACAAATTGGCAACCGCTTTTAGTTTTTAGCAAAATTGTTGCAAACTGCAATTTAAAAAGCATTTTGCTAAAATCATCAAAAATTATTTAATTGTAATAATATCAGTACTACGAAATTAGAAGAAACAATTAGTTGGCGCTACTAAATTTTAGTGAAAATTTTGACACTATCACTTTAAATAAGTCTTTATTAAACACAAGTTGTAAAAAAAAAAACAATATAAAAATACACTTAAGATAGTGTAAAAACATCAAATTGCTGAAATAAGAGGAAAAACAATATTTAATTATGTATAAACACAAAAATTTATTTTTTATTATAAAACTTACCTTGTTTTTTTTATTCATTTACAATTGTGGAATTTGTGCATGTCTCTAGATCGCTGTCGCTTTATCATTAGACATGTTTCTGTTGCAAATAACTTAATGAGCCCTTTTTGATGTTTTTATGTACAAAAAATTTAACCTTGAATAAAATCAGCCATGCTTGTGCATATATATATTGTACGAGGGCTGATCAATAAGATCGTGACTTTTCGAACTTCCCTCGTAGTTATATGAAATGAAACACTGCTTCAATCAAGTACCACCTGTTAATTTTACTTTGCGTTTTTTTTTTTTTAAAGAGAAGCAACGCTCAGGAAATCCTTCCTATTAAGCTGTTCACAACATACAACCTCGTGTTTTTTTTTTTGAAAATGGAAAAAATTGAATTTCGAGTGTTCATTAAACATTATTTTTTGCAAAAAAAAAACCGTCAATAAAACCAAGGAAAAGCTTGATAAAAACTATGGGAACTCTGCATCATCGATATGGTGTTTGCCGATCGAAGAGTAAAAGTGCATGATATTGTTTATGCCATAGGCATTTCATATGGCAGTGTGGTTTTGATTTTAAATGATCAGTTGGGTTTAAGAAAGCTGTCTGCAAGATGGGTGCCGCGTTTGCTCTCAATTGACCATAAACGTAATCGTGTGGCAACTTCAAAGGAATGTTTGGAGTTATTTAACCGCAATTCTAATGAGTTTGTGCTGCGTTTTGTAACTCTGGATGAAATATGGATCCATCACAACACTCCGATGACCAAGCAGAAGTCTACACAATGGGTTTCTCCGGGTGAACCGGTTCCGAAGAAGGCCAAGGTAAGTTTGGCATCCAATAAGGGGATGGCAGCAGTTTTTTTTGATGCACGCGGGTAATTCACATCGATTACCTTCAAAAGGGAAAAACAATAAACGGCAAATATTATGCCAACTTATTGGACCGATTTAACGAGGATTCAAGAAAACAGTTCTTTTTCATCAAGATAATGCACGGGTGCACACGTGTGTAGTTTCAATGGCAAAATTTCATGAATTGCGCTACGAATTTGTACCTCAACCGCCATATTCTCCGAATTTAGCACCCAGTGAATATTTCCTTTTTCCAAACCTAAAGAAATGGCTTGGTGAAAAGAGATTTAGCGTATTTTATGGACCTTGAAAAATCCTACTTTTTGGAAGGGATACAAAAATTGGAGAAACGTTGGACTAAGTGTATTGTGCTAGAAGGAGATTATGTTGAACAATTTTTTTTAATTTTTTTGCAAAAACAACAATTTTTCATTCAAAAAGACACGGACTTATTGATCCACCCTCGTAGATATACTTTATTGTTATGTGAATACACACTACTTATAATCTACGTATATTTGGCCAATTTGTTTGAAGTTATAGGTTTTAATTATTCCGGATGAAATTGTTTAAACTATAACATTTTTTAAAAGAGCAAAACAATTTACTAATTTTAGCATTCGATTTTAAAAAATTAGTAACATGTTTGGCTGAAATCATCAATAAAAAATTATAGAAAATTCAGTAATTTGTAAAATGGAAATAGCAAAAATTGTTACTAAAAAAATATATCGTACTTAAAAATTAGTACAAAAATAGTGAAGTGAAATTGAAAACCTTTTGCAGAATTTCTATTAACCCTTTTGTCTGAGTATTATATATGTATGCGCAGCGCATACCTTAGGGACACGCCCAAAATTGTCCCCGAAATATGCGGTGTATCGTACCAAATGTCTTCATCTTATACGCTAGATGTATGAAAAGGAACGAAAACTTTGCGGACAGTCCCAAAAGTAAGCAAATGTCCTTAAACTATGCGGGGGAACGAATAAAGTATGCGCTGTTAATACATATATATATATATATATATATATGTATGCACAGCTCATAGTTTAGGGACACGCCCAAAATTGTCGCCGGAATATGCGGTGTATAGAAAAAATTGTCCTCATCTTCAACGCTAGATGTATGAAAAGGCGCGAAAATTTTGGGGACAGTCCCCAAAGTAAGCAAATGTCCCTAAACTATGCGGGGGAATGAATAAATGTCTCTAGAGTATGCGGTGTACATACATATATATATATATATATATATATATATATATATATATATATATATATCATGCATGCTGATTTTAATTGTATACCTTATTTTTCAATCTATGGCACAGTTTTTCCACAAAATTACTTTAAAGTTTGGCGCATGTAAATGCAGTTTTTTACATATAAACGTTTCTAAAATACAATCAATATGATTAATTTCTGTTGAAATGTAATGAAACCCTTGTATTCTTATTTCAGATACACATACATATTTGATTCACAAAACCCGCTTTTTAATTGTTTGTCTTATTTTTTCTAATTTTTATTGTTTAAGCTAATTTTATCGTAAAACTAGCAATTGAAATAAATAAATGGTCATTCAGTAGAAAAAGCATATTACGAAGAGGTGTTTCAGAAAGAAAACAAGTATTTTAATATGATGGCTCATATGCAAAACGCGCTATTTTACAAAAATTTTATATGGCAGCATTGATTTAAGAGATGAGCACAGACAGAGTTCAAATTTTAGTATGATATGTTAATACATTTGATATGTGCAAAAAAACAGCCAAAAAAGATTGTATTTGAAAAAGTTCTTCTAACAAAAATACCACTTTTGCTGCGGCTGTACAAAAACGGAAGTTCTTTTTTAATTGAAACTTTGGCCAATATAAAAATTTTTGCTGAAAATATGGAATCATACTTTTGAAATGCATTTTCATGTCAAACTAAATGCTGCAGTTTGTGTTCATTATGGAAAGCTATGGTGGGAAGTTAAATTTTTGACAAATCGCGAATTTTTCTTACAAAATACATTTATAAAATATCTTTTTTCTTACTAATATATCTTCTTGTAAATGACTCTTTTAAAAAATGAAATAGCCCTATTAATTATTTAGCGACAGAATTCGCGAAAACCATAAAAATTAAAACAAAAAAAAAAAAACGCTTAACAGCATGTTTAAGCTTTGGGAATGAAATATGTGCCATATTAATACTGAATTGAACATATGTTTGAATAGAAAGAAATAAGATTTAATGCAAATTGAAATTTTTTTATATAAAAAAACTGCATGAAGATCCCTCAAACTTTAAAGTTATTTTGCGGAAAAACTGTACCATAGATCAAAAAATAAAATTGAAATCAGCATGCCCGCACGTTATTCATTTTTTTTGACTTACATGATGAACTCGTTGGGGGGCTGTATATCGGAAATTTGAACATCAGATTACTTCTATATGCCGATGATATTGTTGTTATATCGGATGAAGTCAAAACGTTACAGAAGATGATAGATAATCTAGAAACTTACTGTGGTTTATGGAATCTTGAGGTTAATCTTTTAAAATCAAAGATTATGGTCTTCAGAAATGGTGGTCGTCTGGCCGGAAATGAAAAATGGAAATATAATGGCAGAGAAATAGAGATAGTTTCTGATTATTGTTATCTTGGTATGGTTATAACCCCGCAATGCGTGTTTACCAAACATGTGCAGAAAAGAAACTCATCTGCTAAAAGCTGTATCAATTCAACTTGGAGTACCTTTTTACGCAAGAAAGATATATCTTTCGAAAGCAAGACTCACCTTTTTAATGCTGTGTGCAGGTCAATTCAGTCGTATGGGGCACAAGTATGGGGCCATTCCCATTTTAAAGAAGTGGATATTTTGCACAAGTATTTTATAAAAAGAATTCTTAAACTTCCTAAGTTTACACCAACTTATGCCCTTATGCTTGAGTCGCGAAAGGAGGAGGGTCATCTCTTCACACTTAACCTACATATGAGGTATATTAAACGTACCCTTTTTCAAAACTCAGAAATCCATCTTCCCAATCAACTAAGTTTGTTGTGTTTAGAACATAATACATCATGGGTGAGAAAATTAAATGATATCGGACAAGAATTCAATATACAATGGTCACCAAATATTACTGCTGAAGAATTTGATGAAAAACAAACGGCTCTTAATAACTGCTTAAAAATAAAATATTTTCAAGAACGACTGGATAGAGCTGGTCAAACTGATTCTTTTTAGAGTAAAGTAGATCCAAGAGTGGCACATTTCTATTTTAATGCAAACAATAACCCAGTGACTATTATGTGGATATTTAAAGCTAGATGTGATCTTATTGAACTAAATGGTTCACATTTCTCGAGAAGATTAGCTAAAAATTGCTCTCTTTGTAACTTAAAAGAGATTGAAAATATTCAACACTTCATAGGAAGATGCCCAATACTGAAAACTTTTAGATTATATTGGTTTCACAAAACTACAATATCAGAAGTAGAACTGATACGAATTTTAGATGGTGAAGGGGGCTGGAAGAGTCTTGTAAACTATATTATCAATGCTTTGGCTTATCGTAAAACGCTAATACTTGAATATAATTATTAAAAATAATACTACACTGAAATATATAAAAAAAGAAAAAAAAAACAATTATAGAGTTAAACTCTCTTTTACCGGCTAACGACATAGTCACAGCCGTATATTCCTAAGATTTTATAATGTAATTTTGAAAAAAGAAACATTATCAAATAAAGAATTATTACTACTACTACTACTACTATTCATTTTTTTTATGTTAAGCCGTGTAATTAATAATTTTCCGATCTTATAGCAGAAAAAAGCTTTATCAAAATTTATAATATTGGTTTCCTTAAGGGACAGGCGTGCTTTTGAGGTTTATATTTATATGTGATAATATATTCACATTTGCATTTTAATACAATTGCAAACGTACAATATGCATTTCTGAAAATATGTCCATAAAATGCATGCGTGTTTTCATTTACTTTTTTAATTGTATTTTCAGGTACAAAAAATCCACTGCATAATTTGGTTAAACAATATTTCCGTTAGTAAACATCTAAAATTGGTTGTTTTTGGCTTTTAAAGCGTTTGATATGAAAATGTGTACAGTAGTAACATAAATAAAGTTATATCTTTGTATTAGGTTTAGAATTGATATTAAATTTCTATTAAAAGATAACTCGTTTTGCTGCATATGCTGCGGCTGCCAAAGAAACTTAATAGCAAACTTTACACACGATTTATATTTAAGTAAACACTAATTTTACTTTGATATCTGTATAAAATCTTGTCTTTCATTTGTGAATTACATTTTAATTTTGTGCTGGTTGTTAATTTTTTCAAATTTATTTTACATATTTGAAAAATAATAAACCAGTTAAGAGGTTAAAACCTTAAGCTTTTATTATGACATTATTCAAATAAAATGAAAATCAAAAAGAGAAATAATAACAAAGAAGTTAATTAAAATTCCTGGTAGCTTCTTAAAACTTTTTTATACTGTTCAAAATAATTCTTGTTATATTATTGCAAAGGAAAGAATAATTTTGTCAGAAAAAATTGTTAGTAAATTGAATTTGTTTAAACGTATGAACGAACACAAATATTTATGTGAACATGTGATACCAAATTAAAATCATTAAGAATTTTAAATTTTCCTTTATGCCAAATATAAGAGAGCTGGTACTTGTATATAAAAATACATTTCTAATTGTACATTAATAGAAAAATGTTAGTCAAAACTTGCTTCAGGAAAACAGCTTAAATTAGTCAAAAGTGCAGGCAGAACTTTTGCAAGAAATGCAATGTGGGCGCTGTGGTGTAATGTTTAGCGCATTGGACTGTTACACAGATGGTCCCGGGTTCGATTCCTGGTGACGACAACATCAATTTACAAAAATAATATTTATGAGTTTTCTTTCATTCATATGTATCGCAGCTTCACATTCGGTGTTCCCATAGCACTATGAACCAAAAAGCTTCAATAAGTTCGCCAACTCTCCATCAGGTGGCGAGCAATGACTGTTCTAAGACTTATCAGCTTGCGCAATTACAGTGTTGCCATTTTTGAAGCCCTTCATCTTTCCCAACTTTCATCTCTCCACTATCGAATTCCCAAAGAAAGCAACACATTAATAAATAGGAAAAATTTTCTGAGTGCTGCTTCTCTTTAAAAAAAAAAAACAAAAAATAGTTTTGCAATTTAACACACTAACTGAAACTAAAATTTCATTGTGCTCACATGAAAAACTATTTTTCTTGTTTCTTAATAAAGTTTTATTTCAATAAATTAAAAAACCGTGTTTAATTTTACCTAGAAATTTGAATTTTGCACGTAAAAAAAACCTGTACCCTAGCAGTACTAGCGTGACCATATGGTCACAGCGCAAAAATTGGTCCTGTCGATTATCCTGACAAGGAAAAAATAAAAAAATTTAATTTTTAGACTCAACGACCCAAAATCTACTGAACATGAAAGTTTCATCTCAAAATTCGAAAAAAATAATTACAGCGCAGCCCGGGTTAATATTAAAAAGATAAAAATAGCACAAAAAAAGTCTGTTAAATCTCCAAATTCTAAATCAAGTTACAAATTAATCAGTAAAAAAAAATTTTTTAGAATTGTTCTTTCTAAAATCAGCAGTCCACAATTTGTTAGCTAATATAGCTCACAATTATTACAATTCTCCCAGGCAGAAAAATACAATCGGCACAGTTCTTTCAAAGCGTCGGCGACGCTCGGCAATGTGTTGGCAGAAAGTGGGATTAACTTGACAATATTGTCCTGTTACCCGATTGATAAATAGCAACGAATCATTGGTTGCTCACATTTTTTTTTTTTTATTTCCACAACCACACATTTAAAAAACCCCCTATCCCGTTAGGCCTTAGTCTTTTACTTGAATAATTACTAGTGTAAGTGTGAAATGCCATAAGACATTGAACAACGATAATGCTGCTGAGTGGTTGTAATATTTGTAAAATCAATACAGACAAATAATTTTGCCCGTAGTACTGGTAAAACACTTGCTCTTCACACAAATCCGTGTTATTCAAGTACAATATTAGCTTTACCTTTGGTAATTTCTGGCAGGATGGAGTTTGGAAAATAATATTTACATGCCTGTACTATTTTTTATTTGTACACTTATAGAAATAAGTTAGTAAAAATATAAGAAAAAGTTACTTAAAATGAGTTAAAAATGCAACAACAGTAACAAAATTAGTAAAACCTTTTTGCTAAATATTTGTAAAATGAAAAGAGCAAAAAAATGTAAAATCAACTCATTTTTAGTTGGAATTTTAGTTATTTGCATGAAAAATAAGCGCCATCTATTAGTGATAAGCGCCATCTATTAAAGGGTCAGCCATCTAACGCTTTTTTTTCAACTAGTGCTTATTTCGTGAATGGTAACACTTAGCTCATGTCTGATTTGACAGATAATTAGTTTTATCCTTCCGCTGAACGAATATGGTCCGTATGTTCGTTATCTTGTGAAAAAAGTGAAAGAAACTGGCATCCTCATCGATAAACCAAAGCGTGAAAAGCCAAAAACAGTGCGTACACCCGAGAAAATTGCTGCTGTAGCAGAAAGTGTGCGTGAAGCGCCATCAACATCAATTCACCGTCGTTCTCAACAATTGAACATTTCGGAGACGTCAGTGAGAAGAATTTTGCATAAAGACCTTGGTATGACGCCATACAAAGTCCAATTGGTTCAGGAGTTCAAAAAAAAAAAAGTTATTTGGCGGACCCTTTATTATAATTAATAAGACATATATTTTTAATTTTAAATAAAACACAGATATTTAAAAAAAATCGTGAAACTTTATTATATCGTAAAGTAGACAGAATGAGGTTATGTATGGAACAATATATCGTGCGGATGGCCGCCGCGGCTTTGATGGCATGCACGCGATCTTTTAATGAAATTTTCAATGACCGTTTTTGCATGAATGCTGCGGTATTTTATTAATGCAGCGTCCAATTTCCTCTTTTAAGGCTTGAGTCGTCGTCGGCTTATTCGCGTAAACCATCGACTTCAAAAAACATCAAAGAAAAAAATCTAATGGTGTTAAATTACACGATCTGGGCGGCCAATTCTGATCTCCAAAACGCGAAATAACACGACCGGGAAATGACTGATGCAGCAATTGAATTGTTTCTCTGGCTGTATGACATGTGGCGCCGTTTTGTTGGAAGCACATGCCCTCCACATTCATTTCTTCAATTCTAGGCAAGAAAAAACTGGTTATCATTTCACGATACCGAACACCATTGACTGTTTGCGCTTGACCAGCCTCATTTTCATAAAAAAAGGTCCAATGATTCCTCCAGCCCAAAAACCGGTCGATCGGTCGATCGACCTGGTCGATGGCGCGTTGTTGTCTTTACATCACTAACAGACCCAGTTTCGGCAAATTTATCCATTAATCTCTTTACACTTGACTCTTTTGGAGCATTATTGTGACCCCAAATTGATCGCAATTTGCGAACTGTAGCCGCAAAACTTTCACCATTTTGGTAAAACAATTTCACAATGAGAATGCATTGTTCATTCGTGTAGCGCTCCATTTTTACTAACCTCGTACTTTCTACTAGCAAACAATAACAATTGTTCAAATGTCAAACAATGACACTTCGAATGTTGTCAGATTTAAAAATTGCGTTCTTCTTGGGACACCCTTTATAAATGAAATACAAAATTGTATCTGTCTTTTATATCTGTTTATTATTTGCTATGTTCCTTTTGTATGTAACTACATCGGTGTAACATATTTTTATATAAATATTCATATATGATTCGTGTTTGCTCATAAGGGATTTCATATATTTATCTATGTGCGCTCCGGTAGGCTAGTTGGTAACGTGCTGGCTTATCAGTGCGGGGGTCGTGGGTTCGATTCAAACCAGAGGCACTGGTCTGTTTCGCAACAAGCCATATTAGCTAGTGCTCGGTTAGGGTAATAGTATATAATTTGTAATTATATGATTATTAATTAAAAAAAAAACATTTCTATATTTGACCATATATGACTTCCTTGTTTGTATATTAAATAACATATACTTCCATATATGTTCATATATGAGACGCTTTTGGAAATATGAAATCGCATATACCTAAATACATGTAAATATATGAGTACCGTTTGCATATATGGAATCACATATACTTCTATATATAACCAGATACAAAACATATATGTCCATAGTTACTCATATATGCAACGATATGTGAGCATATCTAAACATATTTGAACTTCTTCAACCGGGTTTTTTAAATTTTTCAAAATTTTCTTATAAAAAATATATAAAAATTTTTAAAATATGACCACATAAAAAATATATGAAAATATATGACCATATATGACGATGTAGGTTAATTTTGCTTGTAAATATAATACAATAAAGATATTTTGCATATTATCATATAAAAATTTTATATAATCATATGTGAAGTTTTTAAGCTGGATTAATTTACAAAAATAGATTTTTTAATTTATCTACACGAAATCTACACCATTGGAAAGGTCTCTAAATATAGATTGAAATTCCGAACATTCATTTAAATTTAGAAAAATCGATAGTTATATTGCGTACAATTCAGTTTCTTTTCGAAACTCTAAAAAAATAATTTAAAATTCTGGAGCATCAGAAACTTCATATTTAATGGTGTTTCCTGAATCGTAAACAGAATTGCTGAATTACAAATAGGGTTTTTACTAAAAATAATGCTTCGTGAATTTTATTTGATATCCTCTGTACATTTTTTTATGTGTTATATTAAATGTAGGTTTTTGAACGTTTTTAAACTTAAATTTTCTCAATTTTTGTAAAAATTTTTACTTATATTTTTCAATAAAAAAGTAAAAAAAAAAAAAAATTCCAATTGCAGTAAAAGTAATAAGTAATAAGGCTCCTATTTACCAGTATTAAGTAAATTTTTTGTTGATTTTATTAGTTATTTTTTAATTTTTATTTTGGAAATATTTTTTTTTACAAAAATTTTTTTAGTAGATAATTTGCTTGATTTTAGCTAATCGATTTCCATTAAAAGTTTACTGTAATTTTGGTAACTTTTACTAAACTTGTTACTACTTACTTTACTAAAAAATTACAGCCACGTTTTGATAAAATTACCAAAACGATCTGCTGGCCTAATATTAGCAAAACTTTTCTGTAACAATTACAGTTTTTTTCTTTAACATTTACAAACTATTTGAGCGTACCAAAAAAAAAGCAATTAAACTAGATCACTTATTGGTAGTTGACTTTGCTTGTTTTATGGTTTTTGGCTGATTTGTTTTAAGGCAATCAAAATGTTATAATTTTTTAAGTCACCTCAAAACTTAAAATATTTTTTTATAAAAGTACATTTTTTTGTCGAATGCCCTACTTTGTCATCACTACAACAGATATGCATTAGTTTGCAAAAATAATCCATACATTTTTTTTTTGTATGGGTAAATGTGAAAACGAGTAAACTTAACCACATAAAATATTCCCAGAAAATATGCAGAAGCATGCCAGAACTTTGCAATTTAACGCAAACACGAAAATCTACAATTTCGCCTTAAGTAGAAATATTTTCACACATGTTTTAAAATCTTTTTTTTTTTAGGCAACATCATCATTGGTATCACCACTTCAATTTTTGTGTACACTCATACACTAAAATAAAAAGTTAGTAAAGTCAACAACAACTTTTTCTGATTCAGCAAAATTTTAGGATGCTTGCAAACAAAATGGCTAATGTCAGCAAAATCTTTTGCTAAAATTTTAGAAACAAACTTAGTAGATTCAGCATAAGTTTTGCTAAAACTTTTTAAGACCTGCTAACTTATCTCAACGTAACCAAAGATTAGGGCATAACCATAGTTATGAATGTCAAATTTGTATGCAAATTTCTGCAAAAGTTAATAAAATTTAAGCTGAATATTAGTAGGCTGAAAAAAATTAAAAAAAAATTGTACAAAGATTATACTTTAGTTAATTTAATTGCTGAAAATCCTAAACATTTTTTGTGATTATCTAAAAAATAATTTACAACAAGTTATAAAATGTAGAAGGTTCAATGTTGAAGGCATGAATTATTGTAATATCTGAAAGTATAAAGAAATAATTATATATAACATAAACAAAATTATATTCCCATTAATTATATCAATAGTTATCTAAATTATGGCTGCTTTTATAGGAAGACAAATACAAAATATGACATATGCAACCATTTTTTTTGCAATAAGAAAAAATAGTCTATCTACCTGAATGTATATATGTTTGCCATTTAAAATTGCCAATTTGACGACACTACATTACTAAAAACTATAAACATTTCGTTTACACATACACATTTAATCTTTATTAAATTTAAATACTTTATTTTAATAGACAATTACTTTCACAAGCCAGTGACAACACAAAATTTAAGTTGTCTTAATCCCCAATTTTATTTTATATATGTAAAACAGATATAAGAATCTTTCATCTTTGATATTTTATATGTTACAAGAGTTGTACTTTTTAGTATCATTTTCCTCATCTCTACAACATATTGACATGACGTGACATCTACTTCACTCTGCGTATGTTTTTCAAACTGGTATGTTTTTCAATATGCTTATGAACTCATTTTTTTAAGAAAAATAAATTAGTAAAACATTTGCAAAATATTATTAAAGCATTAGTTCAAAACAGTTAAGTGCTGAATAAGTATAACTAAAATTTTAGCTGAAAACATAATTTTAGCAAAAAATTTACTGAAAAATAATATAATTGATTTTCAAGATGTTTTACTAACCTTTCCATTAACTTATTTTTGAGTGTAGAATTAAACCTGTAAAAATACCAGAAAAACCTACTTAAAAAAAACGGCGTAACAGAAAAAACTGGTAAAATTTACAGATTTCAGTTTGGGTTAAAAAAGATAAGAACAGCAAAAATAAAACTTTTAATTAAAGCTGCAACAAAAAAAAATAAAAATTATTTTGCATTTTTTTTTGTAATCTTTTTCTAATAACATGGGACAGTTCTTTACACACAGAGAAAACTTTTGGCATAGAAATAGGTTAGTACTAATGAATATGGGGTTTCACAACAAAATATGGTTAATACAACTGAATTTTAGTCACTGCACTCAAAATGTTTATAAATCACATTTAAATATGATTGTACTAACAGAATTTATTAGTTGTAGCTATTTTTTTTTATGTGTTTATATGCAACAATTAGAAAAAAAACTCTGATTCTTATAGAAAATTAACTTCAGATCGTTTTGCTAATTTTAGCAAAACATGACCGTAACTTTTTAGTAAAGTAAAAGTAGTAAAAAATTAGTAAAATTTTATTAAACTTAGTAAAATTTTAGTAAACTCGTAATGGAAATTTGCGAAAATCAACCAAATTTTGTACTAAATATTAGTGAAATTAATTTAGTATAAAATTTAGTAAAAATTACTAATAATTAGTAAAGTGTTGCGAAACAAAAATGGAAATCTACAAATAAAAATATTGTTTTCTTTTTGTATTGTAATTTTCCACATGTTTTAGAAGTAGGCAATTTTAGTAAATAAAAAAACAAACCATAAAATGTTCAATAAATATTTCTTATAAATTTCATTAAATATTTTCAAAAACTTTGCGATAAGTTTTCTTTATAATACAAAATTATTTTAAATATTCAGAGGCACATAAAAATCAGTGTTCAGTTGATTAGATGATTTTTTTTTTTGTTAATTGTATCAGTGTGTTTCTGTCCATCTCAGTGTCTCTAAATCTGTCCTCTTTTTATTTGTTCGTAAACTAGCACCGAAGAAATGAAAATATGTTGCAGAAATTTAAAAGTTTCAATTAATTTTGATCATGTTTTTGAATAATAATTTAATAAAATGTTTATTTATATAAATTTTTAACGATAAAGTAAGCAAGATATAATTAAAATACATTAAATTTTAATGAAAACTTACAAAATATAAGCAAAATAAAATTGAGCGTTTTAAGCAACAATTTTTTATCAACATGTTGCAATTATTTTTTAGTGTGAAAAAAATGTTTTCATTTTCATGTTTTTTTTGACAAATACTAGAACAATAAACTTAAACAGCCACACTTTTTAAAAAAGTTCAAAGTTAGTAGAATATATAATATTTTATAAGAAAAAAAAGCATTTTATATCATAAGATCTTAAAATAAGCAATTAAAAACCCAAAAATCTTAAAATCTTAACGTAAGGTTGTGTTTGCCATTTTTAGGATCAGCTGATATGTATATGATATAGCATGGAATTATATACAAGGTGGCGCAAAAATAACCTTCCGATGTTTTTTGGCTGTAATTAAAAAAAAAAATTAAAAACTTTGATTCTTCTTGTGGATTATTTTTATTTGGTGTTTTAATTTTTTTACATCAAGTCGAGAATATGATGTCATGTAAATGGCCGCCGCCACAGTTGATTGTCATTTGAGCCCTTTTTATGGCATTTTCCATCACTTTGGCCAAAACTTCCGGCGATAGGTCCTCACATTCTTGACGGATATTGTCTTTAAGAGCTGCAAGAGTCTGAGGCTTGTTGACATAAACCCGCGACTTCAAAAAGCCCCACAAAAGAAGTCTGGAACGGTCAAATCAGGCGATCTTGCTGGCCAGTGCAAATCGCCAAAACGGGAGATTAGGCGCCCGGGAAATGCATCCTTCAGCATATCGGTTGTGGCACGCGCAGTGTGTTCCGTTGCACCGTCCTGTTGGAACCACATGTTTTCCAATCCCAATTCATCAAGTTGCGGCAAAAAGAACTCGTTGATCATTGCTCTGTAGCGCTCACCATTCACAGTAACCGTTTGGCCCGCGACGTCTTCGAAGAAAAAAGGTCCGATGACTCCTCCAGCGAAAACAGCACACCATACAGTGACTTTGAGCGGGTGTAATGGCTCTTCGTGGGTTACACGCGGATTTTCAGTGCCCCAGAAGCGTAAATTTTTCTTATTTACGTACCCGCTAAGATGGAAATGGGCCTCATCACTCATGATTATTTTTGATGAAAAATCATCTTCCGTATGTTACACGCGATTGGCGGTCAGCAGCTAACAGCTAATGCACCGTCTGGACTTTGTACGGAAACATCTTCAAATCTTGTAACAAAATTCGCTGTAAAGACCGTCGACTGATACCCATTTGCGTGGCACGTCGTCTGGTCGATGTCGACGGCGCTTCCATGACATCTTCGGCTACAGCAGCAATATTCTCTGCAGAACGGCTACTCCGGAGTCTGCCACGCCTGGCAGCATCTCGTGTTGTGCCAGTCTCTTCGAGGCGAGCGGCTAAACGTCGCAGTGTTTCACCAGTAGGCGTTGGACGGCCAGGAAATCTGCGACGAAATTCACGTTGTGCCAAAGTTACCGACCGATTATTGGTCAAATTAATAGTCACCAATATTCCGTGTTCTGGAGCAGTGTGGCATAACATTGTTTATTAACGTGTATTTCGCATGTGTTTACTACACAAATGTCAAAACAGAACTGACATTAGGGGCCAATCGCAAAATTTATAGCATTTTCTGATAGGAGGATTACTTTTGCGCCACCTTGTATATGACTATATATACCTGTATCGGAACTTTTTTCATCGGGAATGTTTCTTTTAATTTGTAGGTTTTCAAAATTCTACTTTTAGACCCATTATTTTTTTCCTTCTGGTAATGTTTATTATTCATGCTAGGTAACCCATTATCATTCATATTTACGTAAGGCTGATAGTAATGGATAAATTATTCCTTTTGGGTCATTTCTTATAAAAAAAACGTTAGAATTATAATATAAATTGTAATACGTACAAACCTTCTAGTTTAGATTACTAGACTTATTATTTGGTAAAATGTGTTTTTGCTGTGTACGTCCGAATGTCATAATAAAAAAAAACGGCTAAGCCATAACAAAAGATATTGCAAGGTTTTTAAGCCAGTAAAAATACACATGATTATTGTAGAAAAATTGCTAGCAAATATATAGACAAAATCACTGAACAAACAAATGGTAAGAAAATGCTTTTATGTATTTTTAATAACATTTTATAATTTTCTGTACAAACAACGAAGAAAAAGGAGAAGTCTGGTGAAAAAATTAAAGTAAGTAAATATTAAAAATAATATAGTGAATATAGAAAAGCTTTTATCAAATATCCCATAGATTTTAAATGCATATACAGCCCTTAAGCTATGTACAGACGGTTGTCAGATCTTACAATATTGTCAGAAAAATGTTCAGAAAATGTCTAACAACAGTGTGAACTTACAACTTCTGTCTTGCAACATTGTAAGAAAAAACATTGTCTGTACATTGTAAGACAATAATATTGTCAGACATCTGACACTCGTATGAACACAGTACGTTGACATTGTCAGATAATTGAAAGACATTGTAAACTATTTTTTATTGGCAGATGTGTTTAAATTAATGCATCTGACAATGGCAGTATTGTCACAGAAATTCTATAGGTGGCACTGTCCATAAAAAATGAAAAAAAAGTTCATATTAATAATATCAAAAGTGAAACAAAATATTAAATCAAAATGGATGGCGACATTTCTATTAATCCATTGCATCATAGATTGCAGCTATGAGCCAACTGACTTGAAAAACCACTCGCCAAGAGGCTCCCAGTCGCCAACAGGCTCTAAAGCCGGGAAAAAACCAACACCCAAACAAAGATCCTACCGCAAAAAGGTGGAGCCCGTGTGGTCACACGAAAGTATTATCAAACTTGTCGAGGAAGTTGAGGTACGGCGAAGTTTATGGAATACTGGTTGCGCTGAGTATTGCAAAGGAAAATGGGCAAATCTTCGAACCTCTTTCAACTGCAATTTGCAAAATATTTTGCAAATTGCAGTTGCTTTCTAATACATATGCAGCTAAAATCGTTGCAATTGCTTTTTTGTTCCATGACAATTAATATTTTTCAATTTAACACACAATTGACAATTAATAATTTCTTTCAAATGCTTTGACAGTTTTGGCAATGTCTAACAACAGATCTGTCAATTTTTGCGATACAAGAATCTGAAACCGTGTGAACTGACAATTTTCGTTGGCAGATAATTTATTGTTTGACAATGAAATTGAAAGGATTTCTTACAATCGTCTGAACTGACAATTTACCTTTTGATAAATTTCATTGTCCATATATTGCCAGATCTTACAATATTGTAAGATCTGACAACCGTCTGTACATAGCTTTCGGATAAAAGGAAGACATTTAAAGGAATTATTATAACAAACCGCCTTAAGATATGCAGTAATTTTCGTATAATTTTAAATTGGTAAAACCAATCATTCACGAAAAGGTTAATTTATCAAAATAGAAATTTTAAATTCTTCAAGCATGTCCCTAAACTTAATAAATTTTTTAAGTTAATATTTTTTTTACTCAGCTTTTTTATTAAACCTTTTTATTAAATTAATCTGGTTGCTGTTTTTTACTATGCCATTTTTTATTAACGTCATTATGTTAAATTTAACCTTGGTAAGGTTTAAATTAACTTTTCATGTTGAAAAAGTTATTGCCTTTGGAAGGGGTGTTGTTATATAATATGATTTGAATTTGTTTGTATGTGAGCTATTTCAAAAATTTGCAACACCTTGTTGAATCTGAATTAAGATGCCACTTATGTCTCAAATTTATACGAATTGAGAGCAACGATCGACAAGCTAAGGATGACTATAATTTACAGCTATGGCCTGTAAAGTTTCATGTTGAAACGTTTTCACCAAAAGAATTGCTTTTCATTTAAAAGACCAAAAATGAAAACAATGAAGATGGCAAAGCCAATTGTGATAATATTTGGTTGTTGTTTTTTCTTTGATATTTTAAATTTTGAATCTCGCTCCTAGACGAGGACAAGAAATTCTAATTGAGTTTGTGATTTAACATAACAAATATCTCTAGAAATTCTAATAACAAAGTCCCCTGAAGATTTCCTTGGGCAGGAATGAAATCCGGATAGGGACACGCCTACAGCAGATTGTTGTTCACAATTTGTTAAATAAGTTTTGGGACTTTAGCACATTTAATTACTATAAAAGAAAACAAAATTATTTGAAACTTCCAAGAGTTTTTTCATTCATTTTATTTTTTTATTTATAGTTTATAACTTTCAAATCCAAATCAATAAACATTGGAGTAACTTGATTTGGGAGATATGTTCACTAAAAAAGTAACTTCCATATCGCTGCTTGATGAAATTTTGTATGGTGGTTTACACAAGAAACCAAACTTTTCCGATATTTTCCATAGGGTTCTTCCGCCGTTTACAGCCATTGAGTTTCCAAAACAGTATTTCAAAAACTCTGTAATTTTATAAAGTTTGACGTATTCTAAGTTGATGTCATCGCACTAATAACCGGATACAAATATCACAGCATATAAGTAATTGTAGTAAATTTTTTTTAAAATGTCTGTTTTGCGTCTAGCGTATTGCGTGAACTGAGTTCATTTTAAAACATCACCTCCAAGTCAAAAAGGAATTTTAAACGCAAACATTTTGAAGTACCACGAATTTTTAAGAACTGAGTTGCCATACACGTAATATTGTTTTCTCTCTATTAATAAATTTAAAATCCCAAATATATCAAAATTTAAAAACACGGTGTTAAATTGAACAAACTAAGGATAAATATTTTGTAATCAACTTTTTTCGAATAAATTTAAAAGTCATCTTTGTTACATTTGCCAGAAATTACAGCTCAGCAAATTTATTTTCAACTCGAAATGCATAGTATAACCTAATGTACACAATTCCTCGAATAATTTTTTATTTTCTTTTATTTGTTTCTCATCTTGGCAATTATTCTTATATGAGAAATTAATTGATCTAACCCAAGACACCTATATTCCGTAACAGCCCAAAGTTAGACAACTGTCGACTGGAGGAGGATGAAACCACAGCACACGTCTTATGTGTGTGTGCTGAGGTGAACAGTATTAGGAGACGCATTTTCAATAGGAAAATCTTAGACCCAGGGGATATTAGGGTACCCCCTCCATCCTTGATTATAAGGTTCTTATGGAAAGTTATACACAGTTTGGAGTGACCTTTTTGATCTGTCACAAAAGATCCTTATGACGTCGCAGTTTCGGCCTCGGCCTCGCACCTGATCTTGATATTTATAATAATAAAAATAAAAAAAGTATAAAAAAGTGGCGCTTGAGCCGTAACACTCAAAAAATTGAGCTACACAAAAATTACTCTCAAATATTATAACGGATTTTAAGTATTTAGCAATTTTGTGAATTTTAAATGGATAATTTTTCAAAAATTATGAAATAAAATTACTTCTAACCCTTCTTAATCACATTATGACAATAAATTATAATAAATTTTGATATGTTTATATTCAAATAAATGCAAATATTTACTTATTTAATTTCTAACTGCCAATATGAAACTTTACCCTGTAACGAATTTTACAAATTTAATTAAAACAAAATGAGAAATGAATTGTGCATTGGTATTAGTTAATTCTGTCTCTTCTGATCGAAACAATACTTGTGTGTACGTAGTGTAACCAAACTCCACTTTAGCCACAGTTATCGCTGTGTCGACCGTGGCTCAACTCGCTAAGAGGTGAGATTACGATGCATAGCTTGATGCTAAGGCAGTGAGTTAAAATCTCAGTACGACACCAAAAAATAAAAAGTTTTTCATATAGAGCAAATTAACAATATAAAATACTTTGTTCAATTGACACATAAATTAACCACTGACGAGTCCCAGGAGGGGGACGAAACTGCGGCAGTCTGGTGTATCCCTTGTGTCCATAAAATTTTTCAATAAAAATGTTTATTTCTTCTTCTTCCTGTAAAGAGACTAACTAAATGCAAGTGTATTAGTAACAATAGAGTTACCATGCCTAGGAAACTAAACTTTCGCAACTGTACCGGTAGTTTCAAATATCGAAACATATAGAAGAAAATTTAAATATTTTTTTAAATCCATTTGTATTTATATCTCTTTTTAAGATTTGTTTAATACTTGTGTAAAACGTTTTATTAAAAGTTGTTAAATTGATTTGTTTGACTATTTAAAAAACGATTTAAAATAATTAAATGTTCCTAAACGTTATTTAACAAATTGTAAATAATTACTTGTTGTAGGCTGGGTTGTATCCGGATTTAAAACGCAGCGTTAAACATTCAATACGATAGGGTTATATGGGAAGTATCAAGTGCCCTTACTTAAATATACATCCCACATTTTTAATAAATGTAACAAAAATTAGTGGTTAAAAGATTTATTTGTATTGCAACATATATTTTGAAACAACCTATGTAGACTAAGTAAATGAATAAAATTCAAATAAAAATTACTGCTAAGTAGACATGTTTTTTTTAATGCATGTCAATAAAATCTTATATTATAAGAATTATTGTTCTGATGATGGGAACCTAGAAAATTCCCGAAATAGATCTATCAACACATTCCTGAAAGGGTCAAATAATAAATTTGAAACAAAAACTCTATAGATTATTTGTTAGGACAATATCCTAATGAAGAAATATAGAGTATATGGCCTCGAACTTGAATAATTTTCATTTTCAATTATTGAAAATATTAAAAAGGAAAAAAATTGAAAATGAAATAGGTTTAACAAAACAGTTTAAAAAAAATTTTATATGACATGCTTAAGCGGTATCCTAAAAAGGAAATTTCACATAATTTCCTTAAGGAACAAGCACCATGTAGTACAATATATTTCGTATTCAAACGTTTTGAAAATGGTGTTGCTTTAACCGGAAAAAAAATTGACCGCATTCATCAAATCGTAAGTATGCCAGAAAATTTTAGGTTTCCCATTAAACAATTCGCAAAAACTTATTCCAAATGAACGTAAAATACTACCAGACGAAGACAGTATCCAAATATAGTAAAAAACACTTGGCAGAAATACCAACGAAATGCAGACAACTGAAAAAACGCGGATGTTTGCATTAATAGAAGTTTAGTATAACTGCAAAAATGTATCAGAGATAGACACTCTAGAAACGACATGGTATTTTGGCTATATTTAGCAAGCTGTCATTATGCCAAAAAGACGTTAGAACGGCTTAATGAAAAAACATAACTTTTGTACCGATTTGCGCAAGTAATACAAACGTCCCAAATCACGTCCAATTGACTACTTTTGGGGTCTTTTATGCCAAAAAGTGTATGGAATGGTCAGGAAGACAAATACAGTGAGTAATTGAAGAAAAAAAAAATAAAAGCAAACGTAACAAAACTTACATGAACGTCGCCTAAAGCATTTTTGGGTGTATCAAGCAAAAATACGCCAAATACAAGATCGCGGTTCGCTGTCTATCTTCAAAAAGTGAATTAATAATGTATAGTCTATACTGTGTTATAAATAAAAATAATTAGTTTTATTTTTTAGTTAGTTAATTGTTCTTTATTTCAAATTCAATTTTCTGTATTACAATGTTTTATAAGTTTAATAAAAACAGAACATACGACTATGACTTAACGTCGTCAGTCGGAAAAAGATATTATTTAACAAAAAGTGTTTAATGTTTCATACAAATTAATCATTAAATTCATTTATTAACATCTTCCTGCTCCTTATCGCATTTATAATATATCGGGATAAATCTTTAAAATTATCTTTTGTATTTAATATATTTATTAACTCATTTTTAGATAGGGTAGTCTAATTCCAAAAAAATTTTGGTGGATGGCCAAATAAATAATTATTTTATATTAATATTTTTTACCCCTTGACACAACCTTTCGCAAAACTTCTTAAATATTTAAGCAATGTTTTTGAAAATTTTTTTATTGCATATTAACTTTAAAGCATATGTATATTATACCATTGTTAATGTTCAATTTTTCTCCTCATAATTTTGTAAAATCTAACTATTAAGTATTATATTATTTGTATTTGAGCACTCATTTGAGAGTCATTGTATATAAAACAATATTGTAACTAGTGTTTATTATAGTGTAAATATATTTTATAAAAATAAATAAACAAATTAAAAAAAAAAAAAAAAAATAAAAAAGGGTAGTTTTTTTTTAAATGTTGGTATCTTATTTGTTTGAATATAGGACATTTAGCTATAAAATGAATCATATTTTCAATTTCGTTTAGGTTACATAACGAACATAAGCGAGATCTATTTTGTTGAAACCTTGTTCCATTAAGCTCAATTAAATCACATCTAGCTTTGAATATATAACTTATTGTTGCCATATTAGTGATATCAAAATAGGTTTGTGGTTCCCTGTAATTGAGTTTGGAATAAAAACGGCTTGAATTAGATGCATTTTCAACGTAAAACTCTCTTTCTTTGATTTTTAAGCTAGTTATAATATTGGTTCGTAAAAGTTCCCAACTCTGTCTTGTTGAGCATTTTGAAATTCTAGTTGAACAAACATCTCTACCCAACGAGTCAATGTTTTTATACCAATACGTTCCTTGCTGCATTAAAAGTTTTGTTAGCTGGTTTGGCAGTCGATTACTATCATATTCATAAATGGTTTTCATAATATATCGGAGGTGTAGATCAAGTGTGTAAATATAACTATTTTACAAGCCAGTTTCTAACATCACTGCATATGTGGGTGTAAAAGGTGGTAATTTTAAAATTTTTTTAATAAAATATCTCTGTAGCTTATATACGTCTACGAATAAGGAAAACCCCCACATTTGTGCACCATATGATTGTATAGACGGCATACTGATTTGAATAAATTCAATTTTGCATTAAGGCCTATATGCTTTTTGGCCAAAAAGTCATTCCATGTTGAGTTAATGCAATTTTTTTTTCTAAGTGTTTTCTAAAAGACATTTTTGGTGACACTGTAACACCCAAATACGTGTATTCATTTGTGACTGTTATAGGCTCATCATTAAAAATCCATTTTTCATATTTAGATGTTTTACCTCCACTTCTAAATATCATGATTTGTGATTTACTCAGATTAACTTCAAGGTTCCACATTACACAGTATCTCTCAAGTTGTTTAACCATTTTTTGCATTGTTACAATATCATCAGCTAGAATTAGAATATCGTCCGCATACATTAATAAGCGGATGTTCGTAGAACCAACGTTTACTCCTCCCTCTATAAATGAATGCAAATCATTAAGATATATATAGAAAAGAGTTGGCGAAAGCAAACAGCCTTGTTTTACGCCAGATTCGGTACTAAATTCATCAGACACATCTTCACCGTTCCAGACTCTAAATTTGGTATGACTATATATAGTTTTAATCATTTGAATCATTTTTGTTGAGACTCCAGTATTATAAAGTTTGTAAATTAGTGCTTTTCTTGAAACTTTATCAAAAGCTGCTCTGAAGTCTAAAACCAAAACCAAAACAAAAAAAAAATAAATAAAAAATAATTAAAAAAAAAAAGGCTTAAATTATTTACAGTAGACCAATTAAAGATGTTTTTGCTGTCTCTGGCAGTTTTCTTTCTCATTGTCAGTCCTATTCTTGGATATGTCACTGAACTTTCCTCAAAACCACAGCTTCGAGACATGTCCCATGAAAGTCTCTGAAGTCTAAAGAAAAAAAAAAAAAATAATAATTAAATAATTAAATAATTAAAAATAATTAATAAAAAATAGATTTTTAATTCCAAGCGTTTTAAAATTGTATATTTAAGAAATTAGCTTAGGTTATGATGTATACAATGAGATCTATAATTTGATGTAGCTTTAATTAAATCAACACAAAAACCATAATTTTATTAGTTTTAATTTGCTTTTAATTTAAAGCCGTTACAATTTTTGGACTATTAGAGATAAATGATTAAGTCGGATGGATTTTGCATGTTTCAACATCAGCTAATACTTACAAAAAGGTTATTCATATCAAACAAAAAAAAAAAAATGTTGAAATAATTTGCCTCAAGCTGTCGAAAATTTTTGAAATCCTTAATATATCTGTTTCTTTTTTTTATCTTGCAAAGTACTTTACATTTTTTACTAAAGTGTTAAGTATGTTTTACATGTTCTTCAATTTCTGTATTAATATGAGTATCAAATACATTTTTTCAGCTTTTGCCATGTGACATATGGTATTTTTCTTTACTACATAATATCAGTACAATTCTCTAAACTCTATTTAAAAATATATTGTACATATTTTTATTTGCAATGATATGTTTACCAACACTTCAAAAAAGAAATGAAACTCATTTTAATGTTGTAACTGGAATAAAAAAGGGAGCATGAAAGAAAGCAATTGCTTAAATAAAAATTACATTTGGGATGTGTCACAGTATTTCTGATTTTTAAATATTTGATCTTAAATATTTTTAAATGTTTTCTAAATGTCAAAAAAATCACTTTTTTTAGTTTTCCCCCTAAGAACAATTAATTGGATTATATGTATTGTAACTCAAATTGACCGAGCGCACCCCTTATGTTAACGCAATATTGAAGTAGTTCTACTTTAAAAATCAAAATAATAAAACCCGTTATTTAGTTATTATGGAATACCGGCGACGCTCAAATAATATTGCAGTGTAAAACAAAGCAAGGCTGGCTATTTCAAAATCATAAAAAATGTTAAAATTCCGGAACGTTCCCGGCTAATTTGGGTTAAATCTATATTGGCTTCTTCAACAATATTTTGGTTTTACATTTATACCTTTCTCTTATGATAAATTTACTTTTCAAAAATTTACATTTTATTTCTCAAATTTATTTCAATTTTTCTATTAAAAATACAAAAACTGTTTTTTCGGACTTTCTATATTTTCATAAATTTTGTTAGAATATTGTTCCAAAAATCTAATATGAAATTGTGACATTAAATTTTTTTTATCGCATTTCAAAAAGATTATTCATTTTGAGGATGGAAAATAAACTGTATTATTTGCACCAACCCAATCTTCAGTTGTATGCAAGAGAAAAAATAATTGGTTTAACTCAAACCTAGACATTATATACAACAGACAAAATAAACTCTATGAGAATATTTTTGGCTGCCCCAGTGTATAAACTGCCTGATCTGGTATCCCTAATTATAAAATCACTTGAGGTTGGACAATATTCTAACTAAATATTATATAAAAAAAAAATACAGAAAGTCCGAAAAAACAATTTTCGTATATTTTATGCAAAAGTTAAAACATTTTTGAACAATTAGTTTACCTCTCAAATAACACTGTTTGTTAGAATATATGTTGTTCTTACAAATTGTAATACAACAAAAACACATACATGTACTGAAATACAAAGTATATCCGCATGCAAAATTGTTGTTTTTCAAATAGTTTTGATTTTATAATTAGGGTTACCAGTCACGCAGTTTATACAAAAAGATTCTAATAGAGTTTACTTTGTCTGTTGTGTGTAATGTGTCGGTTTGAATTAAGCCCATTATCTTTTCCTATTGCAGACACTTGTAGATTTGGGTTGTGCCAATGAAACAATTTTACACTAAGAATATTCAAGGATAGAGTATAAAGAGAGATAAAGGATAAAGACGACAGAAATTGTAGTCAAAAACAAATGAAATTTCACTTAAAGAAAGGACGACTAAAATTTCATTAAATTCAATTAACATTTGCTATTTGGTTTTACTGTTCAAAAAATTACTAACAATTGTAGTAAAAATTAACCACTTATATATATTATATATCTATACTTCTATACTAATATTATAAAGAGGTAATGTTTGTATGTTTGTTTGTTTGTTTGTTTGTTTGTAGAAAGTAATCTCCGTAACTAATCATGCGACTTCTAAACTTTTTTTACCAATATTTAATTTGGTCCTCCAGGATGGACATAGGCTATATATCGTTCCGAAATTTTTTTTTTTTTTAAGTTATGAGCGGAAACATAAAATAATCTATTTATAAAATACAATGTTTGTATGTTTGTTCTCTATAGACTCTAAAAGTAACCAACCGATTTGGCCCAAACCTGTTTCATTTGAAAGGTTATAGTCCAAGTTATGTTTTCGGCTATATATATTTCAAGTGGGCGTGGCACCTGCCACATAAATTGAATAAAATCATATATCTTGACTATTGTGATAGCAAGAGTTTTGATACATTGCAGTATTCCATATGTTACTGATTTGAATAATCAGGAAAAAAATGGGCAGGATCGGACCAGTGGGAGTGGCAGCTCCCATACAAAGTCACTCGATAGACAAACATAAAGTAAAATGTAAACAATAAGAACAAAGGTTTTAAACAGTAAACAACGTAATTGTATTTTGTTGTGTTATTTATTATTCAAAAGTAATAATTAAAAAAAAAAAAAAAAAATTTAAAAATTATATTTTAAAAAAAAAATTGTTTTGTGAAAATTAATTTATTAATGTTAATTGTATTTTTTATATTTTTAATAGATTTCTTGAAAATGACCTACGACGTAGGTCGAAATATTGAAGAGGAGAATAAATAAATAATAAAAATTTAAACATTCGTTTTTAATTTATTAAATGACCTTAAGCCAAATTAATAAAAATTAATTAACAATCAAAGGGTCAACTATTAAAAAACTTATTATAGTAAATATTTAATATCATATATCTACAGTACTATAATAGCCATAGTCTTAGAAATTTGTGCACGTTGATTATTTGTTAATGTGAATAGTCATGGGAAAAATGGGCGTGATCGGACCAGTGGGCGTGTCAGCTCCCATACAAAATAAATATTTAATATCATATATCTACAGTTCTATAATAGCCAGAGTCTTAGAAATTTGTGCACGTTGATTATATTATGAATAGTCATGGGACAATTGGGCGGGATCATACCAGTGGGCGTGGCAGCTCCCACACAAAGTGAATATTAAGCTCATATACAAAATTAATATTAATATTAAATATCTACGGTTCTATATTAGCTATATAGCCTTCAAATTTTGTACGAGTCCATCAATTACAAATATTGGTAGTCGAACTGAAAATGGGCGGAATAGGATAAATGGGCGTGGTACCAAAAGCAAAAAACAAATAAGCATTAAAATAAATTATCACATTCAAGACTTTTTGCAAGGTTATTTAATAATGTTGTTCAAAAATTGTTTTAGCGTTCCTCATAGTCCTAGAATAAATAAAAAAGGTAAAGAAGTAAACAATAAACTTTATGATATGGTTTTAAGTAACAATTCATGTTTAACAGGTACACTTAACATACAAAATATATTATTATTATATTATTATTTGCGTAAAAGAAATTTCTTGATTTAAAGAATTAATTACAACTAAAATTTGAAGGCAAAACAACGTTTGCCTGGTCAGCTAGTAAAAAATAAAGAAACATTTACTTTTTTAAATAACAAAAAACAATTGTAAAAACTTAATGTAAAATCATAAAACAGTCATTTGATGTGGTTTGTTTTTTTAAATGAACTACAAGGTTAGTAAAAAATTAAATTTGTTTTACAAATGAGTGACATTTACACTTAAAATAAAGATACTGTATTACAACGCAAACAACTACATATTTTTAAAGCAGAAGTTTCCTGAGTGTATTGTCGATCATGAAAAGGACCAATGTTTTTTAAAAGCAAAAAACAAAATGTAGTATGACAATATTATATTAGATTTTTGGATATCTTATTTTTTGGACATTTTATTTTTTCCCATGTGGTAGTATATTTTACTTGATTAAATTTTAGTTAAATTATATTACTTCCTCCTTAAACATCATATTGTCAAATTTATTAAATATGTTTAACGTTTTTGTAATATTTTATCAAAAAGTGGTGGAATATTTTTATTATAAAATACACGCACTTCTTATACACATATTTATAAAATTAAATGTATTTTTATTTTCCAGCGATGCTCATCACCAATTTTTTTTTAAAGTTTTCTTTTATGAGGCTGTTATGATCAATTTTGTGTTCAAAAATACTATCCTTTATTTGTAGTTTATAATATTTGGTAGCATAGTGTAGTAAACAGTAGCTAAACTGAAATGGAGTCAGACATAATTTTGGTTTTTATTTTGCCATTCTGGCATTTTTCGTCGACTTTTAATATGAATTTTTCTACATTGAGTTCAGAAGCTCTGTGCTACTATATTAAGCTTAGCCTGTGATTTTATTTGTACTGTGTTGTCAACATTAATTAATATAAAAAAAAATTAATTACGATTGTCATTGTCTGACGGTTGCAAAACACTTTCTAACATAAAATTTGAATAAACTTGCTTAACGGCGACTCAATCTCTAACCTACACTTGGTATCCAACTATTGTATGTGAATAAAGCGCATCATAAAACGTGATAATTACTTGTGAAAAAGAGATAGGATTAAGAAGAAAAAGCATTCTAGTTGAGAAATGAATTGTGCATTGGTATTAGCTAATTCTGTCTCTTCTGATCAAAACAATACTTGTGTGTACGTAGTGTGACCAAACTCCAATTTAGTCGCAGTCAACGCTGTGTCGACCGTGGCTCAACTGGTGAAGAGGTGAGATTACGATGCATAGCTTTGATGCTAAGACTGTGAGTTCAAATCACAGTACGACACCAAAAAATAAAAAGTTTTTCATATAGAGCAAAATTAACAATATAAAATACTTTGTTCAATTGACACATAAATTAACCACTGACGAGTCCCAGGAGGGGGACGAAACTGCGGCAGTCTGGTGTATCCCTTGTGTCCGTAAAATTTTTCAATAAAAATGTTTTCTTCTTCTTCTTCCTGTAAAGAGACTAACTAAAGAAATATTCTACAGTAATTAATATAAAAAAAATTAATTACGATTGTCATTGTCTGACGGTTGCAAAACACTTTCTAACATAAAATTGGAATAAACTTGCTTAACGGCGACTCAATCTCTAACCTACACTTGGTATCCAACTATTGTATGTGAATAAAGCGCATCATAAAACGTGATAATTACTTGTGAAAAAGAGATAGGATTAAGAAGAAAAAGCATTCTAGTTGAGAAATGAATTGTGCATTGGTATTAGCTAATTCTGTCTCTTCTGATCAAAACAATACTTGTGTGTACGTAGTGTGACCAAACTCCAATTTAGTCGCAGTCAACGCTGTGTCGACCGTGGCTCAACTGGTTAAGAGGTGAGATTACGATGCATAGCTTTGATGCTAAGACTGTGAGTTCAAATCACAGTACGACACCAAAAAATAAAAAGTTTTTCATATAGAGCAAAATTAACAATATAAAATACTTTGTTCAATTGACACATAAATTAACCACTGACGAGTCCCAGGAGGGGGACGAAACTGCGGCAGTCTGGTGTATCCCTTGTGTCCGTAAAATTTTTCAATAAAAATGTTTTCTTCTTCTTCTTCCTGTAAAGAGACTAACTAAAGAAATATTCTACAGTAATTAATATAAAAAAAATTAATTACGATTGTCATTGTCTGACGGTTGCAAAACACTTTCTAACATTAATCTAATTATTTATTTACAATTTCAAGTGTCTAGTTTTTAATTTATAAATAAATTATTCAACATATAGTTTATTGACTTTGTAAAATTAAATTACGCTCTTGAGAAAGTTTAAATAACACAAACGAAACTTTGAGCAAAAACAGGGCATAAGTTGATTTTTATTTACAAATAAAACCAAATTATTGACCCAAATAGGCCTTAAGCAAACCCGTTTAAAATTTAATAAATTAATTAGTTTTTAATTTGTACAGTTAATATTGTTTGGTTTTTATTATATATTTGAATGTTATTTATGTTAAAATACATTAGAATATTACAAAATATATGATTTTATCAGTATATTATACCAAATAGTTCTAATTCGATTAACATGATTTTTCTAGGAACGTATCTAATGTGTAAATCGAGGGGTATGTGTGTACATATATTTATGTTGAAGCATTAACGATAATAAAATAATGCATTTATTTAGTGGCATTAAAAAAATTTAAACTTGTTTATGCACACCTAAGCGTATACTTAATTTTTATTAAGTATACGCGGTGTGTTACCTATTAACCATATATAAAAACACAAGGTTATCACTTTAGTATTAACCCATTTTGAGCCGCTGTTCGACTAGTCGAACAGCAAAATTCTCTTTTTTCACCTCCATTTTTTATGTGATTAAGTGTTTCCGACATACAAAAAAGTGATACCATATTAGAGGAACTTTAATTGTCTTTCAGAAAAAGTATATAACAATTATCCCCCACCCCCCTGCTCCGCTCAAGGGGTGGGTTGAAAAATACCTTGCATATAGACACTTTTTGTTTTTATAAAATGGAAAATATATATAAATTTTAATTTTCTAAAAGTACTTTATTATTGTTCGCAAAGGTCTAAAATAGTCTATCAGTAAGTTTTTCCCGAGTTTTAGAATCCCCAGGTATATTTAGAGACGCGCCAAGTTCACTGTTCGACTAGTCGAACATTGGCCGTAGGCCACAACTTTATTATTGTGTTTTGTCGTTGAGCATTTAATGCAGAAAAAATAAATTCTTTGAATTTCGAATTTTTGAACATGCATTTCCACGAAATTTGTTTGTTACAAGCATCATAGCTTGCCATTGAATTTTTTTGTTGCAAGCTTGATCAATTTAAATTTCGCTTGCTGTTGTTTTGAAAAAAGAATTTTGTCAGTTTTGATTTAATCGTGTAGTGATTGCCACAAATAGGATGCTATTGGTCTACTAATCCAACACTTGGTGCTTCAATCGTGCAGCAGACAAAGCCACGCTCGATGTTTAGAAAAATTAAACAGTATCTGCACTTTCACGACAATAATAACCTGGATCGAAATGACAAATATACTAAAGTTCGTTCACTTTTTGATATTAGAAACAAAAAATTTATGCAGTTCGGTGTCTTTGAAGAGCATTTGTCAATCGGCGAGCAAATGTTACCATATTTTGGATGTCACAGCTGTAAGATGTACTTGAAAAACAAGCCAATAAAATTTGGCTACAAGACTTGGTGCATGGCTGCATCTACTGGATATGTCCTCAACATGATGCCGTACGGTGGACCTAGTGACAAATACGATAAAAAAAATATAGGCCTGGCCGCTTCTGTGGTCATGGATATGGCTTGTAAATTGGAACATCATTCCCGTTATCAACTTTATTTCGATAACTTCTTTACTTCTCATTATTTGATTTGTTTATTGGCTGATAAACGTATATGCGCTACCGAGACTGTGCGTAGTAATCGCTTAGGACAGCCTGCACCAGATTTGAAGATATTGGTTATGTATAAATATTATATATTGGTTATGCATAAATTGTTTAGGTGAAATCGACTCAAAGTTTGATAAGATTAATAGGATTGTATGTTGTCGTTGGCAAGATAAGCGTGAGGTAACATTACTATCAAACTTCACCGGAGTTTACCCACTTACATCAACCACACGAAGACAACGACTACGAGAAGGCCAGCCTGGTGAAATCATTGTGCAGCAGCCGAATATAATCCGAAACTATAATAGTTTCATGGGCGGTGTCGATCTTCATGATAATGCTGTTTCCAATTACCGTGTTTCGATTCGTTCAAAGAAGTGGTGGTGGCCACTTTGGTTGGCCGTTCTAGAGTCATCTGTTGTGAATGCTTGGAAGTTAAATTGTTTAGTAAATAAGAAGCTTGTTCGTAAATATAATTCACAGCTGACATTTCGATTCAACCTGGCCACAAACTTGTTACTAACGCCTGACGACAACAACGACGAAGATATTGCGAAGGATGACATTACTAAAGATACATCATTTAAGATTCGCCCGCACCCTCGTGTGTCAGGTCATCACCAAATCATAACACAACCTGAAAAACATGCCAGGCGTTGCAATGTTTGTCATAAGCCTGCACAGAGAATGTGCTCTAAGTGCCAAGTCCATTTGCACGAAAATAAGTGTTTTGCTGCATACCATAAATGGGAGCAAGAGTAATGAAAATTACAAGAAGTACATTTAATTACAATATATATAATAAATATTTAAAAAAATAAACATTACAATCGTGTTTTTGTTCCACATATGATTTTTTTTTTGTCGATACCTGGAAATTATTTTTGTATGGTAGTATAAATTTTTTTTGTCGCCTACGGCCGTTGTTCGACTAGTCAAACAGTCGTTTCTGGGGAAACGGTTGGAGATACAAAACTTCTGACAACGGTTTTGTATGGTAATTGGGGCCTTATTAGACCAAAAAAGTACTTTTTAGTTTACGATTCGAACATTTTTGCATTCCGGCCCAAAATAGGTTAACTAAATCCATATTTCTAAAATATAGTTTAAAAATAAATTATCAAAAATTGATGTTTTAAGATACGGAAATTTTCTCTAATGTGGCCTGTTCCATCAAGTGAAACTTTGGTTCTTTCGTGTTGTTGCATAAATATGTCAAAACTGTCAAATGTCATCGATTTTAATTACATTTTTCTTGGTTTTATACTTAGCGCAAAAAACGCTAATATTCATAGATCTAAAAAGCAACCATATGGAATATGAAGGGTCGATTGATCTAAAGTGACAAATATGTGATACGTGAAAAGGAGACCCGTCGGAAAATTGGTATAAACATAGATTTCGGTGTATCAATGAATGGCAATTTCAGAAAACATAACAAACGACGTGACAATTTAAACGGTAGCAAAACATTGGCTGGCTTAAACTAAATATATCAAGTTACTGGGAAAAACTAACATAACACTAAAGCGGACTAAACTAACTAGGACGGTTATAGCTGAAATTCTGGCGTAATTCTGAACTGGTGCAAAACAAATGGTAATCGATTCTGAAGAAAGCAATCCCTTGACTGTTACACAGTGGCCCTTGTACTGAAATGTTTCAATGAGAACCGACTTTTTGACTGTATAAATGGTCACATATTATAACCGTATGTGCGATTGACTGATAGGTGCTACAACATTTATGGGATTATTTAATTTCCATTTCCATTTTCAATTTATTTTATTTATTTTTTTAACAATACTAACCACGAACTTATTTGTGACGAATAAACAACTCAGTTATAGTCATAAGATTTTATCTTTTTGTGCTTCCTGATATTTTTAAAACTTAACTAATTGTAGACTTTGAAACTTTAACTTTAGGTATTCGGGATTCTTCTCCCCGTATAGTTTGGCTTTTTTAAATTTATAAATTAAAGTGTATTAGTATGTAATACAAGATTGATATAATTTTTTTAAAAATAAAAATTATGTTTTTTTCGAACTTTAATTGTGCAATGAAAATGAAAATTATTCAAGTTCGAGGCCATACTCTATATTTCTTTATTAGGATATTGTAAACACATAACAAACAAGTTTTCAATTTATTTTTTGATCAATGGTGATACTCTTTTACTTCGAGCTCATATATTAGTTCTCATGTAGTTGTAAAATAGTTTATATGAATGGTTGATATTTGGCATGTGATTGTCACTTCTTTCAAAACGTGTTGTGATGATGGGAACCTAGAAAATTCCCGAAATAGATCTATCAGCACACTACTGAAAGTGGTTAATTAATAAATTTAAAAACAAAAACTCTATAGAATATTTGTTAGGACAATATCCTAATAAAGAAATATAGAGTATGGCCTCGAACTTGAATAATTTTCATTTTCGTGTATTTTAATTTTTTAAAAAGTTTTTACAAAAGAACTTAAATTTGTCTTATTTACTGCGGTATTTGGCTTTCTTGTCCCTGTATACATTTGTCTTTTTACAAAATTGCTGATAACTTTTACCTTCAATCAGGATAAAAATTGTTACATTAAATAAAAAACTCCAAGCCAAACCAAAAAAAAACCTCATCACATATTAAAACAACAGGTCAACTATAAATTTCTAACAAACTCCTTAATTTTAACAGCTCGTGTCAGAAAGGCAGCAGTTATTCATGAGATAAGCAGAGTTTGTAATTCGTTTAATAAAAGGTGTTGTGAATAAAAAATCCTAGTTATGTGGATATTCAGTGTCTGGATTATGCTTATGAATACCGCAGTTAGACTTTAGTAAATTATCTTAATACAGCATGGCATTTTGTTTGAAAATCAGTAAGACATTTGCTATAATAAAATGAGTTTTAAAGTTGATCTCAAAGCTTTGATTTGAACACAAAAGCAGGGGTATATTTATAACACTTTAAGAAACCGAAATATTGTTTTAGCTTTGAATATGACAAAAAAATGTAATGCGGCTATTGTTACAACACGCAGTGTAAACGTGCAAATATATAAAAAAAAAAACTTCTTAAGAGGCTTAAATCATTTACATTTAGACCAATTAAAGATGTTTTTGCTGTCTCTAGCAGTTTTCTTTTTCATTGTTAGACCTATTCTTGTATATGTCACTGAACTTTCCTCAAAACCACAGCTTCGACACATTTCCCAGATTAAGTCACTAAATTAACCATGAAAGTATCACAAAACTATCATAAATGACTCGGTTCGGTGACATGTCACTGGTTAGGTCTGTGTCATGTCACTTGTTGTCAATTTCCCCCTCCTATGTCAACGCGATACAAAATTGATATGTTCGTTCCATAGAAAGCAATTGCTAAAAATTTTATTCAACATTTTAATAAAACGAAGACTCACGAACAACAACGTGTGAACTCGCTGTTTGAAGCGCACGACGAATCTGTAAGTTAAACTTATGACTACCGCAATAAACAAGCAAAATTTAAGTTCTTTTAGAGAATAGAGAAAGTTGCGGGGAAATTGTAGGGAAATTAAATGGAAAAAGTTATCAGCAATTTTGAAAGAAGGCAAAAGGGTACGGGGACAAGAAAGCCAAATACCGCAGTAGTAAATAAAAAAAAATTTAGTTCTTTTAAAAAATATCGAGAGTTGCGGGAAAATTTCAGTAAAATTAAGCGACTGGAAAAAACTTATTAGCTGTTTGCCAACTGAAATTCGGTTACTTCGCCTCAAATTCGATTATTACGAATTTCATTCAGTTAATTTAACTAATTTTTAGTTGCAACACCCAAAATATTCAGAAATCTAATGTCAATATCGTTGGATTAGCTAAATTTATAAATTTAAATACATTTTAATTTATAAATTTAGAAAAGGCGAAATATGCGGGGAGAAGAAACCCGAATACATAAAGCAAAAGTTTCAAAGTCCACAATTAGCTAAGTCTTAAAAATATTAGGAAGCACAAAAAGATAAAATCTTATGACTATGACTGAGTTGTTTATTCGTCACATATAAGTTCGTGTTCAGTGTTCATAAAAAAATGTCTAAGAGCAATTCCATATGAAAGCGATCACCTTTTGGACGACCCCTCTCCGATTTTAAAATAAATAGTCTCAATCGATTGCCCAGCAAAAAATAATGTACCTACATATTTTTTTTTTTTTTTTTATAGTGACTGGTTTAGTGGTGGTGTGCACCACTGTCATGTGACAAAATTGAAGAATTCTTCATAAGGGACCTCATTGAAAGTTGTTTTAAAAAAAAGCGATCGCAACGAGTGATAGCTCGTTGGAAAGGTATTGAATCAGGCTTTAATTGAAAAATAAAATTTTCTTAATTTTTCTCAGAAATTTACCTTTTTTCCCATGAAAATTAAATTTTCCCACAGAAGCTCCTAAATTTTCCGGCTAATTTTATTTTTTTTGGATTCCTCATAATTTTTGCTTTAAGAATCAGCAATAAAAAAATGGGCCCCGACTACTTGTTTGGACAGGAGAAGAGCATTTAAGAGACCACCTTGTTCTCATTGTTTTTATATTTTTTATAATTGAATTATTTTTAATTATTTAACAAGAAAAATTAGGATCACTCGTTGCGATCGCTTTAGTAGTTTTTTTTTTAAAACAACTTTCAATGAGGTCCCTTATGAAGAATTCTTCAGTTTTGTCACATGACAGTGGTGCACACCACCACTAAACCAGTCACTATAAAAAAAAAAAAATATGTAGGTACATTATTTTTTGCTGGGCAATCGATTAAGACTATTTATTTTAAAATCGGAGAGGGGTCGTCCAAAAATTTGCCAGTTTCGATCGTTTTCATATGGAATTGCTCCAAAATGGAAAAAGGAAATTAAATAAACCCATAAATGTTGTATTACCTTTCCGTCAATCGCACATACGGTTATAATATGTGAGCATTTATACAGTCGAAAAGTCGGTTCGGGTTGAAACATTTCAGTATGAGGGCCGCTGTGTAACAGTCAAGGGATAGCGTTCTTCAGAATCGATTACCGTTTGTTTTACAACAGTTCAGAATTACGCCAGAATTTCAGCTATAACCGTCCTAGTTAGTTTAGTCCGCTTTAGTGTTATGTTAGTTTTTCCCAGTAACTTGATATATTTAGTTTAAGCCAGCCAATGTTTTGCTACCGTTAAATTGTCACGTGGTTTGTTATGTTTTCTGAAATTGACATTCATTGATACACCAAAATCTTTGTTTATACCAATTTTCCGACATGTCTCCTTTTCATCTATCACATATTTGTCACTTTAGATCAATCGACCCTTCATATTACATAGAATTGTTTATTATTCACTTTTTATATTTACGAAAATTTTTACTTTATATTGCTTCTTTTGCAGCTACACAATACAACCAATATACGTAATTAAATCCGAAGACAGTGACAGTTTTGACATATTCATGCAACAAAAAAAAACTAAAGGTCCACTTGATGGAACATACCACATTAGAGAACATTCCCTTTTTTTAAAACATAAAGTTCTGATAATTTAATTTTAAATTAAGTTTACTAAATATGGCTTAGGTTAATATTAATGCGATTATTATCTTGACTTGTGTTGTTTTTGTATCTTGTGATCATGTAATACACCGCGTATACTTAATAAAAATTAAGTATACCCTTAGGTGTGTGTGAAAATTTTGAAATGTTTTTTAATATCATAAAATATTTTTTTTTTTTTATTAGAGATATCACGAATATTTGGTTACTATTCGTTATATTCGGTATGGTTTTACTATTTAGCCGAATACCGAATAGTAGCACTATTATTCAGTTAATAAAATATAGCTGAACACCTGTATTTTTATCTAAAAAATTGAGAAGTTTTTCAGATAATATCGATACTAATAAATCCATTGATATAACATAATTATGTTGCCACAACCGAATTGGAACTTAATTCGTTATAAATATTGAAATGCTAAGAACAGGATCTTAAATTCATATGAAATAACTTCATAAAATATTTAATAAATAATTAGTTTTAAGGAAATATAATTTGAAAACGCCATATGAATATTATACTATTAACTCAAGAGAACACTGTGGAGAAACATTAGCCAATGTTTCAAAATTAAAACTCGAGATTTCTTTAAGTTTTTTGAAAAATTAAAATCTTAAATAAAATCGTGAGTTTTTAAAATTTTACAGATGAAAAAATGGGAATATCTACATATATTGGTCCATAAAGTCTTCCTGTTCACAATGTAAAGAAAGTCGGCTAACAGTAGTTCAAAAAGTTCGAATTTGTAAATGTTCTTTAATGTATACATATATTTATGATTTACAAAATTTTCCGCTATGAAATTTGTTTTGTTTAGTTTCTTGAAACGGTATTGAAACGTTATCGGTAGCTTAGGTTTTGGAAAAACGAATCTCAATAGATATAATAATATAGAAATATGTCCTCTTCGTTATCATACAGGTTGAACATGTATGTCCTCCTACAATCTCAAATTCTATGGAAGAAGGTCATTGGCTCACTTTTGTACCAAAAGCTCGATTACCTAAAATCTGTATTACTGAATTATTGACTTTTTATTATATCATAAATACGAAGGGCAAAAAGAACGTCTTCAGTCAACAACGAAATTAAATTTCACATTAAAACTGACCAGGACAATAGTTAGAAAGTATATCCTTAATATCAGTGTTAAGACCAAAATTTTGCAAAATTTCTTAAAATATGTGGAAAATGGGTGGTAATTATTTTTGTAAATGTTAGGTCAATAAAAACTTTTGAAAACTACGAGGCTTTCAATAACAAACATAATAATTATTTAGTTGAAAATGAAAACTATTCAAGTTTGAGGATATTGTCCTAACAAATAATCTATAGAGTTTTTTGTTTTCAAATTTCTTATTTCACCCATTCAGGAATTTTCCATTTCGGGAATTTTCTAGGTTCTTATCATCAGAACACGTTTTGAAAGCGGTATTAATCCCATCCCAAACATCAAACATTCATATAAACTAGTTTACTCACTACATGAGAACTAATATATGAGCTTGACATAGAGTTGGCCTCGAATTTAAATAATTTTCATTTTCATTGCACAATTAAAGGTCGAAAAAACATAATTTTTATTTTTAAAAAAAGTTATATCAATATTTTCTTAGTTTTAGTATCCTTTGGAAAGATTTGCAGCATTTGGCACTTAGGTTTGAGAAAAATACATTTATGGACTAAGTATTTTTGTATATTTAGTTGATTTAAATTCCCTTGTTTTAGAAATTTTTTTATTAACATCCACAAATAATGGGTAACCCTTTATTTTCATAGTATAAATGTAAATCATTGACGCCTTCCCCTTGTCATATTGGGCATACCATATATTTCCAATCGATATATTTATATATATCACTTTGAAAATACCAAATTATAATGCGAATAGTTTTAAAACACATTAAAAAAATAATTTTATGCAAAAGAGCATTTGTAAAGTTATTATCATTATTTTGTGTACATATACACATAACATTTCTAAAAATTAAGTACCAACAAAAAAAAAACTGCGTAGTATATGTACTCAGGTTTTTTGGGATTAATGAATCAAACTAATTTTACTAAAAATAAAATAACGATTTTTAAATTTATATTTTCAATGTTGCAAATTTATAATTTTAGTTTATTACAATAATTTTTTTTTTTTTGTAATTCCACCGCTTTATTTTCCAAACTCGTTTTGTTTTCTTGTATCTGGGAAATAAACATATGCCGATTGGCCCGAGCAGCTCTAATATGATGTAATACCATATTGGTTTTTGCTAAAGCAAAACGCCATTGTCACTGCTAGCTACATATATCCTTAATACTCGTAGAATTTTGTCTGTTTTTGATTGTCTTACGTTGTTCCGTAATTCAAGGGAGATGCGCATGTTGAAAATGTTCGAACTCTGCGATGGATTTGCCTATAAATTGTTACATAAAGAAATCATTGGTTGTGCCGGACGATGATTGGACATAAAACATTTTTGAAATAAATACCAGTACGTTTTTCGGAGTTGAAACTATAACAGCAATTTATGTCAAGTATTCAATTCAAATTTCAGTCGTTTTTTATTATCCCAATAAATTAGTAAAATCCAAATAACTGGTTGCAGAACAACTTATACTTTATTATAACAGGTTCTAATTTCTGTTCTGCAACTGGTTCTTTTTATATGGAGTTTGACCTATTTGCAATAGGTTCTTTACCTCCAATCAAGAACATGTTGCTTTAGAACCGGTTCTAGAACCAGTTATATAACTGGTTCTGTGACAGTGACACCTTACATTTCAACTCCCAAGAACCTGTTCTAGAAGCGGTTCCATGTAACCGGTGGTAAAAGAAGGTGTTATAGAACAGGTTGCTTGAAAAATGCATTTATTATAATAAGAGTCTTTTTCTGACCGTGATAAAGTGCAGACGTAAATTGTAATCTTTCTTCTTTAATTTTGCTAAAAATTTAAATCAATAACATTTGTTATTGTTTGAAAAAAAAACATAATACATTGTGTATTGGTATCAACCACAAATAATTTACTTATTATCTATTAGTAAACAAAGGGATTAACATTCTGCTTTACTAATCCGCTGCTGTTACAGCAGAATGGATAGTAGCAGCGATTCTACTGATGAAAGCGATGTTGTCTGGCAGACAGTCGCTGAAAACAGAACAACGAAACGACGACAGATTCGATCACCAGAAGTAGTTAAACATAAAAACAAATTTTCAAAAACTACCAGCAATGATGAAATACCAAGTACTAGCAACAATATGTTTGCTGCACTCGATGTAGAAAATAATGATGATGATGATAATGATAATGATTATAACGACAATGTTAACAATGAACCTTCTGAAGCAAAACCGCCACCAATAATTGTTCCAAACGTAACTGATATAAAAGCAATGATAAATAATTTTTCAAAAATAATAAGCGCTGAAGATTATTCATATAAATCTTTAAGAGATGGTCAGGTAAGAGTAATGACAAAAAGTGTTAAAGCATATAGAGTGATAGTAAAATATCTTGATGACAAGAAAATTAACTTTCACACCTACCAACTTAAGCAACACCAATTTCTGCAATAAAAGATGAAATCCAAAGCTTTGGCCATCATGTAAGAAATGTAATGAACATTAAAAGCAGAGTTTCAAAACAACCAATGTCCATGTTTTTTGTTGATTTGGAGCCCAACTTGAACAACAAGAAAATTTATGAAATTAAGCATTTATTCAACGCGATCGTTAAAATTGAACCTCCAATTAAAACAAAAGACATCATACAATGCTACAGATGCCAGCAATTTGGTCACTCTAAATCATATTGTAGAAAGATGTACAACTGTGTAAAATGTGGATTAAATCATCCTACGGATAATTGTCCTAAACCGGAAAATACTCCACCACAGTGCGTCAATTGCTTGCAACATCATACTGCAAATTATAAGGGTTGTAGAATTTATAGAGAACTTTTAAAGAAGAAGTATATGTATCGCAGACATAATAGAATTTTGCTGAAAAAAGCAACCTGTTCAATTCAAATAATTTTCCTAAATTCAATAACACAAACAACAATTCTTTTGAAGGACATCATCACTCATATGCCCAAGTGGCTAAAAACAGCAACAATAATAATCAAGAACAAAATATCTTGAAAAGTTTTGAAATATTTATGGAAAAACAAAACGAACTTACAAACAAACTTTAAGTATGATGCAACTCATTATGACAAAATTATGTGTCTAAATCTACGTTTAGCATTATGGAACGCTAATGGCATATCCAATCATTCAAACGAAATTGAAATTTTTCTTAAAACTAACTTTATTGATATTCTTTTAATTTCTGAGACTCATTTTACTAGCAAAAGCTATTTTAAAATTAACGGTTATGATCTAATTCATACAAATCACCCAGACAATAAGGCCCATGCAGGCTCAGGTATTTTGATTAAATCAACTATAAGCTATGAGATTATAAATGGAGTTCAAGAGCCGTATCTTCAAGCAACATGTATTAAACTCAAATGTGATGATGGTGATCTAGTGATATCAGCAATATATTTTCCTCCACGACATAACGTTAAATGCTATCAATATGAAGCATTTTTTATCACACTTGGCAGACGATTTCTTGTTGGAGGTGACTACAATGCTAAGCACCCATGGTGGGGTTCCAGAGTTTCGAATCCTAAGGGAACAGAACTACTTAAATGCATAACAAACAAACATCTTTCAAGTTTATCCACTGGAACACCAACTTATTGGCCAAGTGACCCGCGAAAAATTCCGGATTTATTGGATTTTATTGTTTATTTTGGTATACCTAGTCACAAATTAGAAGTAAAAAGTAGTACTGAACTAAGTTCTGACCATTCCCCTGTTTTAGTTAACATGAATATCTCAGCTAATTCAAAAATACTAAATATAAAATTTTATCACCAAATACAAATATTCAAATTTTTCAACAATATCTGAGTGATAATGTTAGACTTAATATCAGACTAAAAACAGAAATCGAGCTTGATGAGGCAGTTGAACATTTTACGAATGAAATACATAAAGCCTCGTATATTTCAACTCCTATAGAAGAACCACATCAACAACAATACTCCAATTTTAATATTTCATTTGAAACCAGACAACTCATAAGAGAAAAAAGAAGATTGCGAAAAAGATGGCAAATAAGTAGAAGTTCATATGACAAACGTTTATTTAATAAGGCTTGTAAGGACCTTAAATTTTTATTATATGAAGAAAAAAACAAAAAAACATCTGAATTTATTGAGGAAATCAACAACTCAAAAGATGATGAGCACCTTCTGTGGAAAGCTACAAAATATTTAAAAAGACCAACAAAAAGAAACATTGTAATAAAAAAATCCGATGAATCGTGGTGTAAAACTGACAAAGACACCGCAGAGACTTTTGCTACTCATTTAAAAAATACGTTTATGCCATTCTCTTTTAACACAGAATCGCAACAACAAGAAATAAATTATTTTTTAAATAGTCCTTTACAAATGGATCTTCCAATTAAAATTTTCACACCAATCGAAGTTAAAAAAGAAATCAATATATTAATGTCCTGGATACGACTTAATTAATGCGAACGTTGTCAGTAAATTACCTCACAAATGTGTCGTATTTTTAACATTAATTTACAACTCAATTATAAGGCTTAATCATTTTCCATCTCAGTGGAAATGTGCGGAAATAATTATGATTCAGAAACAAAACAAACTACCACATCTTGTAACTTCATTCAGACCAATAAGTTTACTCGTAATATTTTCGAAAATATTTGAAAAAATATTTCTGAAACGACTATTGCCAGTTTTAGAAAGTAGAAACGTCATTCCAGAGCATCAATTTGGGTTTAGACATAAGCATGGGACTCCCGAACAAATTCATCGAATTGTCAATATTATAACTGAGGCTTTAGAAGAAAAAAAATACTGTTCTGCTGCTTTTCTCGATATCCAGCAAGCCTTCGATAGAGTTTGGCACTTGGGTCTATTTTACAAAATAAAAAAGCTTTTGCCTGCACCTTATTATCTTTTTTTGAAAAGTTATTTATCTAGTAGACATTTTTATGTAAAAGTAAATGAAAGCAGATCAGAATTATATGAAATTAATGCTGGAATTCCACAGGGCAGTGTATTAGGTCCCATTTTATACAAAATTTACACAGCAGATATGCCTACAAGAGACAATGTCATGGTGGCTACATATGCCGATGACACGGCAATTATCGCTTCTAGTAAATCCCCAGCTGAGGCATCCTTACTTGTTCAAACGGAACTCGACGATCTTGAATGCTGGCTAAAAAAATGGAACATTAAGGTTAATTCCGAGAAATCCAATCATACAACTTTTGCTCTCAGAACTGGTGATTGTCCCGATGTAATCATAAATGGTGACGTAATCCCAAAACGTGATAAAGTCAAATATCTAGGAATGATTCTAGATAGACGACTTACCTGGAAGTCTCATATAAAGAGTAAGCAGGAACAACTAAAAATTAAAACAAAACGACTTTACTGGCTTATAGGTCCGAAGTGTAAGTTAAATTTAAATAATAAGTTACGAATCTACAAAGTTATTCTGAAACCTGTCTGGACATATGGTATCCAATTATGGGGTACCGCCAGCAATTCAAATATCGAAATTCTAGAGAGATATCAATCAAAAACCTTAAGATTAATCCTTGATGCACCGTGGTACGTGAGAAATGTTGTGATCAAACGAGATTTGTCGATTTCATCTGTTCGAGATGAAGCCAGAAATATAAGCGAGAGGTATTTGCATAGGCTAAGTAACCACGTTAATCCTGTGGCGATATCATTGCTGGACAGTACCAATGAAACTAGAAGACTTAAACGAAATCATGTATTAGATCTCCCTTTTCGTAACTAAGATCCATTATTACTTAAATAAATTTCTTTCACGAATGTAATTTAATCTTATAAAAATGACTAAGTTAATTTTTATTTTTTTATGTTATGTATCTCATTGGAGTTACATAACCCCTGTTATGTATAAAATTTAAGAAATTTGCTTATTATCCTCGGATAGATTGTAAATAAAGAATGAATTTATAATAAAAAAAAAAAAAAAAAAAAATTATAATAAGAAAATGAATTGATACATTATTCAAAGTATTTTAGCCACTACTTTTTCCCATCTTTCTGGTAGCATATTGATTCCGTGCCAGAAGAACTGCTCCGGTTTTAAGGTAAAGAATGAATAAAGCCAATTTCTGATACCCTGTTCTGAAGTGAAACGTATTCCAGTAAAGGCGTTCAGCATCGATCGAAACAAATGGTAGTCAGAAGGGGTATGGTCTGGGCTATTGGGGCCTATTAGGCCAGATCGCCTGGGCAGCGACAGGCGAGGCTATTTATATCTCCCTCTGGGGAGAGATCGCGGAAACTCTTGTCTATGACGAGGGGCGAACTAACTACCGTAACGGGTTACCTCACAGGACACTGTGGCCTTAGGTATCAATTGTACAAGATGGGACGATCCTCTACGGATACGTGCAGGTTTTGTGAATTGGAACCCGAGACCTCTGAGCATGTTCTCTGCAAATGTCCGAGGCTCTCCGACAGGAGGGTGCGTTATTTTGGTGATCGAATAGTGACGCCAATGGACGTTTGGAACTGTTCACCTGGTAGGATAATTGGCTTCGTAGGGAGCCTGAACCTATAGGGTGTATTCGCTGGCAGCACAAAATACCAATTTCTGGTCGCGGTGCATAGTGCCACTATAATCTAATCTATGGTCTGGGCTATAAGGCCCAAATAGTTTTTGACCGGTCTTGCAACATGTGGCCGAGAGCGTTATCATGATAGAAGATTATGGCCTCGTGTCTGGTCGAATATTCTTGTCGTTTTTAGTTGATTGCTCTCTTCAAACGAATCAATTGTGTTCGGTACAGGCCCCCTGTGATCGTCTGACCCGATTTCAACAGCTCATAATACAAAACACACTTCTGATGATAATACAAAACACACTTCTGATTTGGCTGGTTGGCCGGGCTTTACATATGACTTTATGCGCTTGGGGTTATCGTAATGTATCCTTTTTTCATCAACATTAACGATGCCAAAATGACTTCTTTTGGTAGCTTTCAAGCAGCATATCCGACATGCAATATCGCCTTTCAACGTCTCTCGGCTTCAATTCATACGGGACCCAATTTCCTTGCTTTTGAATGAATCCCAATGCTTTTAAACGTAGGGAAATGACTTGTGTGACTCCCAATGGTAATGCAAGTTATTTTTACGTTTGGCAACAATCTTCGTCGAGTAATTCTTCCAATTCCTCATCTTCAAACTTTTTCGGCTGACCAGACCTCTCGTTGTCTTCTGTTTATCGAAATCACCACCTTTAAATCACGCAAACCATCGTTCACAAGTTTTTTGAGTTGGTGCATGTTGACCGTAAGCATTTACCAACAATCGATAACTTCCAGCAGCCGTTTTATTCAAATGAAAGAAGGTTATCAGACTTCCCCGCAAAACATCTTTTTTAGGCACAAAATTCTACATTATTATAGCGATTGTAAAAAATGTGTGTTAACACTTTGGCGTCTCTCGAATACTGAATTATAATGACAGATGTTTACCCTCCAAAATACAATATTTGTTATTATTGACACGAACCATATGTGATAGTTATGCCATATGTTGTCTAAATCGACATTATTAACTTGTGTACCAATCCATACGCATACTTTGTGTGTTAAATTTGATCTTACCAATAATTTTCTAATTTTAGGCACAAAGTGTTTAATTTTAAACATACAATGTCTAATACTGAATTATGTGTGTATTATTGTAAATGAAAATGTGCTCAAAATAATTTTAAGCATTTAGTGCTTGTATTTACTCACTATGCGCTATAAATATTACACAACAATTTACCCATTTTATAGCAGTAAATTTACAAGCATTTTTAGGAAAAAATAAGAAACAGCACATTATATAAACACCGGCACGGCATTAAAATCAAACCAAAACTTTTTACTGTGCAGTTTATTACGTATTTCTATGGATTAGGGTGGAAATTGTTTGTAGCGGATTGACAACAAAATATCTGTTGAATATTTTAATAAAAAATAAAAGTATGACAGAATACATTCAAGGACATTATGGTAATTTAATCTTATATTTTTATTTAGTTACCATGATAAATACATACAATGATTTTGTGGTATGAAAAAAGCCTCTCCTTAATATATAAATATTGTTTCAATACTACTATAAAATGAAACTTTTATTCAAGAGAATGCAGCGCTGAAGCAGAGTTAGAACAACAGGTTCTTATTGTGGGTGTTTTACTCAATTGTCCTGTGTTTATCTTGTTTTTCTTTCTTACATGGTATACCGCATAATTACGTAAAGGAAAGGAAATTGAAAACTGTACAACAATAGTTTCGTTTATTTTCTTAAATCTCATGTCTACATCTTTCTTTATATTGTTAACATACACACATACATATAACTTGTTTCATGGCTCTTAAAGTTAAATTGTTTCTTAAATTAAAATAAAGTAATAGAAGTTACAAAAAAATATATATAATCGATGAAAATCAATTATATGATACTCTAAACATATTTGGCAGTAAATTAAAAACTTTAAAACATAAAACTGATATTTAAAGGGTTTTCTAAACTAAGAGAGATGTCCCAAATTTGACCATCCGATTTTGATGAGATTTTTTAGATGTGACAATGGGGAAAAGAAACAATCGAATTGTCACATTTTTAAACCATTTACAATAGCTTCATTGTTGTGAAATTTGTTCGGTACAAAATAGTATTTGTCCTTAATCTGTATCTATTGCATCAATTCATCCAAGTTATGTGCTGTGTAGGGTATACAAAATTGTATTTAAGGATGAACATTGGTAAAGATAAAGTGTTGCTATATGTGTTGAAAAATTAAATAGTTTTTATTTTTTTTTGTTTGATTTAAACCACTGAACACAGGGCCAGAGCATGTGTTTTTTGGCAAAAATTATTGAATTGTTGAGTTGCAGCTGGCTGAAATTATCCACCGAGAGTTTTGTAGCTGGTAGGTTTCAAAAATAAACTCAAAAAGATAAAATTCAATGTGACAGACCAAATATGGCGGTAAAAAATTACTTTTTCACAAGATCAAATAGAAACTTTGTGTTGACTTGGGTTTAGGACTGTGTTACATTACTCTTACGCTTGTGTGTGTAGCAACAACATACGAAGTTAAATTTTTTATGTTTTTTTATGTTGCGTAGTGTGATCTTGCTTCAACAAGTCGTAATTCACTGAGTTTTTTTTAGCACAATGAGAACAAAGCAACATCCGAACGTTCATAATCGTTAGCCACACGAAGATGCAATATTGGAGGACGTCGCGTAAGCAGCATTTTCTAGCCTAACCCTGTTGGGGCTGAAAATTGAGAATATGCCCTTCACTGGCAATTAAAATTTATAAATATCACAATTTAACTAATTTGAAAAATTCAAGGACTTTTAAAAACTACAAATAAGCTTATTTTATGTGCATAAAAGTCAAATAGGTCAGCTAAAAAATGTGCCTTATTTTTTAACCTTGATTTCTTTTATAAATTTTATCAGAAGTAATCGCTTAGGAGACCTTTCTTTAAAGATGTTTGGACATTTTATTTGTAATCCATTAGCGGTTTGATTTTGTAGATAAACTAAAGCAAACCCCTTGTGTGTTTTTATTTCTTTTTTTATGTACTTGTATTACTTAATTTTTTTAATAACACTTCGAAAAAATATGAATTAATTTATATTATGTATCCAATATACGTGTTAATTGTATTATCATTTATCGAAATTGGGATAAAGAGGATATTTTTTTCAAGTCAATACTTTAACATATACATAAGTGTATGAAACTCTATACTAACAAACAGAGTTTGAGAGAATTTTTTCTCAAATACTTGAAAATGAAGAAAAAAATTGCCATTTGAAGGACTAAATGCTCACAAATCTTTATGAAATACAAATCATTTTTCGTCGGTACTTTTCGAATTAATCGTTTTAACCTGGGGGTTATTATGTAATTCGATTCGAAATTTTTTGTTCGAATTCGAAAATTTTAAAACACTTGTAAGATGATATCCGTGCTTAAAAGTCCAACTTTTTTTCTATTTTTCATATTTACTAGATCGTTGTCTACAGGTTTTCAAAATTTTTAACCGTTAAAAAGCACTTTTTTTTACTTTATTTTCAATATGAAAATAATAATAATTTTCCCTGAAAAGGTCACCCAATATTGAGACGCAATATTGTAAATAAATAATGATAATTAATAAATAAATTATCTTAAGCTCGTTTAAAATGTGAAGAATTAAATAAAAGAATATCAAAGAAAACTTAACATATTTAAATTTTCTCAAAATTGTTTCTGCTCTTCATTTGCCCATAGATACTCAGATAAAAAATATGAAAGTTTTTAGATAACTTGGTACCAAAAAAACCAAAATTTGTGGTGTTTCTCAAAACCCAATATTAGATTTTTATTAAATTTTGTTAAACAAAAATGCAAAATATAAATTTTTTTTCTTAAAAATAGAAGTGAATAAAGGTACAAGGTGGCGCAAAAATAACCTTCCGATGTTTTTTGGCTGTAATTTAAAAAAAAAATGAAAAACTTGATTCTTCTTGTGGATTATTTTTATTTGGTATTTTAATTTTTTTTACATCAAGTCGAGAATTTGATGTCATGTAAATGGCCGCCGCCACAGTTGATTGTCATTTGAGCCCTTTTTATGGCATTTTCCATCACTTTGGCCAAAACTTCCGGCGATAGGTCCTCACATTCTTGACGGATATTGTCTTTAAGAGCTGCAAGAGTCTGAGGCTTGTTGACATAAACCCGCGACTTCAAAAAGCCCCACAAAAAGAAGTCTGGAGCGGTCAAATCAGGCGATCTTGCTGGCCAGTGCAGCATATCGGTTGTGGCACGTGCAGTGTGTGCCGTTGCACCATCCTGTTGGAACCACATGTTTTCCAATCCCAATTCATCAAGTTGCGGCAAAAAGAACTCGTTGATCATTGCTCTGTAGCGCTCACCATTCACAGTAACCGTTTGGCCCGCGACGTCTTCGAAGAAAAAAGGTCCGATGACTCCTCCAGCGAAAACAGCACACCATACAGTGACTTTAAGCGGGTTGTAATGGCTCTTCGTGGGTTACACGCGGATTTTCAGTGCCCCAGAAGCGTACATTTTGTTTTTTTACGTACCCGCTAAGATGGAAATGGGCCTCATCACTCATGATTATTTTTGATGAAAAATCATTCATCTTATTGGTCAAATAAATAGTCACCAATATTCCGCGTTCTGGAGCAGTGTAGCGTAACATTGTTTATTAACGTGTATTTCGCATGTGTTTACTACACAAATGTCAAAACAGAACTGACATTAGGGGCCAATCGCAAAATTTATAGCATTTTCTGATAGGAAGATAACTTTTGCGCCACCTTGTATATATTTCACTTAGTGTGCGAAACGAATTGAAATTATCGTATTTCAAGAAAATGTGCTTTATGGTAATAAATTTTTTAAATTTATTTCTTAAAAATACGCAAGGGTATATATTTGTTTAATTTACTTAAGGTTATGAAAGTAAAAACTACGTGGACATCATTAGCTCTTACATTTATGGGTCCATAACTATCCAAAACCATTTTTTTTTTTTTTTATTTTATTAACTAATAATCATATAATTACAAATTATATACTATACCCTAACCGACCAGTGCCTCTGGTGGGAATCGAACCCACGACCCCCGCACTGATAAGCCAGCACGCTACCAACTAGCCTACCGGGGCGCACCCAAAACCATTAATTTACGTCTTTATAGTGAAATTAATTTAGATAAGAAAAGTTTTTAAAATAAAATATTTAAATTTTATATTTGTAAAGACTATGACTTTACAGTCATAAACTGTGACTTTACAGTCATAAATTTTAATTAAAAGAAGATAATTTTATTTAACAACTAAATAATGGCCAAAATAAACAAATACAATTTTATTAATTAAAAGTGTTTACATAAAAATTTTGTACAAATTAGCACTTTACTGCATGTGCAATCAAATAAATATTTTATAATCTAGAACTAATTTGTGATTAATTAATTTGTGAAATATGTTAATTTAAAGGCTTTTAATTATTAAAAATGTTTAATTTTGGACATCATTCAGCAGTTAAATAATGTTATCTTTAAGCAAAAATTCGATATGGGCTTACAAAATATTTCGGAATGGATGTCTTACAGGAAATATGGTTAATTAATATTTTATGAGTGAAAAGTCGCAGTCGTTACAAATACAAAATTTACATATAAAAACTTTATTTTATAAACTTTCTTATCTAAATCTGTTTCAGTGCTAAGCCCTAAATTAATGGTTTTGGCCAGCCTTGAGCCCATTTGTTTAAATGTTAATGATGTCCACGTAGTTTTTAATTTTATAACGCAATATTTACGACCCACAGACAAAATCCAAGTTAGGTAAATATTCATACTTGCGGTTTTTTAGAAATAAATTTAAGAAATTTGTTATAAAAGCACTTTTTCTTGAAATCCGCTAATTTCAAACCGTTCCACACACCAAGTGAATAAAGGTATATCTGTAAAGGTTTATATTTTTAAAGTTCTACTAATTTACATTAAAATAATAAAAAAAAAATTTAAATAATAAATCATAAATAAAATAATAAAAAAAATTTTTGTTTAACAAAATTTAAAAAATAGTCGCTTTTGATAAGCACCTCCAATTTCTACGTTTTATTTTGTACCAATTTTGAATGTGTTAACAATATCCAAAATTCCACATATTTTTTATCAGAGTATTTATGGGCAAATGAAAGATAAAAAGACTTAAATTTGTGAACCTCATAAAATTTTTATTTTAATTAGTTTTTTTGTAGTTTTGCTCATTTTCACCAAAATTTTTCAAATTAAAACCAAAAATGGGCATAGTCTAGATTTGGCCGATTTGGCTAAAATTTTCAACATTAACTTTTAAGACCACAGAGAACAGCCTTCAGCATTGGGAGCCTCAAAAATCGGAAAAGTGCATTTTAACAACAACCCTTATTTACTCATTATAAAGGGTGGTTAAATTGTAAGGGCCGATGTTGAATGTGAACCACACCTAAACGCCAAGTTTTTTTCCGAATTTTATTTGACATTTCTCTATTTCAGACTTACTCAATTTGAACCATGGAGAGATACACAATCCAACAACGTGTTAAAATTATCCAGACTTATTATGAAAATGGGCGTTCAAATCAAAATGCATATCGTGCACTTCGTGATTTTTTTGGTCAATTTGATCGTCCAAATGTGCGTACAATCGCAAAAATCGTGGAAAAATTCGAGCAAACCGGGTCTGTAGAAGATGTGAGAACACCAGTGCATGCTCGTACAGCTCGTACTGCAGAAAATATTGCTGCTGTTCGCGATAGTGTGGCTGAAGAGCCGTCCACCTCAACTCGTCATCGTGCCCAACAATTGAACCTCTCACGCTCGTCGTTGATGAACATTATGCATAAAGACTTGCATTTACACGCTTACAAGGTGCAATTGGCTCAAGAACTAAAGTCTCTTGACCATTCCAAACGTCGTGAATGGACAGAATGGTGGCAAGAAATGGCAACAGTGGATGATCAATTTTCGAAGAAAATCATCTTCAGTGATGAGGCACATTTTCACCTCAGTGGATTCGTCAATAAACATAATTGCCGCATTTGGGCGAATGAGAATCCAGAGTGATTGTCGAAAAACCAATGCACCCACAAAGAGTGACTGTTTGGTGCGGTTTATGGGCTGGCGGCATCATCGGGCCGTATTTTTTCCAAAATGAGGCCGGTCAGGCAGTTACTGTGAATGGTGTTCGCTATCGTGAGATGATAACGAACTTTTTAAGGCCCGAATTGGAAGATATGGATGTGGACGATATGTGGTTTCAGCAGGACGGTGCCACTTGCCACACAGCAAACGAAACAATGGCTCTTTTGCGCAACAAATTCAATGGCCGTGTTATCTCACGTAATGGCGATGTCAATTGGCCGCCAAGATCATGTGATTTGACACCGTTGGACTTTTTTCTTTGGGGTTATTTGAAAGAAAAGGTGTACGTCGATAAGCCAGCAACAATTCAAGAGCTAAAGGATGAGATAATTCGGCACATTAACGGCATAGAACCTCCATTATGCCTCAGCGTCATCGAAAATTTGGACCATCGGATGGAGGTGTGCCGCCGTGGTCGCGGCGCCCATTTGGCCGATATTTTGTTCCATACATAATTGAGTAATACCAATATATCATAATAAAATAAAATTACAATAATTTCCTAAATAGTTTGTGTTTTATTCAAAATCAACATCGGCCCTTGAAATTTAACCACCCTTTATTTTCAAACTTATTTGTTCCAATTCCAAAATAAAAACCACATTTGGTCAAAATAAGACTTGTCTGGCCTTATGTGCAGTATATGCTCACATGAAAAATAATGTATATTTAGTAAAAAACAAGTAAAGGTTTGTTGATGATTAACTTGGATATGAGTTTAAAGAAAAGGATTTTTTTTTTTATTACACACAGTTGTTAAAAGTTTTATGAAGAAACTTTCAAGACAAAAAAAAAAAAAAAAAAACTAAAACCCACGCTCACATTTACTTAAAGCAACATTTGATATATTCTGAAGCTAAACTAATATTTACAAAAAGTTTTCTTTAAGAAACAACGTGAATTACTCTACTCAATAAATTTCAACTTTTTGCCTTTGGCTTTGAAATACATAATTTTTAATAGAATTAGGTATTTTTTAAAATGCGCGCTTTTTATATCAACATCATTCAACTCATTTTTTCGTATGGAATTATGCTTAAAAGCTTAATTAGTTTGAAAGTTGAAGTAAAAAAGTAATATATTAATTTTATAAAAAGAGGATAAGAATAGTTCAGTTATCTTTCTCTTGTACATATAGTTAAATGTCAAGTATAGAAGTAGAAAATTATTTTTTTATTAACGAATTTTTTACGATTTTACTTGACAGTAGTTTGAGTGCATAGAATAAATACAAAAAAAAATTTTTACTCATTTTTAGCACATTAATTGTCTACATATACGTTTTATTACTCTACAAACAGACTAATGAAGCCTTAATTTTTTACAATTAAAACGCAAAATCATGATTTTTATTAAAGAAAATAATAGAATTCAAATTCGTCATATTTTAATTTATGGCTACAAATTTTATGTGTGGTAAAAACACACTTTTTTATTAAAATCGCAAATCCATTGAAAATATCCTGATATTTTTCCATGCATAATATTTATAAGGATAAGACTAAAAAGTTAATAATTTGAACGTCATTGCAACAGCAGCGCGATATGCAGATACAAACAGTGACATGATTATACTCGTTCTTAAAGAAAATTTCATAATTAAGCGATAACATTAAGCAAAATATACTTAAAAATTTCGTGATTCAGTAAATATAAAATCGAAATATTTAAAAAACTGCAAATGAGATTTTTTCGAGATTTAGACTTATCGGACATACACACGGATAATAAATTGATAGGAATTCCATTGTAACAAACAAAATTTAATCATTATTCAATAATTTTAATTGTTAGTACTTAAAATTCATCATCATTCATAATCATAGAAAATACATAAAATTAACCAAAACACAGTCACATCATTCAAAGTATTGGTTTTTCTAATCATTAATGAAAAAATATTATCTTTTACATTACCTTTAATAGCAACAACCAACCACTTTTCGGAAATGTTATCTTTTGAATAAAATATTTGCAGTTAAAATCGAATATTAGTTTCACCTGCAAAAAAAAACCAATCACACTATCTAAAATATTAGTTTTTGTTACCAATTTTAAAAAAATATAAAGTTTTTTAATAGTTTTGGTAATTCTAATAAAATATTAATATCAGCAACCAAGTATCTGTTGTAAATACAATTCTATTTGTAGACATTCATATTAAAACTTGAAAGAAAAAAATATTCTAGCTAGAAATTATAAAATACAAATTAAAATAATATAATATGTTTTTTAAAGTTTTGGTAGCTCTAATAAAATATTGAGATTAGCAAAAAATTGAGATGTACATACAGAGCTATTTTTAGACAATTATATAAATTTGAAACTAGAAAATATTCAAGGTTAAAATTTAAAAACACATATTTAAATTGGGTTTGTGCTAGACGTAAAGTACTTACGCGACAAACGGAATATTGTCGGTTTTGTTACTAAAATAAATTTTGATGAATATATGTGAATCTATTTATAGAATGGTATAGTCCATATACATAAAATATGCAACTGTCACAATAAAAATTAGAAATATGTAAACAAATGCCGGTTGTTAGAATAGTGTTAACTTTTAATTATAGTGATAGTACGTGGAACCACAAAAATTCGGTTGGCGAAAAAATCTGGGTGCAACTACAAAACTGTTTTCTGTGTGTAGGTCTATTGAAAAGGAAATGTTTGAAAGCCAGGGTTTTTGGTAGCTGAATAGTGTTATTCACACTATAGACTGAAAGAAAAATAAGCAAATATTTATGCATGTTTTCGTTTTCATTAGATATGGGCACATGAGCCGAATTTTTCACTTATGCTTCGCCGACGTAACATAAGTTTACTCCCGTGATCGTGAGTGAGTGTGAGTAGCAACAAATTCTTCGTCAGTGAGTGAGTTGTTTAAATGTCCATATTCGCTTGGGAAAAATAATGACATATGCAAAAAAAAAATAGGTTTATTTGCACTTTCGTACAATTGGCGTAATGTCGTTTTTATTTTTCACATTCGAATATGGATATTAAACTACTTTTTGTTGTTGTTATATTAAATTACAACATAAAAATTTAAATTGTTACTCAAAGTCAAGAGTTGTTGTTTTACAATAATAAAAAAATAATACCAATAATTTTTTCCAAAGATTTATGTGTTTTTTTTTTTTTTTTTTTTTTTTTTGTTATTTATTATACGGAAGTGTCCTTATCACGAGTATGTTTGACACATCTAAATAACAGACAAAATAAACTTTTATAATAAAAAAAAACTCCAAAAGCCATGTCTACATATTTGTACAATTAAAACCAATTAGAGAAAAACGGAATTAAAAGCATTTGGCTTTAATAAATGCTCAAATTGTTGTCAGTTATTGTTTTTTTATTGTTGAGGGATTTTTTAAAAGAATTTGATAAAGAAAATCAATCAATGTTTAAATACAAGAATGTCAGGTATTCTTTTCATATCGATTTAGGGGAAACAAGAAATTGTTCATTGACAATATCTAAACTAAAAATTAAAAATAAAGAATGATTTTTTAAGAGCTTCCGGACTTGATTTAAGAAAAAAACGATCCATATAATTCAAAGTTTAAAGATGATTTCATGTAAATGTTGACCGCGGATACGCCTCAAATGGTTAATACGCTGGGTCCAATAATGGCATACTCTCCCCAACATATCGGCCGGTATCTTACGAATAAATTCTTCCATATTGGCTTCCAGTGCATCAACCGTTGCGAGCGTGTCCCTATAGACATGAGCCTTAACATAGCCCCAAAAAAAAATAGTCTAAAGGCGTTAAGTCGCACGATCTAGGCTGCCAATTTCGACGGCCCCAAACGTGAAATAAACTGTTCACCGAACTCGCCTCTCAATTGGGCAATTGTTTCCCATGCTGTGTGGCACCGTGTTGTTGAAACCACATGTCAGCTAAATCCAGCTCTTCTATTTTTAGAAAAAAATTGTAATCATTGCACGGTAGCGCTCGCCATTGACAGTACCGTTCCTGCCTTCGTCGTCTTTAAAAAAGTACGGTTCAGTGATGTCACCGGCACAAAATCCACACCCAACAGTGCATTTTTCGGGATGCATTGGCAGATCTTGCAATGCTTCTTGCTGCTCTTCACACCAATTATGGCAATTTTGCTTGTTCACGTATCCATTCAACCAGAAATGAGCTTCGTCGCTGAACACAATTTTTGATAAAAAAATGGATCTTCATTCGACTTTGCCAGCGCTCATTCACCAAGAGCCGTTGTGGTAGGTTATGTGCATCAATTCTTGCACCAGATGTATTTTAAAAGGTTTTACACCCAAAACCTTAAGCAAAATTTTCCACGTAGTGGAATAACAGAGGCCCAATTGCTGCGAACGGCGCCGAATCGATAATTCACGGTCATCAACAATACTGGCGGATACAGCTACGATATTTTCCTCTGTCCGCACTCTACGTGTACGTGTTGGTGGCTTAATATTCAATAACGTAAATTTTCTGCGAAATGTAGTCACAGGATTCCGAATAGCCGCTTCAGAAGGTCACCCAAACTGGTTGTTGGTATTAAAACCCATCAAAAACTGTTTTGCGAAGGAATGATTCTAATTGAGCATTTTCATCTATGAATTTACAATTGGCTTTTCATATGAAGGATTCATTGTTTTAATGCTGAAAAACAAATTACTGAGAAGCTTATCTTTTTAGGCAGATAAACTTCCAAAAAATCATATTTGGAATGATTCCTTTTACAAGTCAATGTTAAATACATCGATGAAAATGCCAAATTAGAAGAGAACAAATTTTTAGTGGAAGTAATGTAGATAATAATAATGTTTCAATATTGCTTAGAGAAGCCAAAATGTTGAATGATGTGACTGTATTTTTGTTAATTTCATATATTTTCTATTCATAATTAATTTTAATTGTTGTGATCATGAATTTTAAGTACGTACAATTGAAATTATTAAATAATGATTTAATGTTGTTGATTAAATTAGAATGCTAAAAAAATTTATTTTCTTTGTGTAATTGTAAATAGCTTTTACTGAACTTACTAAATCAAAAACAAGCGTGAATAACTTACGTTTTTGATTACTGAACTGAACTTAAATTTAATTTAGTTTTTAAACATTCCTATCTTTTGTTTTATTATCTAGCAATTTAGCTGTCAACTGCAATTTAAAGATATGTTTGGAACTGCACAACATGTTAGATATTTAATTTTTTACCGTGTGATTAAACTGTATAACACATTTTTGGGGGTGAATAATTTATATGGCAGATGAATGTATTAGGTTAGTATAGTAAAAGAACTAAAGGTTTTTGGTCCAGTGTGGGTACAGTCAAATTTTATGGCCGTTTAAAGTTTTATTTTTTTGCCAACACTGTGCTGAATAACACTCAAAGAGAAATGTTTTAGTTCTTTTGATCTGAATTCTGAGTTCGGATGTCCCCCACAGATTTTTAAGAAGCATTTTCTCGCGGAATAATTTAACCCTATATCTGCTATTTTCATGGATCGTTCAAGCCCTTTTTTCAAGAAATATTAAAAAGGTATCATAAAACGTGCATTTAATAAGTAAAAATGTTCTGTGAAGAAGTTCTGCAGAAAATTTTACTAGGAGGTTTCGATGACGAAAATGTCATCCGGTAGTAGCAAATCACTGAAAAGGTGAGTCGTTATTGAAAACAATAGCAATTTGTTTCAAAAACTACATAAAAATAAGTCTGTAAATTAACAACATTAAAAAGCAAAACATTATAATACTTCAAATTCCTTAGTTTAAAATTTTGCCAATTCAAAAAAAAGAAAAAAAAAAAAAATACCAGGAAAAATACGAGATAAGGGGTTAAAATATTAAATAAAAAATGCATTTAAATATAACATTAGGTTTAAAAACATAAACTTAGAAATATTAGTCTAGCATTGTTAAGGACTTGGCTGCACATGATAAATTCGAGTTCCCCTTTATAGGGATTTAACATGACCGGATGATGACACATCATAGCAAAATTTGGTAGAGAAACGAAATTTCACTTGAAAAAAGGACTATTAACATTTCAGTAAATTGAACTAACATTGTCATTTGTTTTTAACTGATACATTTTTTTTTTTTAATAAAAAGAAATACTGCACAAAATTAATGTAAAGTCACAATAAAGCAATTTGATGTGGTCCGTTTTTTTTTTTTTAATGAGCTACCTATGAAGTCAAAACGAAATTTCTTCTACAAAATGAAATATATTCTTTACACTTAACTGTATTGCAACTTAAATAACTACAAAGATTTACAAAAGAAGTGCCCTGAGTGTAATTTTCTTCTAAAAGTCTTAACTGGGATTTTCATTTTGAAGGAACTAACGAAAACCGTGAAAAGTAAGGTAGTACTTTAAATAAATGTTTTACCTGTTTAAATTTTAAATTAAGTTTGTATTGTTTAATATATTCTCTTCATATGTTATTAAAATCACTTTAAAAGAACAAAATTAAAAGTGACTGTTTACGAAAAGCTAAGAATAATACAAAAATATAAATTTTAAACAAAAAATGCTATAAAAATAGGCATTTAATGCAAAATAAGAAAAACAAGCTATAAAAATGCACATTTTAAGCATAATAAGCAAAACTACACATTTATAGAACAATATGAACTATCAGATCGATGACATTTTAATACATATTCTATTATTTGCAAAGATATTTTGTTTACCCTGTTCTCAGAATTAAGGGAAAACACATGCACTTGCATGAACAACCGGACCCTGATAATGGATAACGGATACTGTCACAAACTAAAAAAGTGGATTTGGTTTGAACCGCAATACATATTTTTACTAGATTTTGTCTCGCTATTTCCAAGTCTGTTTTCCGAATTTTGAACCGAGATTAAAAAGACAAAAATTGCGTATTTAACCATGTTGGAACTTATACACACACAACTTCCGAACAGCTTAAGCATTTCCATTACGATTGTAGATATATTTACCTGTTTTTCTATAATGAGTTAACAAACTTTAGAAATTTGTGTATTATAAGAAAATTACTAAATATTGCATTTTTAAAAGTAACCTAGGCCGTGCATCCGACCAGCTTAAATTTGTTTTAGGGTCACGATATAAACTTCGAACTTTCCTTTTTTTAATGTTGGTGAAAAACGTTAAATTTTACAACAACTTTATTGAAATTCAAGTTCAAATATAAGCTTTAAAATTGTACAAAATAATAGTTCTTCTTCTCAAATCCCATATTAAAAATGTATATATATTTTTTTAAAAATAAATTTCCTAAATATATCTTTACGCTATTTTAAATATCATTGCGGTATCGTCAAGAGTAATTTAAATTGTTAGAAAGCATCAAACGAGTGATAAAATGATTCAAAAAGTGCCATTTTTGGCAACTTTAACCGCGGCTTTCTCAAAAATGTGCCGTGATGGTAACATGTGGATACAAGATTCGGAACCAGAGAATCAATGACGATATAAATCACATATCGGCGTTCAAACCATGGATGCTTGTTGAAGTATGAAATCTGCTACCTAAAATCATTTTTTATTATATAAGGATTAACATTGTTGATTTTAATTATTTTATTTGTAACACTATCTTTTTTATTTGCAGCACTTTTTTTATGCTGTTGACAAAAGACCACCAACAATAAAATGTGTAAAGAAAATCGTTTAAGGAACAAAATTTATGTTATATCACAATTTTTTATCTCATAAAGGAAATCTTTATATACAATTATTGTATTTTAATACATTTACATAAATTTATATATATATATATGTATGCACAGCGCATAGTCTAGAGACATTTATTCGTTCCCCCGCATAGTTTAGGGACATTTGCTTACTTTGGGGACTGTCCCCAAATTAAATAAATTGTCCTCATCTAATACGCTAGATGTATGAAAAGGCGCGAAAACTTTGGGGACAGTCCCCAAAGTAAGCAAATGTCCCTAAACTATGCGGGGGAACGAATAAAGGTCTCTATAATATGCGCTGTGCATACATATATATATATATATATATGTATGTACATAGTTTAGGGACATTTGCTTACTTTGGGGACTGTTCCCAAAGTTTTCGAGCCTTTTCATACATCTAGCGTTTAAGATGAGGACAATCAAAAGATAAAGATCTTTTTTCTAGGTGATAATTTGCTTCACACGAACGAGAAAGTAATAACAAAACACATGCAATATAAAAACCAAATACATGTAGTCACTCACTTGCATAACAGCGAACATCTTGTAGAAAACACCGTCTTAATTGTTAATAAAATGTTAATTACAATAATATTCTTTTCAAGAAAATGTATTTTTTATTTTAATGTTACATTTAGTTCAGAATTATTGCGATTTATTCGTGCACTAGTTTTTTCGCGCGTAAGCCTTATCTATATATATTAATAAAAGAATAACGTTACTTACTCATTGACTGACTAAACATCGCAAAGCCTATACCGCTGGACCTTGAAACTTGAAATAAAGATGGAAGTTTTGGAAATTACTATGGAGGGAATCAATAAGTGGAAAAGGCTCCCCCTCGGCGGCCTGCCAAGCCCCTTAGGATAAAAAACTGAAATGTGAGATTACGACCTGGAATGGTAGTTTTTGAAATTTTACCCAAAAACGTGGCAAAAGATGAACATAGGAAATTAAAATTTGGTAAGTTGTTTCCTAATCAAGAGTACCTATCTCTATAGAGCGGAATTTTGGAAATTTCTTCGGGGAGGGGCAAAAAGATTAAAAATCTCGAACTTTTGAAAAATCTTCACCAGCGATTAAATTCAAATTTGGTATTTGTGAGCCTTATAACGACGGGATTGTGTAGACGAGATTGATAGACGAGATTGATAGAAATTCCATCCGGTAGTGGCAGAAAGTCTAACCAAACCAATTTGGCCAGTAATTTAAAATTTTCAATATGTGTTCCTTCGAATATGACCTAGTTCAAGTAATTTCTTTTTGGATTTCTGGCCAAGAACGTGGTAACAGTGGGGGTTAACATAGGGAAAATCTTGGTGGCCTGGCCAAACCACTAGAGTGAGGAACTTGAAATTTCGTACGCGAGTTCCTTATCACGATCGGTAGGCCTAAAAGCGGATAAAAGGGTCCCCCTTGGCCAAACTTCTGAAGCTAGAAACTTGAAATTTGGTAACCCACATAACCCCTAATCCGGAGTAGACATCTGTATAGAGCGGTATTTTGTAAATTCCTACGGGGAGGCGAAAAATGGGAAAAATCACCGGCTTGGAGTCCAGGCCAAACCATTAAAGCGATGAACTTAAAATTTGGTAAGTGGGTTCCTTAGACATCTGTATATATAACTGGGAGGGTAAAAAATGGAAAAGTCTCCCCGTTGGCGGTCAGGTCATACCACTCAAGCGAGGAACTTGAAATTTGCTATGTGCTCTCCTTATCACGAGTACGCAACTCTTTAGACGGGGGTTTCTACGAGTAGGGGAAACAAATGGTAAAAGTTCCCTTTGGTTTCCTGCAAGGCACCGTAATTGGACCTTTATTGTTCACTATTTATCTTAATGACTTGAAAAATGTTGAACTTACTGGTAAAATTTTTATATATGCAGATGACATTAGTTTATTTCACTCTTACAAGCATGAAACAGTAGCTAAAGTGTATATTAAACGAGACGCGGCATTAATATCAGAGTTTACGAGAATAAATAAAGTTTTTTTAAAGGCTAACAAAACTCGATTGATGAGATTTATACCATATTCGGATCAGACCAATTGTAGTGCTTTTGTGGATGGAAAAGAAATCATGGAAGTCAGTTCTATAAAGTATTTAGGTATACAACTGCAAAGGAATCTTGCTTGGAGTCAACATATCCAGAATGTTAAGATAAAAACAGCCCAAGCTGTTGGTTTACTATACAAGTTTAATAACAAATTTGATAAAACATGAAATTATTAATTTATAATGCACTAGTTCAAAGCCACTTTAATTATTTAGCTATTTTGTATGGTTTTAAAAAAAGTTCTGAGTTAAAAGGGTTGCAACGTATGCAAAATAAAGCTTTAAAAGTGGTAGCTAATATTCCCATCACACATTCAACTTTAACATTATATACCGAGGTTTTTAAAACTGTATTACCTATCTATGGCATTTAGAAAATGAAATTACTAATGTATGTTTTAAGTGTTTAAACAGCATTGGTCATCATACCATACATTTTTCGAGTTATTAGCACTCGCTCAATACAAGGAATAATATGAATTTAGCACTGGCATGGTGTAGGCTAGAAACAACGAGGCAACGAATTGAGTACATGGGTAGTCGTGAATATAATAATTTACCGCCACATTTGAAAAATATAAATAGCATTTCTTTATTCAAAACAAGTTTAAAGAATTTTTACATCAAAACATAGAGGAACTTCTAATGTAATTATAATTTATATTGAATGTTAAAATATTATTTTTAATTTTGTTTTCTTTTTCTTTTTATTTTAATATTTTTTTTTTGTATTATTATTATTATTTAGTTATGGTTAACTAGAAAATATTTCTTAAGTATGAAATATACTATTGCCAACTCGCCTCTAAAATGCCTTCAAGGCGTAGCGGCACATAAATTGTATTGCATTTTGTTTGTTGGAAATAAAAATAAATAAAAAAAACCCCTATGGGCGTGACAAAAATTAGGTTAACTGGCTGGCCAGACCGCTAAAGAGGAACTTTAAATATGGTGTGGGTTTTTATTTCAGAGTGGACATCCGCTTAGACGGTTTTTTTTCGAAATTGACTTATTTGCTTAAAAACCTGAAATTTAATATATCTGTTTCTTCGAATATGAACTAACTCATTAATATATATTACTTTTTGCAATTTTGATCAGGAACATGGCCAAAATTGGTGCTAAAATAGGCAAAAGTCTCCCCCTTATGGCTAAAAGCTTTAATTTTAAACATATGCTTCTTGGAATATGTCCTAAATTACTGTTGAGGTTATTTTATGAATTCTCACCAGGAACGTAATAAAAATTGCTGTACAAAGGTACACCAATTACAAAGGTACAGAAGAAAAATAAAATAATAATAAAGATTCATATAAAAAAAGTGTTTTCCTACAAAGTAAAATAGTAAAATACAAATAACTGGTTGCAGAACAGCTTATACTGTATTATAACAGGTTCTAATTTCTGTTCTGCAACTGGTTCTTTTTATATATAGTTTGTCCTATTTGCAATATATTATTTACCTCCAAACAAGAAGCGTTTGCTTTAAAACCCGGTTCTGGAACCTGTTATAGAACTGGTTCCGTGACAGTGGCACCTTACATTTCGACACCCAGGAACATGTTCTAGAACCGGTTCCATGTAATCGGTGGTGAAAGAAGTTGTTTTAGAACAGGTTCAGAGGTAATCTGTTCCAAAAAATTTTGCTGGTTAGTACAATATTAGTTGCAACTGTGGTAATATTTAACGCGTTGGGTTTTACAAAAATAGCAGTGTTTTGCCAGTCATATTTGTTTGGTACGGTTGGCAATTTCTACCTCGGTGGTGACGGTTTGTTTTAATTGCCGAAATTCGATTCATAGTGAGGAAAATTGGGCATATTTGAGACAAATTAGCCAAGAGCTCCCAGTTTAACACATTTTGAACAAAAAAAAATATGATGTCAAATCATATACCATTATTTTAATTGAGACAAGCAAATCAAACTTAAAATTATTATTTTTTACTGTCATTATATGTCATTACTTTATTTAAAAATTGTTATAAAAGTGTAACAACGGAGCAGAATATGGACTTTTATATTATTAATCTAAAACTACTAACTACTGCTTAAATCAGTGGATATTTCTGCTAAATATTAGTTGGTAAAATTAACTAAAAATTTAGCTAAATCAAGAGGAATTTTTAAGGTGAATCAACAGAAAATTCTGCTGAAAATGTCTTTTCTGATATGACCAGAGGCAGGTCAATACTTATTACTGGGAATATAAGTAGATAAAATAAATTAATAGGTACGGAGTATCCTGGTCCATTTTGCTATATTTCGTCTAGTTTCCGAGATATAGCCTATTTTATGATTATAAAATAAAAAATATGAGAAAATAACGTTATGTACAAGTTTTACTGATGGCGAAGACTCAAAAAAAACAACAGTTTGAAAACAATTGTGGTTTAAATTACCTGGCAAAGTTTGTAAATTTGAGAATCAAGATTACTAAATTCTTGTCGAAAAATTTGTTAAAATACGAATGAAATTTGTTCTTGGTGTTAAAAAAGATAACAACAGAAATAATTAGCTCAACTAAATTAGAACACGTTTAACAGATTTTCGAAGTAACTTGCGGTAACGAAATATCGGGCATTTAGGGTCGTATAACATAAATTTTAAATAGCCTTATACTATTTAACAGGTTTTTTATGCACAAAAAGCCTCCCTTTTTATGTCCAAAAAAACCTCTCGTTACAAAAGAAATTTGACTTTAACAGGCTATAAAATCGGTATTAAAGGACACATAGTTGTTACAAAAAAAAAAGGAAAATTAAATTATATTACAAATATATACAAAAAAAAATAGTTTACAACTAAACCTTTTTAGTTTTATGTAAAAATTTTAAAACTTTTTTCAAACTAATTTTTTTATTAAAAGTTAAAATAAACTTTGTGCGTCGAATATAACACACAAGGACAAAATCATAACTTTTAAATTAATAAGGTTCTGAACAGCAATTGCATATATTTCAGGCACGCTACTTTCAATGACGTACTTTATTTTTCGATCTATTAAACAATTTTTTTACAAAATAACTTTTAAAGTTAGGCGGTTGTAAATGCAGTTCTTTACATGTAACGCTTTTAAAATGCAATCAATACGACTTCTTTCTGTTGAAATGTATTCATCCGCTTTTTGGTGTTTTTTTTTTATTTTTAGAAATTTTTACGGTTTAAGTGGATTTTATCGCTAAACTAGCAATTAACCTTAATTAATGGTAAAGTGTTTCGTCACGGAAACAATTATTTAAATATGCAAAACGCACTATTTGTCAAAAATTGTATATATTAGCATAGCTTTCAGAGATGAACCCAGATTGCTACTTTTACTATAATTTGTGAATACCTTTGAAAAGTATATTCGGAAAAATTTGCCAAAAATATCTATCTTTCAAAAAGTTTTTCTGACAAAAACACCACTTTTGAGAGAAATATGTATCACACCGGAGGTTCATGTTAAGACAGCTTTTGCAAATATAAACATTTTTAGGTGAAAATTTAAAAACATTCTTTTGAAGTGTATTTGAAAATCACACTTAAAGCTGGAATTTGGGGTCATCCTGAAAAGCTAAAATGTCAAGTAAAATTTTAAACAAATCCCGAACACCGTTTACTTTTTCGTTTTCAACTTTTTTGTTGCTATTTGTAGTTTGCTGATTTTTCGCATAGTTCTGGCCGTTACAAAGCTCTTGAAGTGTGTAATTTTTTTAAGATTTTATTCGTCAAATCGCGTCAATAAATAAATGGGCAACTAACTCTAAATAATACTGAAAAATAACCAAAGTAAGTTTCGTTTGTTGTTTGAAGTGTAAACGGTAATATATAATCAAATATATAAATTATTATGTAACCGAAGTTACTATTTTTTTTTTTTTTTAGAATCAATAAAGAAAATTCAAAAAAGTTCGCTGTTGATTTTTTTTTAAATATTTTAGGTATTTTAGGTAACAAATTTAAGGATGAATACGAATAAAACTAAATTATTTTTTTAATCATAATTTTCTGACTTATATAACTTCTCCTTAATGACTCTTTACGCTGTGTGAACATTTGATTAGCTCGATTAATTATTTAGCGATAGAAATTGTGAAAACCGAAAAAAAATTAGAAAAAACTCTTAACATAGAGTTTGATTTTAAGCTTTGGGAATCAAATATGTACCATAAATATTAATACTGGTCTTGCCCTTTGATTGCAATATTTCGGAATTTATTACATATGTCAATTTTTGTATATAAAAGACAGCATAAAGATTCATCAAGCTTTTAAATCAGTTTGCGGCAAAACTTTAATTTAAATTCCGTATGCCCGAAATATATAGAATTGATGGTCAGAACCTTATTAGTTTTTTTTTTTTTTTGTTATGTCAAGCCGTGTAATTTAAGTATAATAAGTTCGGGTAATGTGGTGTACATATTTTATTTTTGCAATTTTCCACCAAAGTATTTACGATAAATTTACAAAGTCAATGCTAAAATAAACCTTGATTTGTTGTTTAATTGTGTTTATAACAAAAATTCTTAGGTACCCATTAAGTCTATATGTTAAAACGTGGAGTACCTAATCGCCTAATGTGGAATAATATTCCATATTACCCGCAAGCAAATCTAAAAAATGTTCTTCAAAGATTGAAATATTAAATAAATACAACATGTGTTTCAGTTACGAATTTAACCCTTGTTGGACATCATTCTAAAGAGAAAGAATTTTATTGGACGAAAATCAATGAAAACTTTCAGTAAACTAAAGAAATTTTTCCGAACCACACTGAACGAAAAATTTCTTAAAATTAATAAAATTTTAATACTTCTTCATACTTTTATAAAACTAGTTTTTAATGAGCTTCTTTATTGAGTTAATGGAAGCTATAATATATAATATTATATTTTTCATAAAATTTTATGAAAACTTTCATAAGTTTAACGAAAATTGTCAATACACACGAGTTCCAGGTCAACTTCATTGCTTCTATGCGAAAATCCATTAATATCATGCAGAGAAGTCTCTTAGTGTGTAGAAAAATATCGACATAAACTGTTTGGTTTTTAGTACACTTTGAATACCATGTAGGAAAACCACTGCAAATGTAGTTAGAAACAAATGTAATTTCCTTTAAAGAAATGGCGACTTACATTTCAGTAAATTCAACTAACATTGTCATTTGACATGTCATTTGTCAAATGCCAAATCACATTTTCATTTTCAAAAATGAACCACAATTGTAGTAAAAATGAACCACATATGTTAGTAAAAAATAAGGAAAGAAACGTTAATTTTTTTTATGTAAAATCATAAAACAGTCACTTGATGTGGTTAATTTTTTTAAATGAATTAAAAAGTTATAAAAAAATTTAATTTATTCCACAAATTACTGACATTTACATAAAAAAAAAAAAACTATATTACAACCCAAAGAACTACATATTTTTAAAGCAGAAGTTCCCTGAGTGTATATAAAAAAGTAGAACCTACTCTTAATTGGCTATGAACTTGCTTTGCTTTCAGAAATAATTGTGAAACGATTTATTGTTGCAAATCAGTACAAGTGTAAAAAAGTCTTTACCAATCAGTTCACGATTTTTCTATCAGTACACGTACTTAAAAATAAGTACATTACTGATAAAATTTTTACTTTATATTAATAACAACTAAACATAAAATGATAGTAATGTAAATACAATTTTAAACTGATATATTAGTTTTTAACAAATACCGCGTTAAGGTATTTCACATTACTGTCTTACCTATTTATTTATTCGGTCTACTGATTTATATCTTACAGACTATTGTACAAAAACTTTATTAATTAAATAACATAATATTAAAGTATTTAATTTAAAAATCGTAAATAAATTAAAATTAAATTAAAACTTCGGGTTCTGATGATATCTTTAGTCAGATCGAAATACTAGTATCAACCTAGCTAATATGTTTGATTTGCTTTATTTTTGGATATATACGGAGGTTGGAAGCTCAATGAAAAACTATTACAAAGTTTTAGACATCTATTATTTGTCTCAATATTACCATAATTAGTTCTATTAAAATCGTCATAAAAAGACGTTCATGACGTAAATCTCGAGGAGAAGTATATATTTTACAAGAACCGATAGCAGTTTACATCTAATCTGATAGGTGAATGAAGATATACAATCACTTAAATATTGTAGACCGAAATATATTCGTCTAATGATATAGAATGACATATCTTCAGGCCAGTTTAATTTCCTGAATGCTACTTTGGTAAAAAGTTCCCAAATTTTCTCAATTCTTTAAGAATGAGTATCAGCATAGGGCTTCCAAATTAGAGAACAATATTGTAATTGAGTTTCTGACAAATGGTATATATGTATAATGATTTAAGAGTTAGTGGATTTGGATTAGTCGATCTGGAACTAAATGTTTAAAAAAATGATTAAAGGTTGTTGAACATAATATTAACGGACATTAGTGGCTTTAAAATATTTCTTAATTCATATTCGTTCAGAAACAACTGCAAAATATTAATATATGCAAAATAGTTTGTACCATATAAATCTTCGAATACATGTAAAAAAAGTCAAGCATAACAAGTTTTACTTTCCAAATAATCGAATAAGCGTGCCATTAATTTGAATGAATATGCAATAGTTTCAGCAACAAACATTTTTTAAATAGGACTTAGTTAAAGAAATAGATGGTATTTCAGGATTAAAGAAGTTTTGTTTTGTTTCAGATTAAAGAAGTTTTATGTGTATTGATGTTAAAATGATTCAAAATAAAAGCTATCAGTAATTAAAAATACAGAGTTCCTGTTAACTTTAGTGTACAGTTAGTTAAATCCAGCAGACCTGGGACACGTCAATTACATTTCACAATCATTCACTTCTTAAATTTTTCTATATCATTTACAATTTCTGACCTACACTAAACCAAAAGTCGTTAGTGAAATTAACATACAATTTTTGTTAGCTTTTGACAAATTTTATTGTCAAAACAACAATTATTTTATTAAAATTATTGTAAATTTTTGTAAAACCAACAAATTTTATAGCCTTATAGCAATTGTCGTTTTACTGTATAATTTTAATTTTATTATTTTTTATATTATATCAAATTCTTATTTTTTTAATATATTATTCAAAAAAAACATATTAAATTAAACATTTTGATTTATATAATATAGAAGATAAAGAAATTTAAATTTTTAAATTAAAAATAAATCGACAAAATTCGAATTAAAAAAAAGCACATTGTTATAAATAAATAAATAATAAAGCGCATTGTTAAAACAAAAAAATACTTGTTCAATTTGTTTCAATAAATTTATGAAAATAACTAAATTCTGTAAATACATTTGACTATATTTCGTCAAAATAACAATCAACAAATAGTTAAACGTCAAAAAATAGACTTACTAAATAATTTGTTAAAATGACGAACAGGTTCTGTTGGCTGCATAGTGATCACCCATTCATCAATTTTACATGGGATTTAGTTGATTTCATCGCTGTTCTTGGTTCAGTGTACGGTCACTCTTGCGGGCTTAAACGTTTCCCTTGGAAATTTTTCAATTTTGTAAACACCAGGCTTGGGAAATAGCAATATTTGTGTATTTAATTACCGGCCAATTATTTTTTTATTTATAATTACATGTAATTGGGTATAATTGAGCAATTTCCCTGTAATTAAATACCCAGATGTTGTTACTAATCCTCATGTTTGGTATTAGAAATTTTACAAATTTTCCAAAGAAGCGTTTAAGCTCACAAGTGTGAGCGTAGGTCTAAAATTTTTAATGATATAGAAAAATTTCACAAGTGAATGATTGTGAAATATACTTAACGTTGCCCAACTCTGAAATCCAGTTCCTGCTATCTTAGCCCAAACGCCCTCAAGTGCCAATTATAGCGTAAACTGCAATTTCTGCATAAGCTGTCGGCAGTTGCGCTTTCATCAATAGTATCTACTTGTTCGTGAAACATCAATCAATCAACATATCGCATACTTGTACGCTAGTGGTTCAAACCATACAACAAACAACTACAACAAACTTGTCCTAAATGCAACAGTTAAAACTAAATCTACACTAACAAAATTTAATTTAAAAATATTAAAGTTATAAGTGATGTTACAATTATATTAAGTTATCTTAATTCTTAAATTAGTTAAGTTTAAACTAAATTTAAATCAAAATGAATTTTTTTTTTTTTTTTTTACATAAATTTATTTATTAATTTATTCTTTTCTTTTGGTACAAATAAGACTTAGAGTCTCTTAGGGCACCTCAAACATTATAATATCAATTTATAAAATTATATATAACATGTTATAAACCTAAAAATACAAAAAAATAATTGCTACTTATAAAGCTTTAAAACCTCCGATTTGAAAACCAATTCACGGGGATCGGATTTAAGTGAGTTAGGTAAATAATTCCACAATTTCACAGTACTAACGAAGAACATTCCTGAGGACGATAAATAGTTGAAATCAGGTATATTAATATTGCACGTACGACTAGACCGAGCAAGATTAAGTTTTTTATATAAATAATCAGGTTCTTTCTTGTAAATAATCTTGTGTAAAAATATTAAATTACGGATGTTAAGATAAGATGTCAATCTACTTCCTAAAATTCGTATGGAGTAATGAGATATGCTATCAAATTTTCTTTTGTTAAAGACATATCGAGCGCAATTGTTGATAACCAATTGTAATTTATTATTAGACACTGAGTCAAGGTTACCAAATGCGATAGCACTATAAGTCATGATGGGTATAATGAGGGTTTTCACCAATTTTAGTTTAGTATCATTAGGAACATATAATGCAGAGTGCCAAAGTTTCCTGAGGACATTATACATTCTCATTATTGTATAATTAATGTGATCCTTGCAGTTAAGCTCAGTGTTGATTACAAAACCAAGATTTTTCACTTTACTAACATAATTTATCAACTTATCTTGCAAAATAATTTCCGGTAAAATATCGTTACAAATGCCTTTATGAATTGGAAGGGCTTGCGTTTTCGAGGCATTAACCATAAGGTTATTGTTCACAGACCAACGAAATATATCACATAGGTCCTCATTTAACCGACATTCTAAGTCCTCAATCAATCCTATTGGTCTCGAAAGATAAATTTGTGCATCATCAGCTTAAAGGTGTATATTAGAACTTTTACAGCAGTATACAATATCATTTATAAATAAACTAAATAATATAGGGCCAAGAATTGAACCCTGTGGGACACCAGAAAAAACTGGTTTGAGGGTTGAGAAAGCATTATCTGAACTAACTCTTTGATATAGATCTAACAGATACGAACTGATAAGCTCTGAAGCACTTCTACTAAAACCGAAATATTCCCTAAGTTTTAATAATAAAACATTATGGTTTACGGTATCAAACGCCTTTGAAAAGTCGATTAGCACAACAACAGTTAGGTCTCCTCTATCAAAAGAAGGTCGAATGTCCTCCAAGACCTTGAGCAATGCTGTACTACAGCTTCTCCCAGAACGATAACCAGACTGATTATCATAAAGAAGTTTGTTGCATAATGTGTGTTTAATAATTTGGTTTGAAAGTAAGCGCTCAAAAGCTTTAGAGAGGGATGGTAAGATACTTATAGGTCTATAATCTTCAGGTTTCGATGGTTGATTCTTTTTTCCAACGGGAATGATATTTGCAACCTTCCAAATGTAAGGAAAGTTTGACGTTGTCATGATATGGTTAAAGTATGCGTTAAGGCTGGTAGTATAAAAGGAAGTATAAGTTTGATAAATTTATATTAATGCCATCATATCCAATTGAACAAGATTTTATTGCCGATATGGCTTTACCTATATCTTCCTCTGTAACTTGATCAAAATAAAATAAATTGCCTTGATACAAGAGAGTTGAGTTAATATTATAAGAGCTGATGTCATTTCTATAAGTGGAATTAAGAAAGAAGTCGTTCATAATTTCAGGACAGATGTCACATTCAGTTCTACTTTTCCTTATACCTATTTGTCCAAGGTTTTTCCATAATTCCTTAGTAGGAATATTAACATTTAATTTATTCCGATAATATAAGCTTTTCATATTCTTTGTGACTACGTGTACTCTATTTCTAGCTACACGAAAGTTTTCCCAATTGTTTTCAGACGGTCTGGATTTCCATATAGAATGTAGTTTATTACGAAAGTTAATTGCAGATTTAACCTCGTTGTTGAACCACGGAAGCTTAGAGACAATTTTAATTTTTCTAACCGGTACATGTTTCTCATGAAGTGACAAAATGTTTCTAGTAAGCCAATTGAGTTTATCATTGACATTATCGAATTGCCAACAATCATTCCACATAGTATTCGCCGCATCAATGCTTAAGTTTTGAACGTTTATTCTTTTAAAATCGCGTATATTGATATATTCATCCAAACTACGATAGTTCAGGTTAATATCGCATATATAATACAACAAATCATGATCAGAAACTCCAGCAAGAGAAAATTGATCATAGTGTATTGTGGAGGAGTCATTAGAAGAACACATAATATCTAAAAGTGATGGTTTTGTGTTGGGTGAAAAACGGGTATGCCACGAATTTATAATACTTAATCCACACGAACTAACATCGTCCATTAAACGTGTTGATTTAGCATTGTTAAGTGATAGATCGATATTAAAATCCCCGCACATAATAATGTTCTCATAGTACACGATACAATCATTAAATTTATCAAAAAAATTTGAAAGACAGTTATTCTTATTTGGATTATAAACACACATCACATAACATTTAATATTATTAGTTCCTTCAAACTCAACACCTAGAAATTCAACAGCACTCTCAACATCAGATTTTTTAATAATCTTGGATTTCAACCCTTTTCTATAATATATTGCTATGCCACCACCCTTATCACCAGACTTTCTATCATGACGTTTTAGTTTAAAGTTCAAAAGATCATATAAAACATTATTATCATTTTCATGATCAAACAACGTTTCCGTAACACATATTACATCTATAGAACAATTCGATAAAATGTAGTTCAGATAGTCTATTTTAGAACTATTCAAGCTCCTAGCATTCATATGACAAATTTGAAAGCCCTTATGATTACTACTTACAATCCCCAGAATCGTTCTTAAATTGTGTGAAGTACTGTTCGTATTAACGGCCATCATTTAAATACATAAAATGAAGAAAAACAACCGCAATTGGTAATAAAAGCGGCAAAGGTATTAAAAACTCTAAGTAGCAATTGTACATAATTAGAAGCAAATTTAGAAAAATACAAAAATAAAAAAGTAAAAATAAAAAGTAAAAACAACAAATCATTGCATACAAAAATGTTTTTTATAATGGTGCTATCAATTACACATGTCTTAAAAATCCTAACCCTAAAAGTGTGTTTACACACATTAGGGTGGACCGATTTGCAAAGACAAAAATTTGTCGATATTGTAATATCGATTTTTCGATAGCTTTTGGCATGAGGAAAAAAAAAAGTTCCTCTACGATATATCAAAAAAATCATTTTCGATTCACCGAAATCTAAAGAAATCAATTTTTTGACTAAAATCGTTGAAAAGTATTTTTTTCTAAAAACTGATATCACCATCGCCTTTAACGTGCGAATTTCTTTAGAAATAAGCTTTTTGATACGGCAGAAAATACATAAAAGTTGGTTTGGAGCCTTAAGAATAACAAAAAAGAGTAAAAATCAAAAAAAAAAAAATATTTTCACAACAAAAACCCGTCTAAAAACCAAAAAAAAAAAAAACATTTTTTTCGAAAAAATTATATCGCCATCATTTTAAGAGTACAATTTTACCTTGGATAGGATATATTTAAAAAAACTTTAAATCGATGAATTTTTTTTTTTGAATAAAAAACCTTTAAAATTAACGCATAAAAAATCGGGTTTTCAACATAAACTCATCCATGAAAAACATATTTTTTTAATAACTGCTATCGCCATCGTTTTTAGCGTTAAATTTTGCCTTGGAAAGGTAATATTTAAAACAAAAATGAAATCAGCCGATTTTTTTATTACCTACAAAAAAAAAACCTTAAAAATAAAAGTTAAGAAAAAGTCAAAAAAATTAAATTTAGGCGCCTCGAATATGATTTTTTTGATATGTCGTAGTGGAGCTTTTTTTTCTTCATGCCAAAAGCTATCAAAATATCGATGGCACAATATCGATTGCTAAATCGACCCACCCTAATACACATATACTATGTAATTTCCAATAAATATTATAAAGTTTTGCATAAAATTTCATATACCTTCTTATTGGAACAAGTGATTATACGGTAACGTACACTGACCCTTGAGAATATACCCTTACCTCTCTTACCCGCTTCATCATGGTCATACTAACCCACAAGTGAAAGAGAGAAATAAAGTGTATATTAAAGGTAACAACTTACAAATTCAGTTAGTACAACGATATTTAAATTAGATTTCTGAATATTTTGTGTGCTACAACTAAAATTCAGTTTAAATAACCGAACTTTGTTGTGAAATCTAATATTAAGTTGTGCCAACCATCGTATTAACCAAAATTGAGTCGTAGTAACCGAATTTCAGTTGGCAAACAGCTAAATTTTTCTCCATGTGTCGTACTCCAAATCTAGAATTTCTTCTTAAAATTTAAAAAGTACTTACGTGCTAAAAATTAAAATCTTAAATAATTATTTACTACACAATAAATACAAATTTAATTTTATTTCCCCGTATATGCTAAAAACTAAGGAAACGAACAAGACAAATTAAAAAATCCCAATTAAAAAAAAACAAGAAGAATACAGCACAAGTAAAACAATAAATAAAATTTAAAAAATAAAAAAACTAGTTAAAAACTACATTACACATGGTTCACAAGATAAAAAAAATAAAAATATAAAATTGTTAAAAGTTTTATTTAAAAGAAATTTTAAATAAAAAACACCCACCCTTCAAAGATACAAAATCAAAATTTTATAAACAAAAACAAAAGAGAATACATTCCACTTTTCAAATAAACAAATTGAAAGAAAAAAAAAAAAATAGTTTAAAAAAACTTTTAAAACGGTTAACAAGTTAAAAAAATAGAATATTGTTTAAAATTTTGTTTTAAAATAAATTTCAAATTAAAATCGTAAACCCTAAAAAAGTTACAAAAGTTTTTACATAATTTACAAGGAAAATTACAAAAAGTTTTTAAAGTGACAAAATTGTGTGAAAGGAAAATTTGTTTCACATAAAAACAAAATTATAAACAACCAAAAGCACAAAATATTGTGTATAAAAACAGTAGACTCATTCTTTATAAAACCATCAAAAAATATTAAATTTTCGACCTCTATCCGCTTCAATTTTAACCAAACGTGGTATGGAGAGTAAGTGTCATGCAAGTATATCATCGTATTAGTTTTGGGTTGTTAGCTCTAACGGTTGTTGAAATATTTCGATTTAAAATACGAAAAAAAAATCGAAAATATAACAAAAGTAGTCGTACTTAATGGTCCATATGTTTTTAACGGTTAAAGCCACATGATTCACTGATACCCCATTTTAAAGTCACGGTTTTCGTGCTTTAAATAAAATAAGAAAAAAAATATTTTTTTTAAGGTAAAATGCATTTTTTCAAAAATCGCTGTTTAAACCGCTACATTTAAAAAACTGGGTTTTAAAATTTTTCAAAAAAAAAGTATATGTTAATTATAATTTATTCCACTATGCCGTTGCCAAATTAATATGTGAAGCTATTACGGAATTCAAAGTAATGGATAAAAATATAATAAAAGATACTAAATATATTTATAGTAACTAAATGTGCTAAAGTCCCAAAACTTATTAAACAAATTGTGAAAAACAATCTGATGTAGGCGTGTCCCTATCCGGATTTCATTCCTGCCCAAGGAAATCTTCTGGGGACTTTGTTATTGGAATTTCTAGAGATATTTGTTATGTTAAATCACAAACTCAATGAGAATTTCTTGTCCTCGTCTAGGAGCGAGATTCAAAATTTAAAATATCAAAGAAAAAACAAAAACAACAACAAAATATTATCACAATTGGCTTTGTCATCTTCCAAATACTACTCTGTTTTTTTGACAGACCTAGCAATGTAGTGACGTTTATTCAAGTAAATCAACAATAGAAAATCATGTTTTCTATTAGTGTCAGTTACATTTAAATTTGCACAAGCACCTGCATATTTGTTATTTAAATTTATTTCCATCGGGATAAACATTAATTGCATTTATAATAATTAAATGTACTAAAGTCCCAAAACTTATTTAACAAATTGTGAAAAACAATCTGATGTAGGCGTGTCCATATACGGATTTCATTCCTGCCCAAGGAAATCTTCAGGGGTCTTTGTTATTGGAATTTCTAGAGATATTTGCTATGTTAAATCACAAACTCAATGAGCATTTCTTGTCCTCGTCTAGGAGCGAGATTCAAAATTTAAAATATCAAAGAAAAAACAAAAACAACAACAAAATATTGTCACAATTGGCTTTGACATCTTCCAAATACTACTCTGTTTTTTTGACAGACCTAGCAATGTAGTGACGTTTATTCAAGTAAATCAACAATAGAAAATCATATGTTTTCTATCAGTGTCAGTTACATTTAAATTTGCACAAGCACCAGCTTATTTGTTATTTAAATTTATTTTCATCGGGATATAGTAGAAGAAAGATTTACAAAAAAAAATAAAATTATTGGAAAATATAAAAATAAAAGTTTTGAAAAAGTAGTTGCACATAATTGCACATAATTCCCATTACCTTTTTAACTGTTTAAGCTAAAAAAGTCATTGATATGAACATTTTAAAGGTAAAATTCGAAAAATGAGCTTCTTTACGGAAAAACATCCGTGATGCAAATGGCTGCATTTCACAAAACTTGTTTTCTTAAATTTTTAAAAAAATGTATGTTAATTACCAATTATTCTTCTATACCGTTACCAAATACGTATGTGGTATTCCTGCATGTTTCTGAGTTATCGGCTTTTTAATTAAATTTTTCGACATTTTGATTCATAACCCAGGATACGGTAAGAGCTCCACATAGGGATTTGGACACGATATAGGGGAGTAATTTATCATTAACATATATTTTTTTAAAAATTTAAAAATACAATTTTTTTGAAATACAGCTTTCTGAAACGCAGTTTTTGAAAACAATGCATTTTGTGTGATCTAGTAATACCACAATTTAAGTAGCTTTAATATGAGGTATCAGTAGCTCCAGTAGCTGAAGCCGTTAAAAAGAAACAAAATGTTATGTACGACTACTTTTTTAAAATTTTCGAATATTTTTCATATTTTAAAACGAGATATTTCAAGATGCACTGGTATTAGCTGTCCTACATTTGGACGAAGTTGTGGTTATATGATGCATAATCTTCTATAACAAGTTTGGGTGAAATCAAAAGGGGTGGAGGAAATCGAGTGGTTGATTTTGTATGGTTTCAGTCAATACACAAAACAAAATTGTTTTATTTAAAATATTGCAATATATTAATATATGTTTACAGTGTAAAGGGAAAAGATAGTGCATAATAAACAAAAATATTCAATTTTTTAAAAAAATTTCCAAAAGTTTTTTTGTTGTTAAATTACACAGGAGGACAAAATGTTACTTTTTAAAAATTAATAAAAATCTGACCATATATATTTCGTTATATATATTTTTTTTTTTTTTAATGGTACAGATTTCGAGAAAACCGTCTTTAAAGTTTGGCGGTTTTGCATTTAAAACTTCTCAAAAGCAATCAATCTGGCTTTGTTTTGACGGAATGAAATAAGAAGACCTGTGTTTATATTTACGGCTCATATTAAATGCACAGAACTGATTAACGTTTTATGAAGATTTTTATATTTTTTTACCGTTTTCGCGAATATGAACGCTTAATAAACAATTGACCAGAATAAGTGTTAGTTCTTTAAAAAGAGATAGTAAATATTTTGACAAAACAAAATGTATTTGCATATAGCGGCTTATACAATATATTTTCAAGTTGACCCCACGGTCATACTTTTGGTACATCATACTTTGCGCACATCTTAAAAAATGTTATTGTAAACTTGAAGCACAAAAGTTAAAAATGCAGAAACTAGTGTAGTCTAATTTAAAAATTAATAGTGTTTATAATCTTTAGACAAACTTTAATTTTCTTACCTTTTTTAGGTTAACTATTTTTTGCCTTTACACTTAAGATTTTTTGTCTTCTCTGATAACACAGGTCAACAGCAAAAAAAGGCTTGACTAACCACTATATAGATTTGATGCATCATGGCTGCCTAAGTACAAAAATGGTAAAATTTTTCAATTCTATGGATAATTTTTTTTTAAAAAAATTTTTTTTTAAAATTGACAATATTTTGAGCCATTTCTCCACTTATGTTGTCATAACTCAAAAACAACTAGTCCGATTTTGTCAAATTAAATTTACAAAAATTAAGGTTTACAATATCTTTAAAGAACTGTACAAATTTTTTTAATGCGATCAATAGTTTCAAAGTTATGAAACAAATTGTTAGCAAAAAAAAAAAAAATGCTAAAAAAAAAAAAAAAATTTGAAAAACAAAAATCTGGAAAAAATCGAAAACTGCAAAAAATATTACTTTTTATTTTTTTGTAGTAAAGCTACATATCATGCGAATTAAACTAGATATGGATCATAAAAATCGATGCATGCTTTACATTTTTATTTACAATTAATTGAAGGTATCGCATATTTACAAGCACTGTAGAAAATTGTACCTACATAATGAAAATGCAGAACATAAAAACTCAGGTGCATTTTACGACACGCATTTTGGCAAAACCCCTTTGGGAAAAACCTCTATGACATTTTTATGATTCTAATAATTAAAAAAAAATAAGTAATAAACAAAAGATTGTTTAATTTTTACGATTGCGGTAGGATAGTAATAAAACGCTCATAAATGTGCATGTACGCTGAAGTGCTCTTATTTTCCGTTAGCTACCTGTAACGGATAATTTTTTTTTTTTCATAAAAGTCCTTAATGTTTTTTAGGATTCTTGGGAATAATAAAAAATTTGCAGCACACACAAACTGTATCCACACAAAGGGTTATCCCAAATTATAGTATCAGTATTTATAAGATCTCCTTGACCCTTTTTATTTCATTCAAGAAGTGTTTGCGATAACGCAAACATCATTTAATACCTACACAAAAATTAGAGTCATACAGCTTAGAAGTTAAAAACAATTTTCAAATATTAATAAAAATGAGCCAGAAAGCCAGAACATTTTTATGTAAAAACGATCCAGATTTATTTTGTTATGTGTGCGGCCAATATATCACCGGGAAAAAACGGAAGTGCTTCTTAACTTCATTGCAAAAGTCATATCAAGATTGCTATAATATCTATCCGCACAATTTGAACCAGCATTGGACACCGAGTAATATATGCATTCCATGTCGATTGAATTTATCTATGAAGTCTTCTAACGTAAAGTAAGTATAAATTAATAGATTTGGAATATTTTATAATTACAATATTTCTTAATTAAAATTTGAATTCTTCATATTCCTGATTTCAATTTTTTTTTTCATTTTACAGACGACACTTGGAAATTTTGAAGCCCATGCTATGGAGAGAAACAGCGAACCACGCATCCGAGTGTTATTTTTGTTTAAGTACAAAAAGCATATTTGATGGCCCACAAATTCGCAAATTGGTGAACGATACTGAATTTGGCAGTTCAATGTCAGAAATTGAGAAGAATGCATGGGATTCGTTTGTATGGGTTATTCAAAATTTCTTAGGAAATAACAAGTGTGATGATTACGTTGCGCACGTTGAAGAGATGTTAACTCACTTCCAGAATCTTGGATGCAACATGAGCATCAAATTACACTACCTGCACAGTCACTTAGATCGTTTTCCTGAAAATCTAGGAGACTTGAGTGAAGAACAGGGCGAACGATTCCACCAAGATATCCGGACAATGGAGGAACGATACCAGGGTCGCTGGGATGCACACATGATGGCTGATTTTTGCTGGAGTATTCAGAGTAACACTTCGTTATTCAACAATAGTAGAAAATCGACTAAAAGAAAATTTCAGAGTTTGTAGTTTATAATACATATTTATTTATTTATTTTCTTGTTTTATTTATTATAATAAATGTGAATAATAAAATATAAATTTTCTACTATTTAATTTATTTATTTATTTACATTTAAGCTCATCCAACACAAATGTCTTTCCGAAGAATAGAATCAGTATATTCTAGGTAGGGTTTTGCCAAAAAATACACGAATGTTACTATGTAATGCATTTTTGATGTGAAAATTTGTACATAGCATGGGGAAAATGTTTTCAAAATTCAATCAATCGAAAGAAGAACATTAACTACTCAATTTTATGTATATCAGACAAAAAACTAAAATTTGGTGAAAATGAGCGAATTCACTTAATTGTGAATAAATTCGAAAAAAATCAATCGATTTTTATGATCGATATCTCATTTTGTTCCTATTACATGTGGCTTTGCGATAAAGCAATAAATCTGAACGATTTTTGCCGTTTTCGATTTTTTATGATTTTTTTTAACCAAAAAAATTTGCTATTTTCACGTAAAAAAAATATTTTTTCCCTCAATTTTTTATTATAACTCCAAAACTACTGAGCCGATTGAAACGCAATATATTAACGGATTAAAGGCTATGTAAATTTCAGTTTTTCTAAATTTATTTGAATAATATCGGACTAATTTTTTTTTAGTTATCATTAATTATGCAATGAAAATGAAAATTATTCAAGTTCGAGGCCATATACTCTATATTTCTTCATTAGGATATTGTCCTAACAAATAATCTATAGAGTTTTTTGTTTTCAAATTTATTATTTGACCCTTTCAGGAATGTGTTGATAGATCTATTTCGGGAATTTTCTAGGTTCCCATCATCAGAACACGTTTTGAAAGCGGTAACAATCCCATGCCAAACCTCAAGCATTCATATGAACTAGTTTACTCACTACATGAGAACTAATATACATATGAGTTTGAAATTAAAGATTATAACCATTGATCAAAAAATAAATTGAAAACTTGTTTGATGTGCAAGATCCACCTCTGGTGGATATTCAATACACGTTTTTTTTTTGTTTCTCTCTCATTTTTTATATTTTGTTAAGTTAGTTAACAAAACAGGGAAAGTAAACTAGGCGGTACTCTGCCTTTTTTCACAAGTTTGTTATAATTTTTATTAAAAATAAAAATTATGTTTTTTCGACCTTTAATTGTGCAATGAAAATGAAAATTATTCAAGTTCGAGGCCATATACTCTATATTTCTTCATTAGGATATTGTCCTAACAAATAATCTATAGAGTTTTTTGTTTTCAAATTTATTATTTGACCCTTTCAGGAATGTGTTGATAGATCTATTTCGGGAATTTTCTAGGTTCCCATCATCAGAACACGTTTTGAAAGCGGTAACAATCCCATGCCAAACCTCAAGCATTCATATGAACTAGTTTACTCACTACATGAGAACTAATATACATATGAGTTTGAAATTAAAGATTATAACCATTGATCAAAAAATAAATTGAAAACTTGTTTGATGTGCAAGATCCACCTCTGGTGGATATTCAATACACGTTTTTTTTTGTTTCTCTCTCATTTTTTATATTTTGTTAAGTTAGTTAACAAAACAGGGAAAGTAAACTAGGCGGTACTCTGCCTTTTTTCACAAGTTTGTTATAATTTTTATTAAAAATAAAAATTATGTTTTTTCGACCTTTAATTGTGCAATGAAAATGAAAATTATTCAAGTTCGAGGCCATATACTCTATATTTCTTCATTAGGATATTGTCCTAACAAATAATCTATAGAGTTTTTTGTTTTCAAATTTATTATTTGACCCTTTCAGGAATGTGTTGATAGATCTATTTCGGGAATTTTCTAGGTTCCCATCATCAGAACACGTTTTGAAAGCGGTAACAATCCCATGCCAAACCTCAAGCATTCATATGAACTAGTTTACTCACTACATGAGAACTAATATACATATGAGTTTGAAATTAAAGATTATAACCATTGATCAAAAAATAAATTGAAAACTTGTTTGATGTGCAAGATCCACCTCTGGTGGATATTCAATACACGTTTTTTTTTTGTTTCTCTCTCATTTTTTATATTTTGTTAAGTTAGTTAACAAAACAGGGAAAGTAAACTAGGCGGTACTCTGCCTTTTTTCACAAGTTTGTTATAATTTTTATTAAAAATAAAAATTATGTTTTTTCGACCTTTAATTGTGCAATGAAAATGAAAATTATTCAAGTTCGAGGCCATATACTCTATATTTCTTCATTAGGATATTGTCCTAACAAATAATCTATAGAGTTTTTTGTTTTCAAATTTATTATTTGACCCTTTCAGGAATGTGTTGATAGATCTATTTCGGGAATTTTCTAGGTTCCCATCATCAGAACACGTTTTGAAAGCGGTAACAATCCCATGCCAAACCTCAAGCATTCATATGAACTAGTTTACTCACTACATGAGAACTAATATACATATGAGTTTGAAATTAAAGATTATAACCATTGATCAAAAAATAAATTGAAAACTTGTTTGATGTGCAAGATCCACCTCTGGTGGATATTCAATACACGTTTTTTTTTGTTTCTCTCTCATTTTTTATATTTTGTTAAGTTAGTTAACAAAACAGGGAAAGTAAACTAGGCGGTACTCTGCCTTTTTTCACAAGTTTGTTATAATTTTTATTAAAAATAAAAATTATGTTTTTTCGACCTTTAATTGTGCAATAAAAATGAAAATTATTCAAGTTCGAGGCCATATACTCTATATTTCTTCATTAGGATATTGTCCTAGTTTACTTTCCCTGTTTTGTTAACTAACTTAACAAAATATAAAAAATGAGAGAGAAACAAAAAAAAAACGTGTATTGAATATCCACCAGAGGTGGATCTTGCACATCAAACAAGTTTTCAATTTATTTTTTGATCAATGGTTATAATCTTTAATTTCAAACTCATATGTATATTAGTTCTCATGTAGTGAGTAAACTAGTTCATATGAATGCTTGAGGTTTGGCATGGGATTGTTACCGCTTTCAAAACGTGTTCTGATGATGGGAACCTAGAAAATTCCCGAAATAGATCTATCAACACATTCCTGAAAGGGTCAAATAATAAATTTGAAAACAAAAAACTCTATAGATTATTTGTTAGGACAATATCCTAATGAAGAAATATAGAGTATATGGCCTCGAACTTGAATAATTTTCATTTTCATTGCACAATTAAAGGTCGAAAAAACATAATTTTTATTTTTAATAAAAATTATAACAAACTTGTGAAAAAAGGCAGAGTACCGCCTAGTTTACTTTCCCTGTTTTGTTAACTAACTTAACAAAATATAAAAAATGAGAGAGAAACAAAAAAAAACGTGTATTGAATATCCACCAGAGGTGGATCTTGCACATCAAACAAGTTTTCAATTTATTTTTTGATCAATGGTTATAATCTTTAATTTCAAACTCATATGTATATTAGTTCTCATGTAGTGAGTAAACTAGTTCATATGAATGCTTGAGGTTTGGCATGGGATTGTTACCGCTTTCAAAACGTGTTCTGATGATGGGAACCTAGAAAATTCCCGAAATAGATCTATCAACACATTCCTGAAAGGGTCAAATAATAAATTTGAAAACAAAAAACTCTATAGATTATTTGTTAGGACAATATCCTAATGAAGAAATATAGAGTATATGGCCTCGAACTTGAATAATTTTCATTTTCATTGCACAATTAAAGGTCGAAAAAACATAATTTTTATTTTTAATAAAAATTATAACAAACTTGTGAAAAAAGGCAGAGTACCGCCTAGTTTACTTTCCCTGTTTTGTTAACTAACTTAACAAAATATAAAAAATGAGAGAGAAACAAAAAAAAACGTGTATTGAATATCCACCAGAGGTGGATCTTGCACATCAAACAAGTTTTCAATTTATTTTTTGATCAATGGTTATAATCTTTAATTTCAAACTCATATGTATATTAGTTCTCATGTAGTGAGTAAACTAGTTCATATGAATGCTTGAGGTTTGGCATGGGATTGTTACCGCTTTCAAAACGTGTTCTGATGATGGGAACCTAGAAAATTCCCGAAATAGATCTATCAACACATTCCTGAAAGGGTCAAATAATAAATTTGAAAACAAAAAACTCTATAGATTATTTGTTAGGACAATATCCTAATGAAGAAATATAGAGTATATGGCCTCAAACTTGAATAATTTTCATTTTCATTGCACAATTAAAGGTCGAAAAAACATAATTTTTATTTTTAATAAAAATTATAACAAACTTGTATCATTAATTATGTGGAGACACGTCTAAAAAAATTTATAATTTTAATTAAAAATTTTTTAAAAAAAAACCTCTCCATAGAATTTCAAAATTGAACCATATTTGTACTACTGGGACCACAATACATCAAAATTGTATAGTGGTTTTCAAAGCCCCTAAAATTTTTTCAAAATTGTTGCCTTGTGTAATTACCATACTACACGGCATATACTTGATATTTTATCAATATTATTACTCATACCCCATGTTGGCCTTAATATGGCATTTTAAAACAAATAAAAAACATCCCAGCAATACTTTTCAAAAAAGGTAAGGGGGTTTGTAATCAAGTATTTTGGGCAGAACGCACTCCTTACTAGATTACCTATTCGATTATTTAAACAGGGCGTGAAACTAAAATAATTGATTCTTTAGAATTGATTATTTTTTTATCGAAGAACTATTTACTTTATATTTTTAAGAATCACATACATTTTTTAATAAAGTAATAGTTCCATGGTAAAACAACTAACTACTTACAAAAAAATAAAAATAAATAGTTCCCTAGAAAAAATAAGAAGTACTTACATTTAAAAAAAGAAGTAATTTCATATTAAATATAATAACTATTTCTTTTAAATCATTTGTATCTAGTTACAATTTAAAAAAAGAAGTACTTCTAGTATTGTTTTTGGAATTAATTACCTTATGTATTTCAAAAAATAGTACTTTAAAATTCGGAAACTATCAATTCGAATTTAAAAATTCGAGTTGAAATCCAAAAACATAATTTTAAATTCAGTAACACAGATAATTTTATCGCCCAAACAAACAAAGAAATTGTTTTTATTAAATTCGTCAAGTTGTTCCTCCTAATATTAATAAAAAATTCTTAATATTAATAAAGGTTTCCTAAATTATATGATACACGATTTTAAATGAAACTTTTTTATTCATTGTACACAAAATTTTCATACATAAATAAGAAATTATTTTGCCTATTATATCTGATTTTAAAAAATATTTTACGAAAGTGCTATTAATTGACCGCGTCAGAGAAGGACACGTGACTGAATTTTGATTTACAATTACGCGTACTTACAAGGGAAAATCATTATTACGCACACTCACTCAAGATATTTTTAAACTAACTCACTCTCACTTCTCTGAATCACCTAAATATATAACGATCAAACCTCATATGAAAAAAATAAAATCCTAAAAAGTGGGACATCGAATTGTTATGATATCATGGGTTTGTCATAATTTTGCAGCTATACACAATTAAAATATAAATTTTCCCAAAAAAGAACAATTAAAAACTTAAATTTAAAACAAAAATATGACTCACGCACAATCACCCTCGAACATTTCTTTTACACTCACTCACCCACGATAACGTCAGTAATTTCAAGTTTCACTCACAATGTTCTGCTCACGTGCGCATCCCTAATTTACAGTTTAACAAAATTTTGGCAACATGCAATTTTCGTTTTGAGTATTATTTTCTTGGAAATAAATATTTGCTTGAAAAAACATGTAAGATAAATTCTTTAAATGAGGAACTACTTCCAATAACGTCCTTTTATTAAGAAAAAGTATATGATTACTTCTTGAGTATAAAAAGTTATACAAATAAACTAATAACATTGTTATTTTCTTTTAAGCAAATAATTACTTTGTTATTGAGTTCATGCTTTCTGGTTTAAATTTAAAGAATTGATTACAATACTACTTCCTTTTTTGACTCTACCGTTGGAATGTGTTTGGTATTGCAGTTACTAAATTTGGCAATGAGATATGTAAGAAAGTGTGGGTATCACCTTCTTTTTTTATGTGTAATTTCCCTATGGGGAATGGGACCGGTTCTGCGTGTGCCACAGGATCGTTCCCTTCGTGCCAGAGACCGGTCCTCTGCTAAACCCTACCCTATGTAAACAACTGGCAACTTTAACATTGGCTTGTCATAGGAGGGGGTCATTTTTCCTGCTTTGAACCACATAGTGGCATGCCACAGGACTAACCAAAGATGGGCATACCACAAGACTGTCGCAAAATGGCCATGTCGTATAAAATGAACGAAAACTAAACAGCTTCCATTGAGTAAAATTCTGGCCAACTGGCTTTTTCGTGTTAATAAGCATTCTCGTTAAGTGGTATGGCCTCCCTTTACCAGTCACATGATTGGTAATTTTAGGACAATTGACAATGCTTAACCCACTTCAGTATTAAATTACACAAGGCAACAATTTTGAAAAAATTTTAGGGGCTTTGAAAACCATTATACAATTTTGATGTATTGTGGTCCCAGTAGTACAAATATGGTTCAATTTTGAAATTCTATGGAGAGGTTTTTTTTTAAAAAATTTTTAAGTAAAATTATAAATTTTTTTAGACGTTTCTCCACATAATTAATGATAACTAAAAAAAATTAGTCCGATATTATTCAAATAAATTTAGAAAAACTGAAATTTACTTAGCCTTTAATCCGTTAATATATAGCGTTTCAATCGGCTCAGTAGTTTCGGAGTTATAATAAAAAATTGAGAGAAAAAATATTTTTTTTACGTGAAAATAGCAAATTTTTTTGTTTTAAAAAAATCATAAAAAATCGAAAACGGCAAAAATCGTTCAGATTTATTGCTTTATCGCAAAGCCACATGTAATAGGAACAAAATGAGATATCGATCATAAAAATCGATTGATTTTTTTTGAATTTATTCACAATTAAGTGAATTCACTCATTTTCACCAAATTTTAGTTTTTTGTCTGATATACATAAAATTGAGTAGTTAATGTTCTTCTTTCGATTGATTGAATTTTGAAAACATTTTCCCCATGCTATGTACAAATTTTCACATCAAAAATGCATTACGTGTATTTTTTGGCAAAACCCTACCTAGAATATACTGATTCTATTCTTCGGAAAGACATTTGTGTTGGATGAGCTTAAATGTAAATAAATAAATAAATTAAATAGTAGAAAATTTATATTTTATTATTCACATTTATTATAATAAATAAAACAAGAAAATAAATAAATAAATATGTATTATAAACTACAAACTCTGAAATTTTCTTTTAGTCGATTTTCTACTATTGTTGAATAACGAAGTGTTACTCTGAATACTCCAGCAAAAATCAGCCATAATGTGTACATCCCAGCGACCCTGGTATCGTTCCTCCATTGTCCGGATATCTTGGTGGAATCGTTCGCCCTGTTCTTCACTCAAGTCTCCTAGATTTTAGGAAAACGATCTAAGTGACTGTGCAGGTAGTGTACTTTGATGCTCATGTTGCATCCAAGATTCTGGAAGTGAGTTAACATCTCTTCAACGTGCGCAACGTAATCATATTGTTTCATCAGACCAAGTTTAATGTGAAGAGGGGGTAATATGATGCGATCTCGGGGCACTAGAGCCACATTTATAACATTTGGCGTACCTGGAACTAGTGTTTCCCTAGAAGGCCATTGTTTTCTCTTCCAATGTTCTGTTTTAGCTCTGCTGTCCCATAAACATATAAAACAAGGATATTTTGTAAAGCCGCTTTGTTGGCCTAAGAGGAAATTTACCATCTTAAGATCAACACAAATTACCCACTTATGTTCATCATACTTTATCTTCTTCATGACCAATGCAATTACAGAGTATTCTTCTTTTACTTTGGTTGAATGTGCGATCGGCAAGGAGTGAAATTTATTTCCATTATGCAAAAGGACACACTTCAAGCTGCGTTTTGATGAGTCGATAAATAAACGCCATTCGTTTGTATCATATCTCTGTAAGCCCATGGCAGTCATCAAACCAGAAATATCTGTGCAGTACACAAAGTCATCCTCTTCAGCAAAATAATGAAGTAAGTCTTTTTCTGGAGTACGGTAATACGAAACTTTAGTTTCTTTAGTTATGAGACCTGTTTCTTTCATCCGGGACGCAAGTAATTCAGAAGATCTTTTCGACAATCCAAGGTCTCTAATTACATCATTAAGCTCATCTTGATTCCATGGTCTCGGCGAGAAATGTTTGTGTTTGATGAACTCGTCATTTTCAGCTGTAGATGGTAGTGCTAGATCTGACATAACTGATTGGTAAGACATACTTGAGGTTGAGTGTCCTGGTGAAGATGAAAGCACATGACTACAGCTTGCACCCCGATCTTGAGCATATTCTATTTCTTGTGAATGTAGAACTGCAAGTGTAAACCCATCAGCAGACCTCGTGGGGTAAGACCATCGCATATGTTTTCCAAAACCGCTTTTTGTACTTAAACAAAAATAACACTCGGATGCGTGGTTCGCTGTTTCTCTCCATAGCATAGGCTTCAAAATTTCCAAGTGTCGTCTGTAAAATGAAAAAAAAAATTGAAATCAGGAATATGAAGAATTCAAATTTTAATTAAGAAATATTGTAATTATAAAATATTCCAAATCTATTAATTTATACTTACTTTACGTTAGAAGACTTCATAGATAAATTCAATCGACATGGAATGCATATAGTACTCGGTGTCCAATGCTGGTTCAAATTGTGCGGATAGATATTATAGCAATCTTGATATGACTTTTGCAATGAAGTTAAGAAGCACTTCCGTTTTTTCCCGGTGATATATTGGCCGCACACATAACAAAATAAATCTGGATCGTTTTTACATAAAAATGTTCTGGCTTTCTGGCTCATTTTTATTAATATTTGAAAATTGTTTTTAACTTCTAAGCTGTATGACTCTAATTTTTGTGTAGGTATTAAATGATGTTTGCGTTATCGCAAACACTTCTTGAATGAAATAAAAAGGGTCAAGGAGATCTTATAAATACTGATACTATAATTTGGGATAACCCTTTGTGTGGATACAGTTTGTGTGTGCTGCAAATTTTTTATTATTCCCAAGAATCCTAAAAAACATTAAGGACTTTTATGAAAAAAAAAAAAATCATCCGTTACAGGTAGCTAGCGTTTTATTACTATCCTACCGCAATCGTAAAAATTAAACAATCTTTTGTTTATTACTTATTTTTTTTTTTAATTATTAGAATCATAAAAATGTCATAGAGGTTTTTCCCAAAGGGGTTTTGCCAAAATGCGTGTCGTAAAATGCACCTGAGTTTTTATGTTCTGCATTTTCATTATATAGTAGGTACAATTTTCAACAGTGCTTGTAAATATGCGATACCTTCAATTAATTGTAAATAAAAATGTAAAGCATGCATCGATTTTTATGATCCATATCTAGTTTAATTCGCATGATATGTAGCTTTACTACAAAAAAATAAAAAGTAATATTTTTTGCAGTTTTCGATTTTTTCCAGATTTTTGTTTTTCAAATTTTTTTTTTGTTTAGCATTTTTTTTTTTTTGCTAACAATTTGGTTTATAACTTTGAAACTATTGATCGCATTAAAAAAATTTGTACACGTTCTTTAAAGATATTGTAAACCTTAATTTTTGTAAATTTAATTTGACAAAATCGGACTAGTTGTTTTTGAGTTATGACAACATAAGTGGAGAAATGTCTCAAAATATTGTCAATTTTACTTAAAAATTTTTTAAAAAAAAAATTATCCATAGAATTGAAAAATTTTACCATTTTGTACTTAGGCAGCCATGATGCATCAAATCTATATAGTGGTTAGTCAAGCCTTTTTTTGCTGTTGACCTGTGTTATACCAGTCCTGTGATAAGTCCTTATTTAACCAGTCACTTTTAGGTCAATTAACTCCTCATTCCCCATAGGGTTTTTCTTGGGATATTTTTTGAACTAAAAACAAATTTACATAGTAATCTTATATATAATATTTTAATACGTTCGAAAACGGGCCGGTTAAAGTAAAATGCGTCATATTTAGTTCGTTGGCAAAATATATTGAATTCAATTTTATAAAACCCCACAGACTATCCAACCAATTATGTAGATTAAGTTATTTAAGAATAAATGGTTTATTTTTAAATTTCTCTTTATATTTTAAATTATACCATTTTGTGGTTTTGTATGTTAAAAGTTGTTTAATGATATAATAAATTTGGCTAAAACTTTCCTAATTCTTAAGAATAATTTTGTGGTGAACAAATATATACTTTCTTAAAATACATTGAAATAAATTGTACACATTTATATTAATTTACTTCTTATTTGTACAACCATTTTTAAAAAGGTGTTTGTGAATAAGTTTTAAAAACAAATTAGAAAAGAAAGAAAAAGTCTAGGTTTAGTATTTATAAAAGTCTGCATTTCATACTTCGTAAACTTTTAAATAGGAAAATTTAATGGTTTTTTATAAACAAAAATCATATATACGTGTGATAATTTTTTAATTATATTGTTACACGTTTCTTTATAATGAAAGCGACAAATAAAATTAAATTTTAAACTTTAATTGCAGGGCTTATAGTAAAAACTTGATAATCCACATTTACTTTTTTATGGGTGTTCGTTGTTTTCTAGACTTATATTGATTAATATTTGATAGCAGTCTTGCCCAATCTTATGTTTAGGTGTTATTAAGTGGGGTCCGTCCGATTACGAAGTGCATTAAGCAGTTGAATATCATGGGCTTGACCGATGATATTGGGATTTTCACGGATAGCCAAGCGGCTATCCGGGCGCTGTCTACGGACTCTGTGGGATCAATGACGATACTCTGGTGTAAAGAGGAAATTAACGATTTCTCTACACGGGGACGCATTGAGATTATATGGGTGCCGGGACACTGCTGTATAGCGGGGAACGAAATGGCTAATGTATTGGCTAGGGGAGGATCTTTCCTGAAGTTAGTCACTTTGGGGAACGCTAGACCTTTCCGAGCTCTCAAGGCGGAGCTGGTGGATTGGGCTGACACCACCATTCCTTCCTTCTGAATCTCAGTAGGAAGAAACTGAATCTTTTAGTGGACATCCTCACGGGACACTCGTCACTGAGGGCCATCTCCACCGTATTGGTATTGCGGACTCGTTAGAGTGTAAGGCCTGAGGGGTGGACGTGGAGACCTTGGAACACTATCTCTGTGAATGCCCGGCATTTGCCGGGATCCGGGTCGAAATACCATCCAGTGACCCAATATCGACATTGAGGGATCTTAGTGACATAGGATGGAAGAGGTTGAGGAATTTCGTCAGTGCGACGGAGTTCCTGTGTTAGGAATATGACATGGAACCGATTTTTAGAGCGCACAACAAGCCAACTCTCTGGCTTAGGTGTAAGTTTAGGGAAGCCCCTTCTCCGAATCCTCTTTTCAACCTAACCTAACCTAAGTGGGGTCAAAAATTTTACCATTTTAATTTTTTTCTGTTTATTTCGTTCTGTTTAAAGTAACTATAGACAAATTTGGTATCAAATTAATGATTTTTTAAAGACACATTCAGAAATCTTGCCCAAAGCCTTTCAAGTAATTTAAGTATTTAAAAAATGTGTTTTGAGTAACATTAAATCTTTAGTTTTATTAATTAATTTTAGTTATATTAAGCTTTAAAGGATGCATTGCAATGCCTAATTAATTTAATCGAGGGTTTGTCTGAGCTTTTTTCCGATTTTCGAAATATTTCGGTTTCCCTGTATTGCAAATAATTCAAAAATGTGGCAACTCTGGTTTCTCGATATAGGCAATATGGGTGTCAAAACTTTTCTTTTCTGGAGTACTTTGACTATGCGTACAAATAAATTTAGTTTTCGTAAACTAAAGACAAGTTTTCATACAAAAACCAATTAATTTTTAGGCCTACTTTTTAGCCCTTAAAAGTGAGATTGGGCAGCTCTCTGTCTTTTGCTCCGTTACAACATCTCAAATGTTCAATAATATCTGCGAGTTAGGCTCGGGATGCCTCTTCTTTATGTTCATTATATTAAATTTTATTTATTTTTGTTACTTTTTCTAAGTAATTTTTCTCTAATAAACAAAAATTACTGTTAAAGCTATTGTTATTTTAAATTTAAGTACGCTTCTTATTTAGTCTTAAATTACCCCACTAATAGTTGGAATGGATCTATCAAAAGACTAAAAAAATAAATGTAGGTGATTTTTAAGAGCTAAATCCCAAATTAATCCCAAATTAACACATATTCCCCTTAAATGATCACTGTATTTTTATCCGTGGGAATATAGTTTGACCTCAATTAATTAGAAAAAATCACTTGTGTGTTAAGCAAACATAAGCGCTCTATAATAAAATACACCTTCTAATAAATATTTAGAACTGCGCCTTTTGCTAATCCTGAAATTCGAAAAAATTCAAATGTGCGGAATTAATTAAAAACTCAAAAATGCGTTTTTTATGTTATCCAAGAAAGGCAAAAGCAAATTTTGGAATGTTTTATTAAAATGCATCATTATTTAGAGACAAATGAAGGATTTTAAATAATATATTTTAATTTTTTTTTTTTTTGTTGTCCTTTTGTCATTGCATTTTTGTGTAACGGGTAATTCAAAATTTTATAATTTTTGTTTTTTTCGGTTTTATATAACCAAAATATATTATTTTAAAAATAGTGATACACAGTTTTTGTTTATTTGGAATTTCACACCATAAAACCCCATTTGCATTCACGTCAACATTGTTGAGTATTTAAGGATTAAATGTAAATTAATGATCTGAAGATTTTTGAAAATTTAGTTAATCTATTTTTTCAACTCTACTAAGATCATATATAACTACTTATTTTTGATTTTTTGCAAGCAAGCCAGTTATGTTTTTATATAACATGTTGAGATAGCTTAGATGGTAGAGGGGTTGACGGACAACCCGAAGACTTAGGTTCGTATCCCGGGTGGGCTAATTTTATTCAAAAAAATTCCAATAAAATATTTTTTTAATAAATCTAGTTTTTTTTAATATTTAAAGACTCGTAATTTTTGTCCGTATTAGTAAGGATACAGGTTACCTATATGGTTACCAATATGGACAAAAATTTTTTTTTCCAAAAATTAAATTAAATAAAAAACATTTTTTTTTTTAATTTTCCATTTCATATTTAAAGTAAGGATAAAAATAAATACTTCTGGGTAACACATTTTTTTTTTTATTAAAATAATGACAAAATTACGTAGTTATTAGCAAAGCCTTATTGTTTGTATTAAAGTAATGCAGAGAGTAAGGAGAGAGTAGTGAGAAAAGTAATGACATATCATTACAATTTTTAATACTGGAACTGGGAAGTCATTTATGTTTTTATCTATCAAGAATAACATGTTGAGATAGCTCAAATGGTAGAGCGGTTGACTGTAAACCTGGAGTTCCGTGTTCGATTCCCGTGTGGGCACATTTTGTTATTAAAAAAGAGTTTTCAAAAAAACATTTTTTTTGAGAGTTTATTTTTAAAGTTATTATTTTTGTCCCTACAGGTAATCAAATATTTTTAATTTTTCATAAGCTGTTTAGTAAAGATATGTCATTACTCTGCACGACATCGCCATATAAAAGAAATGAGATATGTAATGACAATTGTACGAGTAAGTACATGCCATATAAAGGGTCCGCCAAACAACTTTTTTTTTTTGAACTCCTGAACCAATTGGACTTTGTATGGCGTCATACCAAGGTCTTTATGCAAAATTCGTCTCAATGATGTCTCCGAAATGTTCGATTGTTGAGAGCGACGGTGAATTGATGTTGATGGTGCTTCACGCACACTTTCTGCCACAGCAGCAATATTCTCGGGGTGTACGCACTGTTTTTGGCTTTTCACGCTTTGGTTTATCGATGAGGATGCCAGTTTCTTTCACTTTTTTCACAAGATAAAGAACATACGGACCATATTTGTTCAGCGGAAGGATAAAACTAATTATCTGTCAAATCAGACATGAGCTAAGTGTTACCATTCACGAAATAAGCACTAGTTGAAAAAAAAAAACGTTAGATGGCGGACCCTTTAGGTAAAAGGGAGAGTTTCGACAATGGGGCACATATGCTGTATTCAATAGAGCTATTAAAATTTTCTTCTCCATAATTTATGCAATTATTTATCATCTTTCATGTCACCAAATTTTACATTTGTAGTTTACACTTGCTCGAAGATAGACATGTTATTATATTGTATCATTACGTGTATTTAAACAATATTTATTTCTTGAAAGTGTAAAAAAATACAAAATTATGTGAGTAAGCTGATTATGGGGAACATACGCCTCACTACCAGGTGGGGTAGTTTTGCCAGTAAAAATTTGTAGCACTTTTAAAGACGTATACTTAATATTAATTTGCTACATGGTTATATGTGTTGCACATGTCACACGTAATTTTCTTTCCACAAATTCCAAGAAAATAAACTTTTTTGAATTTTTTTCTTTGCTGAAAATATGGGTTCTTTTTAAATATCCCGGAAAGTTGCTTTGCAGCTTTATATAATAATTGAGAAATGTAAATGACTACTACCAAGCCTTATATAAAAACATTTAGAAAGTTATGTAGGTAGAATAAACTGCAAATGGTAGTTGATAATGTTTACAATATATTTAAAATAAAGCCATCTGCAATAAGTAAGTAATGTTTTTAAAAATTCATTCATTTTTAGACAATCTACCTACTGTGTATTGTTGTATAAAAATAAACAAATTTTTTTGTTCGAATTTTGTTTTAAAAAATACTTCCTTTAACATTTTTAATTTGGTTAATATACAAAAATATTTTCTATTTGCATATCTTTTGAGTGGCGAACTAATATCCAAACAAGAGAATATGTTCAATGTGAAGGAAAGCTTTAATAGTATATTGGGGGAACTATTAAATGCAATTTTAACAATGTTAGATCGCATTTATATTGTGTTAGTAGAATATTTTATAAATGTAAAATTTTTAATTAATTTAATAAATAAACCTCAAAAATATATATAAGTGTTAAAACAACAGTGTCAGACATGGGCAAAAGTTATTTGGTAAAAGCATTAAAGGATGTCAAATTAAAAAAAAAAAAAATAATTACAATTTTTATTTATTTACAACGAGCTTTGAACCTCCGTATATCCACAGAAATAAAGCAAATTAAATATCTTAGCTAGGTTCATATATGTATTTCGATCTGGCAAATGATATCAACAGAACCCGAACTTTTAGATAATCTAGAGCATCCAGAATATGCAGAGCTTTAACAAAAAAAACTATTAATCATTAATTTTGCTCCATTCTTGTCTACTTAGAAATAATATTTTACTTTTAAATTTATACCGATACGTTTATTTATCGAATGCGAAAAAATAGACACTTCAAACAAAGATTAATGTATCGTTTATATTTCTTATAGAAATACAAACAATACATGATGGCCCTAAATAACATTTCCGAAGTAATATAGTACCATTTAACATCATTAGTTATCTTGATTTCAAAGGGGAAAAAATAAATTTTAAGTTACGGCATCAAACTAATGCTTTCTAAGACTTGTTTTAAATTATATGTTTAAGCGTTTTGAATACTTGAAAACTTTTTCATGAGAAAACAAATTTTTTTAATGCAATTTTCTTTAAACAAATTTATGCTTATCTTACTCTAAGTTTCATACTCATACATAAAAAAAAAACTTATGGTCAATGGCAACTGGTCATATGTACAATCAAATATAAAATTATATTGGAAATATTAACATAAATGAATGTATAATGCACAACATGTATTCCTTATATACACTCTACAAAATTATTGTAAATTCACTGCTATAAAGTATGTAAGTTTTTGTGTAATATTAATCAAAACGCCTAAATTTAGGCACAAGCTGTTTAAAATTTGTGCATACACATTTTTTGTCCGCAAAAATTATCAAAAAATGTATTAAAAAGCATTAATTTTGGTGACAAAAGTATTTGAGATTAAATATTCAATACAATTCACTATGTCTCTTTTTACAAAATGTTCAACATTTCTAATAGTAAACAAAAATTGAGGTGAAAAAAAATTTCGAGGTGAAAAAAGTTTGAGGTGAAAAAATTTCGAGGTGAAAAAGTTTGAAGTGAAAAAAATTTGTTGAAAAAGTACTTGAGGTGAATATTCAACACTTTTCACCTCTATATGTCTGGTTACAAAATGGACAAGTCACGTAATTTAGTCAAATTTGCACACTTGTATGAAAAATTTTGAGGCAGCTTTACATTTTCACTCATAACTTTTGAAGCGCTGGACCAATTTAGCTCATTTTGAACACCAGACTTCTAAAGAAGCTATCAAAACAGTCTGGGCGAAAATGAGCGTCCTCGCTTTCGTCGTTATTGCATTTAATTTTTACCCATTTCAACATTTTATTTCATCCATAGTAAAAACAGAGCAAAAATATGCTAAAAAAGAGTCCACTTCAAGGGCCTATAAAAACAAAACAAGAGCAAAGATTTCAAAACCCTTTGGGGGTTTTAATCTACTAATGGTATAATTTCATTTTTCGTTGCAATGGTACGGGATGTTTATTCTTGTTGCACAGTGTTATCGGAAACTTATTAATAGAAGAAAGTGAAAGGAGAGAATGTATGTAAGACGTTTTCTATAGGAAATAGAATGAAATGCTTACTATAGACGAGGGGCGAACTAAGGACTGTGACGGGTTGCCTCACAGGCCACTGTGGCCTTAGGTGTCAATTGTACAAGATGGGACGATCCTCTACGGATACGTGCAGGTTTCGTGAGTTGGAACCCGAGACCTAAGAGCATGTTCTCTGCAAATGTCCGAGGCTCTCCAACAGGAGGGTGCGCTATTTTGGTGGTCGAAAAGTGACGCCATCGGACGTTTGGAAATGTTTACCTGGTAGGATAGTTGGCTTCGTAGGGAGCCTGAACCTATAGGATGTATTCGTTGGCAGCACAAAATACCAACTTCTGGTTGAGGTGCATAGTGCCACTCTAGTCTAATCGAATCTACTCTAGAAAGAAAAAATGCACATAGTCTGAGGAAATTTCTATAAAAAAGTGGGCAGCATCTACAGCTTTTATTTACATACAGAGAATAAAATGCCGACCTAATTGAAAAGAGTATATCAATAATAACAACTTATAAAATCAGTTAGTACCACGATATTTTTATTAGATTTCTGAATATTAAAAACAGTTGAATTAACCGACCTTTGTTATAAAACTAATGTTTCAGTTTCAAAAACCGATTGAAACTTGCAATAACCGACTTTGAGTAGTAGTAACCGTTAGTTTCAGTTGGTAACTAGCTAAATTGTTCTCTCTGTGTAGGTTTGGTTCATAATTCAATGAAATAAGAATTTGCTTACAAAATAAACGATGTTATTAGTTTTTAATAAACATATGTTCATAATAATGATAATAATAACAATTTATTTTTTTTTATTAAAAAAAAATTTCGCATTTATGGGTATTTTTAATTCCTTAAGATGTATTTTTATACATTTTATAGTGTATTTACACGCAAAGCATGCATTTTTTTATTTGGTATATTTCCACATTTATTTTAAAATTTCTTTTAATTTTTACGCACATGCAATGTAAATTTACTCACTTTGTGAGCACCATCTTACACACAATGTGTGTATTTTTATAATTTACACTCATATCGTAAATTTACCCAATTTATAGTAGTAGTTCAGTTTCATATTATAAATTGGGTAAATTTCAACAACCAACTAATTATAGTGTAACGAAAGAAATTCAAGCCATAACTTCATACATATAACAAAATTTTCAGAAAGAGGTCAATATTTATATAATTACTAGGGCAAGGAATTTAATGAAAATACGTGTTGTAGTGAGTCGTTCATATCG